>JARFJB010001320.1:1065000-1650000 GCA_036346205.1 Vesta saturnalis
ATTTTTGTTGGATTTTTATTAAGAGTAAACTTTGGGCAGAGTATTAAAATTTGTTAGTTGTGTTTTATGATTTCAAAATTCTAGCATATAACAAAAGCCTATAAATACTAATTTCAAATTCTTTGTTAAAGGAAGATTCTAGACCGGCAGTGATATGCCAGTTAACAACGACAAGCCTGTGACGTGTGTTTGAATTTGACAGATTTTTTTTTTATAATAATATACTGGGATATCATACGTAAGATTATAAATTAATGTTAGCTTTCTGTGAATGTTATTTTAATTTGTTACCGCAATTTCCTTAAAAGCAATTAAATTTCATTATTGTTGTAGAGAGTTTGGAGGAACGTAATATTAAGTGTTTGACGGCTTAAATTTATTTTGTTATCGCGCCTGATGGCGAGAAGTTTCTGGCACGGTTAAGTATTTCTGTGCACTTTCAAGTTAACTAGTTAATTTATGGATAGTGAAGATTTATTTGGTAGAATAGGGTTTATGTGTGGCTGAAGGTTTATATTCTCCTGAGACACGTCCAGTGTGCAGTTTTAATATGGAACTTTTTCTTAATGGAAGTGGTTAAAAGATGATTGATTATAGCGAGGTAAAGGGTTTTGTTTTTGGGTTTCATTACCGAGTTCTATTATTGTGTGTTAAATGTTAGCTTTATGTATTTAGGGGTACAAAATACTAACAGAGCGGAATCCTACAAAGGTAATGTTAATTTATTTGCTACGTGTAAAGTGCTGCAAGGGTGGTGTTGCAAAAACGTATTCTTACACTTTTGTTCAAGAGAAAATTGTTGATTTTTTATCAAGACAAAGCTTTGGATGGAGTAGTGCATAATGTTAGTTCTATGTTTATATATGTGAAAGCTATAATCCACCAAAGACAATTTTTTTTAATATTTATAAAGCTAAAATAGCACGCAACAGAGTTCGCTAGCGAAATAGCCCCAACTAAAATAAGTCAAAAAATTTTATAAATTTCATATAAGTGGTACAATTTTTTAAAATATTTTTTATGAAGAGAAATTTTTTTTGGATTCTTGTTAAAGTAAAATGATGGTGCAATATTTTAGTTCTATGTATGAGTGCAATCTGTACCCCACAAAATTTTTTTTTTGTAAAAGTAAAGTTCTAGAAGTGTAGTAGTTAGAATTTTTTAAACATTTTTTTGAAGAGAAAATTTGGTTGTATTCTTGTCAATTTTGGTAAGGGTGGAGCAAAAGGTTCGTTTAATGCTTTGCAAGCGACACCTCCCAAAAGATAATTTTGATATATGTATTTACTAAAAGTAGTGTGGTGAAAAATTTTATTCTTATGTTTCTTATGATGAGAAGAAAATGTGCTAATCCTTATCAAGCTAAAACGTTTGTATAGGTGCAAAAATAAACTGGGAACCCCACAATATAAGTTTTCGATTTATTCCCATCCTGGAAGTTTTGTGGTGCAAAGATTATTTTTATATTTCTTATGAAGAGTAAATTTTTTGATTCTCATCAAGAATGGGAAGGGTAGTGCAAAATGCTGGTTTTATGTTTTTGTGGATGCAAGCGACACCCTACCTATATCTTTTCAAACAGTAAAGTGTTGGAAAGATAGTCGTTGGCACAATGTTGTAACAATGTAGGTACGTGATAATAGGGATAGCGTTTTTCTGAATAGGAGAAGGTTTTGAATAACCTAATTTTGTAATATTTCCGAGTAAGAGATGTCGCACACCTGGATTCGTAAGTGAATCATATGTTCACTTGTTAAATAAAGAGAATGTAAGGCAATTGATAACTTTTAAGAAATAAAAAAAAGTGTGCAGTTTCAATTATACTATATTTTATTGAAGATAATAGCCTTGATTATTTCATTTCAAACCTGTGCAGTATTTAGTCATCGAGATAGCGAGTTTTACTGAATCCGCATAGTAACATAATTTGGTCTACACAGAAATAATTATGCAGGTACATATTTGAGAGTTTGACGTTGAAGTAAATGTGGGATATTTTAGGGGTATTGACGATTTCATTGCGGTACTGATGATTGATAATGATACAATATAAATGCAGCTTTTTGTAAATTAAAGACGGTTGCTTGGCAGTGTAGATGTTTTTTTGTTGCGGTGATGTAAAATTCTTGCACGTATTGATTGATATAGAGAAGGGAATACGAAAGTAGTTACTTAAGTAAGATTCATTTTAGCATATTTTGGAATCGCTAAGGTGTTAAATGTTGTAATCGAGTTGGGAAACGCTGGTGTTTTTAAGTTCGTCTTTGTACGTTTTGGCTCGCGTGGTGGTGGGGGTGGATTTTAAAATTTTAGCGAATGTAATTGGCTCGAGCGGTTTGTGATTTTAACGGCGAATTGTTGAGATTGTGGCGGTTAAGGGGATTCTGTGTGTAGGTTCCGTGCAATAAAGTTGTGAAAGTATCGCACCTCGGGGCTTAGTGTGCATGGTGAAATTAAATCCCTGTTTTTAAGAGTGTATGCCAGATAACACTTAGGATACTTGAATGAAGGACAGTTTTTCAAAATTCACAAACGCGGTTTTTGAAGAATGGTTTAAGGGCACAAACTAACCGTAGAATTTTAAAATTCTTTCTGCGATCACTCATTTTGGAGTAATATAACGTTAAGGGGACCATTTACTGTTTTATAAAATGAAGGACCGGGACGAGATAAGTCCAGTGACTTATTGCTATTGTTGGAGGAAAGTATGGCGGACAAAGCATTTGAAAATAAGTAGAGAAAGAATGGAGAGAAATAATTCTATGTTTCTGGTATACGGCTTGGAGGTGGTTTCTGGGTGAATTATACCTGGGGAAAGAGCAGGACGTTGTGTCTGTGGACAGCAAATGTGTTTGTTAACGGCCGTAATTATAGTTTTGGATAAATTGTGGCGTTCTAGCAGACAGCTACGATTATATTATATTAAGTAATAACAATTAAGTAAAATTGGCTTGTAGCCTCTCCTCCATTTCCGAAATCCCTTCTGAGAATAACACTAGCGAACTTTGTAAAGTAAAATTTAAATATAATAATAATATTTAATAATTTAGCTTCGCCACCTTGGGGAGGTTTGTGCACTTGTTGAGCGTTTATATCATTACTATTTCTTTTGAAAAGTAAGTACAAATAATATAGAAGTTTTTTTCTTTTGCTGTGTATTTAAAGATACAGTTCTTAGATGTGTTACGCAAACGAGATACACCAATTTACATGCAAGGGATGTAAGATCTATCTATTATTTTAGTTAAACCAGCAGCACAGATGTTCCGGACGAATAAAGTTGTGAACATGAGCGCTAACAACTTTTTGAGTTACACAACATAATTTCACTATTTCTCCCTATACAATCATTGTATTTTTTTTTATGATTGTGGACCTGAATAGGCTAAATTTGGCCTATCGTGCTAAACCACTCAGGAACACTTAGGAGGATGGATAGAGGGATAATGAATTGACAATAGATGCCTAAGAACAGCTACCTTAAATTTTCTCATATCATAAGTGAGAGGAAAGCAGGAACTAGGGAGATCATTCCAGAGTTTAGAAACCGTGTAGAAAAATATGGATTGCGCCCGTTTGGTACGACAAGTGGAGATTTGTACTGCATACTGATGATGTGAATGAGCGAACCGAGTGTTTCTCGCAAAGATAGCCCGAGATGGTATCAAAGAATATAATTCAGCAGCACAATAGCCGTTGTAATAACGATAATACAAAGAAAGAACTGAAACCATCCTTCTGTGCTCAAGGTACTGTACGTGAGAAGTTAAGGACGGGTCATTTATAAGCCTAATCGCTCTCTTTTGAATACGATCAACGATATCGAGAGAGTGTTGGGGAGCACTAACCCAGAGGTGAGAATTATATTCCAGATGAGGCCGAATTTGAGCCGAGCCTTATACAGCAGGAGTTGTCGAGAGCTAAAGTACTGCTTAGATCTGTACAAAAAGCCTATTTTACGACCAGCTGTTTTGGTAGCTGACAGAAGATGGTCAACCCATGAGAGATTTGAAGATACAGTCATACCCAACAGAGTAATAGAGTCTGAAAACTTAAGAACTGAGCCATTCATACTTACAACAGGAAATGATCGACCTTTTTTGGCGGACACAAGGCAACACTGAGTTTTGTTAGCATTAAATTTAACTAGATTATTGGTTCCCCATTTGAGAATACGTTGAATGTCTTTGTTGATTGAATTTGCCATTTCAGCTTTAATTTCTTGATTTGACATAGAAGGTGGATTATCACTATGAGTAGACTGAGATGAACTACAGTGAAGAGTGCTATCGTCAGAAAAACAATGGATGGGGTTAGTTGTTGAAGAAATAATTTACGTACATGCTGACCGATTTTAAGGTAGGATGACGCCTATACTTATTTATTGTAAATGCCTCGTTCTGGACGACCCATTGTTATTCCGTTCAACTTAGCCCGATCATTGCTGATTTTCCTGTCTCAAATCTTTGTGTCCGTTTGACACGTAACACGTTCAAAAATGTAGCTTTATATTTTTATAAAGACAATCTTATTAGATACTAAAAGTAAACTTTGTGAAGGGTGGTGCAATTTGTTAGTCTGGTATGTTTATAGGCGGAAAGTTCTAATAAGTGGAACCTCACAACGATAATTACAATTCCTATGCTAAGAACAAACTTTTAGTTTTGAATTTTTTGTGAAGCGTAGAGATTTATTTGAATTTTTATTAGACAAAACTTTGGTTGGTATTAAAGTGGTGACGTCAAATTTTTTTTGTGCCTTTGGTTGTAAAAAAACTAAATCGCATCTCACAATTATAATTTAAAATTGTTTAACAAAAGTAAATTGTGACAAGGTAATTGGCGAAATTTTATTTATACATTTTTAGCAAACAGTTAGTTTTATGTTTTATGGGCAATCCCACACACTGCGGAATCCCGTGTATGATAATATTTTACTAAGAGTAAAATTCTTATTAGTTATATATTTAAGCGTACAACCGGAAAGCGCAACCGTGACGGAACATTTAATTTACTTATTTGGTTTTGAAAACTTAAAATTAATTTATACTGCAATGTTGTACTTCCTGCACTTTTCAGATAATCTAAGTTTAAATATTATTTATTTGTGAATTATAGCAGTACTGGATTGTAAATTTTGGTAAGAAGACAGTTAAATTGCCATTCTATTCATACGCTGCAAAATCGCAGAAAATAATGACAAAGTTATTAATTTTTCTTTAAAATTATAATTGTATAGTGGGAAGTAAATTCCTTGGAATTTTTCATACTCGGAACAGGTGGTTTAGATTAAAATTGATACAGGGATAGGAACCAATGGTGTACGAAAATTTTTAGAATAACAATGTTGAGTGATTTTAATATAAATCTAGTGAATTATTGTTGATATTTTTCTATTTATGTTATGAAGTATTAATTTGTACGCTAGAACGTTATTTAAGTGTTAGTTAAGCGTTGAACACAAGAAAACGATTTGTTCGAGTATGTTATGGAAACGAAGACACGGTTAATGATGTACTTGCTGAGTTTATTTATGTATTCTGGTTGTGTCTCGACTTATTTTACTGATGAATGGAAAACTAGAATGTAGTTTTATTTTTAAACGAAAATTACCCACAATTTCCGATGAATTTTCAAGCTTAGATATAATTTAATTCCGTACATAAAACTATTTTCAATTAACTGGATTACTGAGGAATGTTTTTTCCGTAATTGACTTCTTGAATAACGTTTTTGCTACTTTCTCACAGTAACTTTTAGTTACACTCAATGGATAAAGCAATAGATTAGGGATATCAATCTGAAAATCACAATCTATAGAATTTTCAATAATTGTATTGCCTTACTTTGCTTTCCCTTATTGTTTTTAAACTTTGAACTTTCATACCGGATACATGCGCAATTGATCTTAATGAAACAGATTTTTTCTCATAATCATGCAAATTTAATAGAATCGATAGCTCACAGTCAGTAGGTTAATTTTTTTTAAATTGCTGCTTACCAACACAAACCCAATTAAAATACGTTAGTGATCACGTTGTTCACAACAATCACAACTTAATTATGATTATTAAAGTTGTTAATTTGTTTTGTATTCATCGAGATTTTATAAATTGGTTTTAACAATAGCGAGGATACATGCTGTTACGATACAAAGTTTAACACATCTTAATATTGCTCTAAAAGAAAGTCTCTCATTTTTCCTAAGGCGGAAATGCATTTCAAAGTTTAATGAAATGTGTAATTTTCTACACGGTATTATAGTTTTTTTTACCACGGCACATTATCGTTTTCTCATTAAGGAAGAGCGTGCAATAAATTTTTCAAATTTAAATCGATTCTTACGTTAAAAGGATGTTAAGCCAAAGTGCATGATATGCAACATTTACTTTTTATTCATTTACATTCCTATACATAAAGTTTATTGTTAAATTAAAAAGTGAGTATGAAATTTCTTAGTTTTAATTTTCGTTTTTGCTATATTGCCTTTATTTAGTGAAAATTAAATTTGTAATAAAGTACAAGGCAAGTAATTGATTTTTGTTTTCATTTTTTTGTTGTACAACTGTACTGTTCATTTTAATTTCATAAATTACCGTCTAATTCATTTCATGAAAGTGACACAACCCCTTACAAGTTTTAATGTTTGTGTATTTTGGTGTTTGTATTTCATTAAAAAATATCCAAAAGTGAAACTTGTACGTGAATTAATTAGTAATCAGTCCATTATCACTTACACAAAATTGTCAGCGTTGATGTCACAACATCCTTGCATTTAATATATTCTTGAATTCGCGTTTTCTTTTTAATTATTAAAAATTACTTAACAAATCAGAAGTGTTACGCTTTATATACCTGTTTTATGTAACAGGTGAAATTGTTCGAGGGGTTAATCACCGGTCCATTATTTATACTGCGTTACAATCGCAAAAAAATGTTTACACTTGCTTGAAAGACTAGCCAGTTGACTCCTTATTCAAATGTAAAAAGTAGCGAGTAGGACAGTATACAGGGTGTGGCGCGAAGAGTTTTGATTAAAAGTAATGGCGGATACAGTTATGTTAAAAATCTGAAATTACGAAGCTGTAGGTTTTGGATGACGCTGAGTTCAAATATAATATTGTCCTGAATGTGGTTATACCGGAAGTAGACGTCAACTTTGTAATTTTAAATGGAACCTAATATTTTTTATTTTATTTTCGAATTCCACATGAAATTCTAGATAAAATTTGTGCACAATGTCCTATACCAAAAATGAAGTATTTTCGAGATATTTCGATTTTTTTTTAAATTTTGAAAAAAATCCTAGTCCACATTGAATAACGATATCTCCATTAATAACGAAGATAGTGACGTGAAATTGTAACCAATAAACAACAAGCGCTTGCCCGTTAACTCCATATATCCATCTCATTGATATTTCATACAGGGTGTTTTAAACTTAGCTGGCAACCTGCACAATTTAAATCATTTATAAGTTGCTTACTTTAAATAGAACACCCTGTATTTTATTACATTTTCCGCTGTATTTTTTTAAGCCAATTCGTTTAGTATCAGTATTCCCTATACCTAAATCCAACCACTTTTGAGATATTTCATTATCTTAGTTAAAACATAACAACACTTAATTATTTCAACATTCGTAAACGGTAGGCCATGATTTCCATTATTTAAGGTGATATTTTGTTATTTTTTCATAAGTTATTAATTCTGAAAAGTAACCAATAGCCTGAAAGGATTATTAATTAAAAACGTTGACTAGGTATTTTGTATTAATTTAATTAGATAACTTACAAACAAAAATAACTAAATTAGCACCATCTACTTCTAAACATTTATGAATCCTTCTCATTAAGCTATGTCTTGTAATTCTGGAAATATGGTCGGGTGTTAGAGAATTAAAAGCAAGTAAGACTCTCTGCATAATATCTTCCTTTGTCGTAACAGGTTTGGAAAATACTGATTTTTAATGTAACCCCAAATACCAAAATCTAGAGGAGCCAAAACAGGAGAGCGAGCTGGCCAACGAAACGGACCCTGATTGGCAATCCATCTGTCATCAAATATGGCGTAAAGATGCTGAGCAAAAGGCCCAAAGTTATGAGGAGGTGCTCCATCTTGCTGATACCAAGCTGAAGCCGCCGCCCCATTTCTTAATGTATGTAACGCCGGTCGTATGGCTTCTTCTAAAATGTGACAATATCTTGTACCATTTAAATTTTCATCATAAAATTTTAATGCTAAAATTTTATCGTCTTTTATTGTACCAAAAACATTAAAACTAAAACTATCTTGGAAATAACGTTCTCTACTAACATGTGGATTTTCATTAGACCAAAAATGGGAATTATGTCGATTAAATAATCCATTTTTGCTAAACTTTGCTACATCACACCATATAACTTTTTTACGAAGTTTTCATCCTCTTGGGTCTTCTTTAAAAACCATTCACAGAATTCTACCCTTCGAGGAAGATCGCCTAATTGTAAGTGTTGTACCAAATGATATGAAAATGGTTTTTGATTTGTGTTTTTTTAAAATGCGATGATTTGTTCTCGTCGACAAAGTAAGATCTCTAATGGAGGCATTTGGAGAGGCCGTAAAATAACCCAAAACATTAATTTCGTTTATGTCACTGTCCACTAGTGGTTTGTTTTTATTAATTTTTGTCTTAAATTGACCAAACTGACGGCAGTTTTTAAGCAATCTTCTTACAATATCACCCGTTGCATTTGGTCGATTTGGATATCTTTCTGCAAAAACACGGCAAGTCCGTTCAACAATTCTATTACACTCGCCGTAAATAATAATAAGATTAAAAAAATCATCATTAGTAAATCCTACATTTGCCATTATTTACTATGAAATACAAACTGTTAAAGAAAACTGTCAAAATAACATAAACAATTAACGTTCCAACTATCAAATTTTTGACAGCCATGACCTAACCTTTACTAATGTTGAAATAATTAAGTGTTGTTATGTTTTAACTAAGATAATGAAATATCTCAAAAGTGGTTGGATTTAGGTATAATGAATACCGATACCAAACGAATTGGCTTAAAGAAATACAGCGGAAAATGTAATAAAATACAGGGTGTTCTATTTAAAGTAAGCAACTTATAAATGATTTAAATTGTGCATGTTGGCGGCTAAGTTTAAAACACCCTGTATGAAATATCAATGAGATGGATGTATGGAGTTAACGGGCAAGCGTTTGTTGTTTATTGGTTACAATTTCACGTCACTAGCTTCGTTATCAATGGAAATATCGTTATTCAATGTGGATTAGGATTTTTTCAAAATTAAAAAAAAAAAAATCGAAATATCTCGAAAATACTTCATTTTTGGTATTGGACATTGTGCACAAATTTTATCTAGAATTTCATGTAGAATTCGAAAATAAAATAAAAAATATTAGGTTCCATTTAAAATAACAAAGTTGACGTCTACTTCCGATATAACCGGAAGTGCCATTTTTAGGACAATATTATATTTGAACTCAGCGTCATCCTAAACCTACAGCTTCGTAATTTCAGATTTTTAACATAACTGTATCCGCCATTACTTTTAATCAAAACTTCACGCCACACCCTGTATAACTAATTTTAAAAGATCAATTTAGTTAATTTAATACTACGTATTCAATAAAAAGATAATTAATATGCTTCAACCTTTCTACACGCGCAATGGTCAAAGTAATGGGTTCAAAATATACCGATTCAACATCAACTGCATTGGTACCGTTTGTTGGGGACGGGTTAACCTTTAATTACAAATGTACTGTACATGTATTGTCAGAATTACTGATGGCGAACATTTATTAATAATTGCTAAAAGTGTGGAAATATCAAAATTTCTTGTTCTGACAAAATATAGGTGTTCAGAGCTTGTGTAAAGTCACAATTTCCAAGGATTGACAAGAGATTAGTGTAACTAATGTGTGTTTAAAATGACAGAAATGAAGTGTTTTACAAAAACTGTAATTTTTGTGTTTCCGTCCTGCAATACTAACTTTCCAATCCTTAATCCTCAAAATGTCATTCATTGTTTCAGGTACAGACAGGTAAAATATTAAAATCTACTATCTTAAAATATGTTTGCAATGATCGCAGTTGCAGGCCTCAACTTACTCGCAAAACTATCGTTTTTGGCCCAGAGATATAAATAATTATTGTCGATTTATGAGTTTACAAAATACGCAAATCTTGATTTATTAAATAAGACAACTCTTCATAAACGTCAAATAAAAGAGAAGTGTGATTAAAATAAAATTACTCTTTTTACAATAACATCACAAAAGAATATAATTTTTGTGTTTCTGTCCCGCAATGCTAACTTTCCAATCCTCAATCCTCAAAATGTGATTCATTGTTTCAGTATAAGCAGGTAAAATATTAAAATCTACTATCAACATAAACTTAAAAATTTAATGACGTCACCAAGTCCATGTTCAAACTTATTTATACATCCAAAAGCTATGTTTACAAAATACGCAAATCTTGATTTATTAAATAAGACAACCCTTCATAAACGTCAAATAAGAGAGAAGTGTGATTAAAATAAAATTAGTCTTTTGCAATAAAATCACAAAAAAATTTAATTTTTGTGTTTCCGTCCGGCAATACTAACTTTCTAATCCTCAATCTTCAAAATGTCATAACAAGTTTTATTTTTTTGTGGAATTTGGTGTTTTGTATTTCCTTATAAAGTATCCAAAAGTGTAACTTATACAAATTAATAATCCTCCCATTATTACCCACACAAACGTATTAACGTTCATATCGCAACATACTATCGATAATTTTACTTTTATGAAATAATTATTTAATAGATAGAAATACAACGTTATAAAACTAGGTGCATTACAGGACTTTCTTGCAAAATACTATAAAATATATG
Organism: Vesta saturnalis; assembly: GCA_036346205.1. Lineage (NCBI taxonomy): Eukaryota > Metazoa > Arthropoda > Insecta > Coleoptera > Lampyridae > Vesta > Vesta saturnalis. Next base: position 1,075,902 of record JARFJB010001320.1, read on the forward strand.
GGGTATTTTTATATCTTTGAAATATTCAGCTGTTTTAGAAATATTTAATAAAAACCAAAAACTGACCCCCCCCCGAGACATCCAGGAATCATGGCCGATCTTGACGAAACTTGGCCAAAATTTTTAAAATGAGCTAATAAGTCGATTTAGCGATAGTGAAAAAAAGGTCGATTGCATAACCTTCTATACCTACATATGTATATGTAGGTTGGATATCTCGCTTATCTTTCAAGATAACTATGGACTGTTTTATATCACTTTAAAGCAAATTTAGCTCCCTTTTAAATAAAGTAAGAATATGTGTATGTTATACCAACAATTTGAGGAATGCTTTCAATTTCCTTAAAACCGAAAGTAATGTTTTCATCAGGATAATGTCATTTCATTAGCGCAAATGAACAAAGTTTATTTCCAAAATTCCAAGTTTGTAACCAAAATAGTTAGAAAGCTTCATTATCAATATTAAATATTTGAAAATTCATATATCCTGTACCAGTAGTTAGAAGAAGCAGGTTAAAGTGGCTGGTTGCCTAGAACATATAAAAAAACAAAAAAAAATGCTTGTATAATTTTGAATAAATCAATTTCGAATAATTGCTTAAGTTTGACCCCTTAAATGTAGGCAAATTTGTACCATAATTTATTATGTAAAGAAATCTATATCTTGAACGACATCGAAAATATATATATATATATATATATATATATATATATATATATATATATATATATATGAGAAATATAGTAACCCTTAAACAATTTACGATTTACCCATTTTGAAATATAAAATCGAAAAATTGAATTGATTCTAAATTTTACTTTTTTGCTAAAGAAACCATTGCGGTCGAAAAAAATCGAAAAATCGCTATTTTGATGTTTTACAACTCCCTGAACACGAAAAAAAGTTTAGAAAATTTTTCAAAATATCTGTGTCTGTGATCACTCGCCAGCCGAAACTATACGGACGATTTTGATGAAATTTGGAATGAAGGCCTACGAGACAATTATGTCGACAAAAACAAGCTTTTAAACGCAATAGGTATGCAGGGAGTGAAAATTAGGGTGTTATTTTGGGGACAAAATTTCAAATTTTAACATAGAAGATTGAAATTCAGGTCATCAATAACTCGAATTTTTAAAACTTTCAAAATTGAATATATATATATATATATATATACATATATATATATATATATATATATATATAATACATACATACATACATACATACAGGGTGTCCACAAACTCTATTCACAAAAGAAAACTGCAGATTCTAAAACTGATTTTATGTCGATTTAACGTAAATTACCTTAATACAAAAATACTTCCTAAGAGAGCTGGAGCTCTTAGAAGATGGCGCCCTAACATCGGTTTAATTCAAATATATTCAAAATGGTTTCCCTTTAAATGATAGCGCTCTGTACATTTATTTAGGGCAATATGCCCAATCGTATGGCGTGAACATGATTTTTTAGTTGTACTCATAAGGGGTCCGTTTGAGCGGGGCATTGGACATTGTTATTCATAAGTTTTGTGTTTTTCAAAATTTCCCAAATATTAACTAAAAATTTAAAAAAATCCGATTTTTATGAAAGAATGATACTCTTGTCTGAAGTCGCTACGACGCACCGTTTTCTAAATAAATCGATTTGAACTTTTCATGTGTTAATCATGCTTTATTATGAAAAGTTTAAATCGATTTATTCAAAACATGTCAGATATATCATTTTTAAAAAATCGAAATTTTAAATTTAATTTAACAGTTGCGAAATTTTGAAAAAATTAAAATTTACATTAAATGATAAATATTAATATCATATTTTGAATAGATTGAATATGTATATTACTATAAATATATATTATTTATATATATATATATATATATATATATATATATATATATATATATATATATATATATATATATATATATATTTATAATTCATCATAATCATTAAAATATTTTGTATAATTGTACTAGTATATATATATTATATATATAGTATATAATTTGTCATGATCAATACTATATGTTTAAAAATTGCTTAAAATTTTGTTTTGTCGTCATAATTGTCACGTAGGCGTTCATTCCAAATTTCATCAAAATCGTCCGTATAATTTCGGCTGGCGAGTGATCAGACACAGATATTTTGAAAAATTTTCTAAAATTTTGTTTTCGTGTTCAGAGAGTTGTAAAACATCAAAACATGGCAACTTATTTTTTTCGATTTTGTTTAGCAAAAAAAAGTAAAAAATCTAGAGTCAATTCAATTTTTCGATTTTATATTAATCAAAATGGGTAAGTCGTAAATTTTTTAAGGGTTACTATATTTCTGGTTTCGCGTTTTGTTTTTAATTAATAAAAATTGCGTAACTAATCAGAAGTGTTTTATTTTATACCTACTTTTAACTAATAGGTAAAATTGTTGTAGGGGTTAATCGCCGGCCCATTGTTGAAGCTGTGTAACAATCGCATAAAATGTCTAGAATTGCTTGAAATAGCTAGTTGACACTCTTTTGCCAAATGTTCAAAAGTGGACAGTATATATCTAATCATAAAAGATCAATTTAGTTAACCTAATATTGCATTAATACCTATCCGTATAAAAAGAACACGTTTAATTAACATAATTAATATGCTTTAACAATAGTCAAAGTAACGGGTCCAAAATATACCGATTCAACGTCAACTGTATGGTATCGTTTGTTGTTGAGGAGGGTTAACCATTGATCACAAATGTACTGTACATGTATTGTCATAAATCCTAATGGCAAACATTTGTTAGTGACTGCCGAAAATCCAAATGAATACGTCACCAAAAACATAGTCAAGCTTACTTTTAATACATCCAGAAACTATGTTTGCAAGGATTCGCAGTTGCAGGCCTCTATTTACTCGCAAAACTATCGTTTTTGGCCTAGCGATACAAACAACTATTGTCGTTTTACGAGCTTACGAAATTCGCACATTTGATTTATTAAATAAGACAACACCTCATAAACGTGGAATAAAAGAGAAATGTGCTTAGAGTAAAATATCTTAACTCCATTGCAATAAAATATCAACCATTGCTTTATCAGCTTAAAAAATATGTGAATTTTGATTTTTGGGTAGCTTTTACAATAAAACAGTCCATCATAAACTATTTTGTATTAAAATATCATTTGTGGGTTTAAGTACCATTTCTTGCTCTTAGCTTACAAAATATGCAAATTTCGATTTTTGGGCACAATCCTTTTGAAATCTAACAACTTCGTTGAAAGTAAAGTATGCTTAAAATAAAAAAAAAAAACAGCTGTTTTGCAGTAAAACGTAATTCGTGGGTTTATGAGCTTAAAAAATATACTAACGTCGATTTTTGAGCAGCAACTCTTTTATAATAAAAACATTTTCGCAACAATTTCGCATAAACTCCAAATAAAAGAGAAATATGCTTGAAATAAATAAATGTTTGTAACAACGCGTTATTTGTTAATTTATGAGCTTACAAATTGATTTTTGTGCCGCAATCCTTTTGAAACAACTTCGTTTAGAGAGAATTATGCTTAAAAAATAAAAAATAATTTTTTTTACAATAAAATATTATTCGTGGGTTTATGAGCTTACAAAATACGCGAATTTAGATTGTTGAGCGGCAACGTTGTTACAGCAAAATAATCCCACATAAACCACGAATAAGTGAGAGAAACACGATTAAAATAAATAACGTTTTGCAATAAAACGTCATTCCTTCATGTATGTGATTTGATTGATTGATTGATGTGATTGATTTATGAGCTTTCCTAATATGCGAATTTCGACTTTTGAGCCATTTATCATAAAACACTTCATACAAGAGAGAACTATACTTACAAAGTTAAAAACAACCCTTTTTGCAATAAAATATCATTTTCGTCTTTATGAGCTTACAAATACACCATTCAACAGTATTACAAGTTTTGAAGCATTAATTAAAATTATTATTTACAATAATATGGTTCCTCATAGTGTAAGCAACAAATATTTCATATTCCTGGTTCCACCTTTGCTATCAAAAAATGCCTACTTACTTAGGGTTTTATCTACATTTGGTATATATTCCTATTAACTATTATCATTTAACAGGTGTCACATGGGTAACGTTACCTTTTCTCTAAAATCAAAGGGGGTTTAATTACAGCATATAACATGCTAAAAACCTAACTTATAGCTTTGGTGTCATGATTTCAATAACCATCTTTATGTAATAATTGTTTAATAGGTACATAAGTCCCCTCTACCTATCCTCCTAAGTGTTCCAGGATACTTTAGCACGATAGGCCAAATTTAGCCTGTTCAGGTGCACAATTTTTAAAAATGAAAAATATTAGAGTTAACTGTACTTTTAGATTTCGCATTAATCAAAGTTATTATTTATATCCCATTTACAATAAACTTCATTTTAGTTGAGTTGATCGGCCTATTTCCACAGTTTTTCCTTTTATAGCGCGACGTTTCGGAAGCGGACTCTGCTTCCGTCATCAGACTTAGTCCTGAGAACAGGGTTGGTAAAAATCATGATTAAAAAAAAATCAAAAATCGATGATTTTTTAAAATTTGACTAGTTTTTATTAATATATTATTATTATTATGTTTTGTTTTGTTAAGCAAACAAATATTTTCAGGCAGTAGGGTTGCAGCGATTAGACGTTTACAGTTCCACGTTAAAAAGTCCTTGCATAGGTAAAATATTGTAAGTTCGCATTTAACCGTTAAAACCTTTTAATGTCAGCAATTTTTCAAGCCATACAAACTACTACAACTGCACCAAACAAGATAAGGTAAACAAACAGCATTAATTCATAGTGCTGATAAATTAGAATAGTCTTTATTCTTTACTCTTGAAATTGTGATGATTCAAATAGTTACATTATATTTAGCAGAAGTCTTTTCCTACACCCACCTTACAAATTTAGGTCAGCTTTTTTATTTACTGCATGTGGGGTCATAAATCTTATTTCTATTGAATATATAACAATGAAAATGTGTTTTTATTTTGAAGCATTAAGTAACTTAGGTTAGTTTCACTTGTAATAAAAACTATCATTTACGTAACTAAATACCTTCATACATCACGATTTTTGTAGATTTAATGCTTCTCCTAGTCTTATTAGCGGATATTTAAGAATCTCACAAAATTTTTATTTGATGGGCGTTTAAACGCGGGTAACGTGTTAATATAAGTTTCTACTGATTTAATAAAATCTATTTATTAAACTTTGCAATCCTATCTTATCTTAACGTGAAAATTTTGTTCATACAGTTTTGCGAGTTTGGGGAATTGTTGAAACTTGTAAAAACTGGAAGAAAACGTTCAACTATATAAATGACACGCACTTATTCTAGTTATTAGTAATATTTTTGGTTCTGTGGGTGATCTAGCAAGACATTGGAGTCATGACAAACCAGGGCAGAAAGGAGTTTAGTATTTGGCAACATTTTGTAAAAAGAAAGTGGTTGGCAAAGTAGCTTGCAGAGCAGTGTGGTAAAGAATTGCAAGCTCCAGTGGACAGACTAAAAAGTTATTGGGAAATCTGTGAAAATAAAACTAGTGATATAACTATGTTGAAACTCTTCATGGTGATTGTCATTCACAGCCTGGAACTAGCCAGAATGAAATTATCCAGTTGCAAAAGAAACGGAGAAACGAGAACTGTGAAAAGGGAAGTGTAGATGAAAGTGAATATTGTGGAAGTACCGGTTCTTTTGTTGTGCGAACTGGACAAGATAAGAAGAAAAAATTGGACAGACAAATAGCTAAAGCCGTTTAGGCAACAATTTGCAGTTTTAGAGTGATAGAAAATAAGGAAATTCGAAAAGCCATAGAAACCCGGTTACGTTCCTCTAGATTTCAGTTATCGTCAACGCTCCTGAATGAAATATTTGAGGAAAAGAAATCTAAATGTTTAGATGGATGGTCCAATGTACATAATGAGCCGATAATCTGTGTCGTTTTGATAGCAGAGGATCGAAACAGTGTTCTCTTGGAAAGCATAGATACATCCGGTCATCCTCTTACAGCTGAATATCTTGCTGAGTTGGCTATTAACTCAATAAATAAGTGTAAAAATGAATATAACTGTAAAGTTACCAGTATTGTGACAGATAATGCGGCCAACTTGGTCAGTATGAACAAACAAAATTTCCGAGTCGGTCAGTTATCCTATAATTACATATGATTGTTCGGCGCACTTGCTTAGTTTGCTCTGCAAAGATTTAGAAGCATCGCAGGTAATAGAACATATAGTACAAATTGTGAAATACTTGAGAAATGCCTATTTGCCAAATGCTTGTTATAAAGAAAAAGGGGTTATGAAATTGGTCGTACCTCTAGATGTTCGATGGAATACACTTTCAGATCGTCTTGAGATCTATGTAAATGAATGGCCGAAATTGTAATTAGTGTATGAGGAGCATAAAGAAGAACTTGATCCAGTGATTTTTAAAAAAGTTTCAGATATCTATGTTAAAAGAATGGTTGAAGATTTTCTACAGTTGCTAAAACCAATTCCTATCGCACTTGACGTAATACAACAAAAAAGGTGCATTTTTATCTCGAGCAGTTTACACATGGAAAAAGTTAATGGGTATTTTTGACACTGACAGTTTTACTAGGTGCTAGCTGAAGAAAAGAGAGATGCTTTAGATAATGTTGCCAATATCTTGTAGGAACAGGATTATTACCATTACTAATTAAGTTGGAAGTCAAGTACGCCCTTTTCACAAAACTATGTTTTGGGATGGAATAATAAAAAATGTAATAGCAGTACAGTGGTGGAGATCCCAAGAAGATTTTCCAGAAATGAAATACGTGCTGCCTATAGTGATTTCTGTTTTGTGTGCCTGTTCATCCTCTGCTGATATCGAGTGGATGTTTTCTACCAATGGATTAATACATTCAGATATACGAAACAGACTTGGCGATGACAAAGATCCTAAAATAGTATTTCTATTGAAGCATTATAATACTTAGATCATAGACCTTCAGCAATATTTAGTTTTTTTTAATATAGTTCTTTTTTTTGTATTAAAAACATTTTTTAATAGTTTTATTTTTGTAAAAAGCGGCTGAACGCTGAGTTTCTTTTCGATTATTATAATAAATAACAAAATGCATCAAGTTTTTATTTTTTATGAACTAGTACATTTTTAAGTGTTTAAATTTGAGCTCCCTTTTCTAAACTAAATTAATCATCATTTTTATTGAAAAAATCATGCTGATTAAAATCATGATTTTAATCAACTCATTTAAATCTTCTCAACCCTGCCTGAGAAGGATTATTTTCCCACTTCAGTCGCATTCATGTGTTCTGATTTTTTCGTAGGCACTTGACTACTTTCAGGTTCGAACTGACACCTTTACCGCTGAGCCACTGAGTAACCCAATATATATTTTTAGAATTTATATATATATATATATATATATATATATATATATATATATATATAACTTTTCGTGGTTGCGCAGTACTTTATTGCGCGTGTTGCGGCGTAACCTATTGCACAGGTTTTGAATAACATGTTTTTGTAATATTTTCTTATAGAAAAGAGTGTAGGCCTGGGATCGAACATGGATCTATATGTGTTAAGTTAAACCGGTTAGGCATCTAGTTACCTAGGTAACTAGAGAGAGAAAAATTTGACAGATAATTGTGTAAGAATTCAACGCAGTATTACATTTTTGAAAATATTGCAAATTTTTTTGGTTTTGGCCCATTAATGACAGTGTGGATTATGAAAATTTGTACAATGTAAATGAAATTAGTTCAAATTAAAATATGTTGTTTGGTAGTTTAGATGTGTTTTTGATGGCGACGTAAAAACTACATTATCGTATATTTTAGGATAGATTAGATTAGTATGCGCATTAGGTGTTAAATATCGTTTTCGCGCCCAGATATTCTGACTAATAAGTTTTTCTAGGTGCGTTTTACCAGACCATAGCTCCCACTTTGGCGAGTGTATTTTGTTTGAGTTTTTGGCAAATGCAATTGGCTATACCGCAGTAGATTTGTTATGGTGATCTTCTGAAGTCACGGGATTCCGTCTGTAGCTACCGAACGGTAATGTGTATGCGATTATCACGCTCCAGTTTTTGGTGTCAATGAAAGTGAACATTTTAAGGGTGACAAATTAAAAACTGGGATGGGACATTTATAAGTAACGGAGTGTGTAGCTGGTTGAAGTAAAGGGTAGCGCGAGCAAGACGAGATAGTTGTAAAATTGCATAAGTGCTGCAATTACGTAGCAAGTTAGTATACGGGAGGTAATGGGTTCGATTCCCGTTACCGTCTACCTTGTATGAGGTTTTTTCAGAGGGTTTTCCTCATACACATATAACGACATGGTCACTGCGTATACACACACCATGTGCGGCTATTTAGGCGAGTGCTGGGGTAGTATCTTCCCCCTCTAAACTCCGTTCCTTCCGATACTTTCCTGGCCGCACCTATCCATAATCCCACCATGCATACACAGTTAATGTATATGTATTGGAAATCCATGATTGTGGCTCCTTAGGCAGGGAATGAAATACGTGGCCTTTTCCCTTTTTGTAACATGGCAAGTTACGACTAAATGTTGCAATGACGTGGTCTGTTTTATTAAAAATACCTAAAGTAGTAAGAACAAAAAATAAATGATGTGGAGTTTGTGGTCATCTAAGGGAGCCGGGCCGAGGCCGGTGGGCCGAATTTCAATTTAAATGTACATTTTATTTGGCGTATATAAGCTTTCGAATGTAAAAAATGTTACTGTCTGTTTAGAGTGCTTTTGTTCTTTGCTTCGATTTAGCTATTGTTTTATTAGGTTGTGTTGAGGTGACTTTTAATTTTTGGTTTGATAACAGTCAGAATAAAAGAGAAATTACTAATTTGATTGCGACGCTTTAGTAAACAGAGAACGTTGATTGTACATTAATTTAACGTATTTATTAAATTACGTGAAGCTTGTTGCCATCTTTACGTTCGTTTCACTGGGGCGTTTGAATTCAATAAAAGGGACAATTTCAAATATGTAAATTAGGTTTATGGTCAGATAGTTCATTTCACAGATTTGGTGTGATTTCAATACAGACACAATGTTCGGCGAGTTGGTGTGACCAATAGAGATTAATTTTTTCGAAACTTTGTTAATCTTTTGTGCCATCCGTTAGACGTAGAAAATACCCCAGATATATAGAGTAAGTGTCGGGGGTCGCATAATTAATTTGAGCGCGTTCAAGCCGCCTCGTTTAAAATTGAGTGTTTTTGCTATTAGTTGGGGTTCGAATTAGTTTATAGAGTTACCGAATTAATACAAGTTAGGGATATAAGCAGACGCTCATGACTATGAGCATTTCTTTTTTGCGTATGTCTTGAAGCGCTGTAATTTCAGATTTTATCATAGGGTTTGGCGACACTCGTGTTCCCAAGGGGTTAATGCAAGCTAAGTTTACTTATCCATCCCTATCTTAATCAGTGCTCATGCCTTGTGTTTAGGTACGATTTAACCGATTTTAAGATAGGGTGGCGTCTTCATTTAATTAACCCGGACATGACGAACAGTCCGAAGAGAAATTTCATAATCACCGATTATAGTTATACTAATATAACTCACGGCCATTCCGTTGAGTTAGCTAGGCCATTGTTTTTTTTTCGCGTCATAGTCCCATAGCAGCATTTTAATGATCAAATTTACAACATTTTACAAAAATAAACACACAAATGAATCGAAAATACATGCATATTTTGTGTTATTCAGAAATAGTTGATTCTTAAGGTAAACCCTCACTAAAAATTAAATTATCCGACATTGAGGTAATCAAAGTTCTGTTTTTTAATAATAAATTTTATGTATGTAATAAATTTCAATTTTACTACCACACATTTTTGTGTTTAGTACAGAAGACAACATAACTTTTCTTTCCTGTTTTGATTTTTTTAAATTGATGAAAATAAACTTTATGTTGGCAGTAATACCTGTTAATAAGTATAATCGCGACCGATCCACGTTACAGAAAAATTGTAAATTAACTAATTTAGAGAAATATCTAATTAATAATACTGAAAAATACTCCTATCATTTAATAATATTTTTACAAACGTAATTGTTCATCTTGCAACTAGGTATATATAAGACAAACAATTTAAAATTTTCATTTGTTGTTATAAACACTAATATTTTGCCAACATTTGCCTGACCAAAACACATTCTGAAAATTTGTTATATTTTTTCGGATTTCGTTTTAATTACTTTACACTTAATTGTATTGATATTCTTTTCGATGTGCTATTTTACCAGGACTGTGTTATCGGACTATTTTGTCGGGTACCCTAGAGGGGTAGTGAGTTGGATTCCCGTTACCATTTGAATTACATAAGTTTTTTCACGAGTGTTCTGCTATTTACTGAAATGGTACGAAGGTAGATTTGTCGTTTCAAAACACAAACGTTACTACTTTCTATTTTATCCTGACCGCTTCAATATTCAATTCGACCATGCGTATACATTAAATGTATCATGGTTGGAATGCATAACTATGACTGACGAAGCCAAGAACTCGAATCAGCACGCCCTCCCTCTTAGAGGAGGGAATTAAACCAATAAAGTGAGACGAAACTCTAGTTTTGTTTCCTTTTTTATTACTCAAAATAATAGTTAAAATGTCGAAAAAAACAAATTTTCTCTAATTTCTTCCGAAAAAGGCTAAAGACAGTATTTTATGGTATTACTTAAGATAGAAGCGTCCTCTTGCGTTATAATTAAAAGTTAGCATGCAATTTGTAACACCATCTTGTGGTATAATTTAAGATAAGTGTCATATTGTGGTATAATCAGAAGTTATGATACTGTTTGTAACGCCACATTGTGGTATAATTTAAGCTATAAGTGCCATCTTGTGGTACAATTAGAAATTAGTATATAGTTGGCAACTTTAATTTAGAAATTACTCGATAAGTACACTTACTCAAATAAGTACATGCAAATAAAATATATTAGCAAACTAGTAAACGCCCAAACACGTAAACACCGCAAACCCACGAGCAAAGAAAATTAGCAATCAAGTAAACGACCAAATACAAAACATGTAAGCTCAAACATACAGGCACTCAACGTCCAAACATATAAATATGCAAACACCCAAAACTAGTCAACAAACAACCTTTTTTTTCGTTTCCTCTTAATGGACTAATTCACTGTCTCGTCTCTCTTTCGAGGTCACCAGTAAATGTAACGACATCTTGTGGTTAGAAGTTAGCACACAGTTTGCATCATCATCTTGTGGTATAATTAGAAGTTAGCTTTTGCATTTACATTCATTTTCCGGTTCATGGGTTTTTCGCAAGATTAAAAACAACTTTGACGTGACACGGGTATAATATTTCTGTACTTTAATAAATTCCCACTAAAAATACGAAAAGCGATGGCGAAAACAACTTAACCAATAAGCAAATACCGAAACAGGCGAAAAATATACCAAAGCAACTAAAACATGAAAATATCTAGTAGCAAACACTCACATACGCAAACACCCAAATATGTAAACCCATAAATGTGCAAACAAACTAACAATCAAGTAAGCGCGCAAGCACAAAACATGTAAACCCGATAAACATACAAACAAGTAAACATTCACACGCAAAACCCCAATAACAAAAGAAACTACCCAACAAACACTCAAACGCACCTAATTTACACGAAACAAGCAACAAAGCATACACAAACACACAAAAATGTAAACCCACAAATATGCAAGTAAGAAACTAGCAATCAAGTAAGTGTCCAACCACAAAACATGTAAACTCCGTAAACATATAACCACACAAACGAGTAAAGATGTACACCCGCAACCCCCAAAGAAGGAAACGCGCCAACAAACACGAAACTTGCACAAATTAAACGCGAAAACGTACCAAGATGCTAAATTATGCAATAAAGAACTACCCAAACGTGCAAATCAAAGAAACTAAACAATATATTCAACATGCAAACAAGTACACAAGCACCTACCCAGGCACAGCCACACGCTCTAATGTGCAAAATACGCGAGCTAGTGGGTGACGCTTTTGCGAAAAAACACAAACATGCGGTATTGCGATAACACCGGTGGGTCACGCTTATTAAAAACATAGGTGAGACGCACCGTTGGTTTTACTTATTCGTTAAAAACACACTTGTGACTCACTCAGGCTCATGTGGTGCACAATAGACGTTCGTCAAATTAGTGCATCATCTTGGTTCAGTATCCTCAGATTAGTGCGCATGTGCAGAAACAAACTTTTTGTTTCAAAATTTGATATGTTGAATTGAATATTTGCATTGAATAGTGCACATAATCGATGAAACATGGCGTTAGCTCTTCTGTCATTTAGTAGGATCTTCAATCTAGTTTCAAATATCTTGGTTGCCTTGACAAATTCTTGAAATTGTCACATCTAAGCTTTTTGACAGATTCTTGCCCTAACGCTTGAAATATGGTCGAATTTCAACAATCTGTCAAAACGATCTTAAAATGTTTAGGGCAATCTCAAGATTCGTGCTTCCAAAAGAACTTTACACGTTGTACTGTCAAAGGGACCTTAAATTTTAGAGCAATTTCAAGTATCATACCCCCCCCCCCCTCACCCCAATACCGTATTTCAAGTATTGGGAATCTGTCAAAAGTAACTTAGATATAGAAACCACATTTAATCCCCTAAGGATCGAACATTTTTTCAGATCCTGCTAATTAATAAGTTCTCAGGTGTGTTCTGATTATGCTTCTGCACACTAATCTGAAGGCGCTGGCACTAAGCTGGAGAAACAAGATGCTGGACCAATTTTATGTGTTTTTTAACTAATATGCGTGATACAGAGGTGGGTTATACTAGTGTTTTTATCGAAATAATGCCTTTTTTATACCACCGGTGGGCCACACGTGTTTTTTTTTGCAAAATCGGGACCGACCGGTTCGCGTGTTTGCATATTTGCTAGCTAGGTACTTATTTGCATGTTAAATATCTTGTTTAGTTTTTTTAATTTGCTTGTTTTTTTATCGTATATTTTGTGGGGTTTGCGTTTGTGCATTTTTACTTATTTCTATGTTTACGGGATTCGCATATTTTATCGCTTACTCTTTGCGTGTTTGGGTGTTTACTGATTTACTTGCTTGCTACTAGATTTTTGCATGTTTGTAGTTTTTTTGGTATGTTTTCTTAATGGTTTGGGGTATTTTGATGTTTCAAGTGACTTGTTCTATTATTTATTTATTGTTCACGTTTCTATGTATGCGGAGAGTTAGATGCTTATATGCTTGTTTCCAGATTAAACTAGTAATAGCTTGTAATGTTTCTTTGGGACGTTTGTGTTGTTTCTTATTGCATGTTTTAGCATATTTGTTATGTTTTTTTGCTTGTTTCGTTCAAATATGTGTTTGAGTGTTTGTTGGCTAGTTTGTTTTCCTTTGGGAGTTGGGTTTTTAAAGGTTTACTTGTTTGTGTGTTTGTATATTTACGAGGTTTACACGTTTTGTGCTTGGGCAATTTGTTGATTGCTGGTTCCTTTGTTTGCATATTTGTGGGTTTACATGTTTGGGTGCCTGTTTGGTGTTAGATTTTTTCTACGTTTTAGTTGCTTTGGTGTGTGTTCTTGTTTATTTTTCTTTAGTCATCGCGCTTTCTATCTTTAGTGTGAAATTTTATATCCGAGTAACGTGAAAGTTGTTTTTAAGCTTGGGGAAAACTTGTTGAAAGTTGATTCGGAGGCTAACTTCTAATTATACCACAAGTTCGTGATGCAAACTGTGTGCTATCTTCTAATTATGCCACAAATTTTAGTTCTGATCTCGAAAGGGACAGTGAATTGGCTTATTAAGAGATAATGACAGAGACTTACGTGTTTTGTATTTGAGCGTTTACTTGATTCCTAGTTTTCTTAGTTTGCGGGTTGGCTGTGTTCACGTGTTTGGATGTTTACCTGTTTGCTGGCGTCTGTTGTTTTCTTGTGCTTATTTAGATTACTTGTTTACGCATGTGCTTGTTTTGTACTAGATTATTGGTTTAGTTTTTGTGAATTTTTTTAATGTTTTGGGAGTTTGTAGGTAGGTGTATTTGTCAAGTAACTGTTAAATAACGCAAGATGTCACTTCTTGCTTAAATTATACTGAGGCGTTACAAACTATGCTAATTTTAAATTATGCTAAAATGTGGTAGGTCTAGCTTAAATTATACCACATACTGAATGCCAACGTCTAATTATATCAGGAGATGTCATTAGTAGCTTCAATTGTATCACAAGTATGCTAATTTCTAAGCATATTGAAATTACAAGAGGATGATGTAAAAATTTTGCATTACGAATCATTTCTCTGATTATGTGAGAAACTTTAATATTATTTAGCAAATGCTTTACTGTTTTTTTTTTAACGAATGCCGATTGGATCTAGGGATTTTTGCATCAAGTTAGTATTTAGCAAATTCGTTTGATGCTGTACGATTTTCTAACGGATGCTTTACTGTAAGAATTTTGAATCAATCTTATTGTCATGTGTTTGAATATAGTTGGGGAAGTTACTGACAGTGATCAATTTATTTACTTTTCTGGATAATTCTAATATAAGTTGCAAGGTCCCTTGTTAAAAAAAATGTCTCGATGCATCCCGCAAATACGCAAATTTTGGCCACACCGCACCTGGTGATAGAAAACATGTCGTACTCGTAAATTAACCATTTATAACTTCCGTCATCGTTACAAATGGCTTAAACCAAAAATTATTAATGTAGGTTTAATTGTTTAGTTTTTTTAAAGTAATTTACTGTAATTTTTTTAAAGAATAGATTCGTGCGAATGAAACTAACGAAATAAATAATTCTACAATTAACTTAAATTTATTTTTGGTGACATGATATTTGTTATTTTACGTAATTTAAGAATGTACTGAAACAATTAACGTTCAGGAAATTGTGAAACTTAAATTTTGAAAATAATTTGAAGAAAAAGTTTAAAAATTTTTTTATTACTAAATTTTATTATTATAACTTCCCACTGGCAAATTTGTGCATTCTTCGACTAATTAGCAAGTAATAACTCTATTTTTATATTTTTGATGAGAAATTTTGCACTTTGATGGTGTATATAAAATTTATAAATAATTGTAGGTCGCACATAATTATTATAAAAAAGAAATAATTGGACAATTACACTAATCTGTATCATATGACAAGAAATTTAATTGAGATCTAATTGTTCTTGAAAAAAGTGGTTTTATTAAATTTTTCCCAAGATACTGCTGTAATTTTTTAAAAGTGAATAATTAAATCAAATTTTACGGTGGTCTTTTTTTTAATCTATATATCCTTTAATTTTAATTATGTTATTTCGTAGTAAATAAGTAATTTTGCGGTAGCTGAGCAAATTATAACCGGCAAACTGTTGTATTGAAATATTAATTAATTTCCTCGTAATACCTTATGCATTGTACTTTTTTTTAAATTTTTCTCTTATAAAAATCAATCGACTATGCCCTTTAATGGATAATAGTAATTATAAAATGTGGAATCTGTAATTTTTTTTGACCGATTGAAAATTAAATTATGCAATACGTTTTAATTAATTTCTTTATGTAAATACTTTTTAATGTCATTTTTAATTTACATAATTATAGTAGTGAAGATATCAATCTTCCAGATTTTTTCAATTGTGTGTAATTTAATGATGTGGGCGGTTCAAGTGCTTTTAAATAAGGGTGTTTACTTAATTATTATTTGTGAAGTTACGAATAATAAAGTACATTGACTTATCAGAATCAGATGCACTTCATTAACTACGATCATTGATGCGGCGCTTTAATTATACGTTGGAGTAATTTCGACAATTATTATTTACGGAGATTTTATTATTAATTTAGTCAACAAATTGGTTATAATTGCATCTCACCTGACTTATGTTGGAAGAAATCTTGACCTGAGGTTTTTCACGCTTGCTAAGGTAAAAGTCGTGCACATGGTGGTTATCTCTGGGCTCCTCGGTGGTTCCGGTCACATCCTGGGTGGTTGTATCCAGTAATGTAGATATTTCCGTTTGTGTGGTATCTACTGCTGTTATTGTCGATTTTTTTACTGTTGTTGGAGCTAACGTAGTTAAGGTAACCGTGGTCCAGATTGGGGTTGTAGTAACAGTTTGTGTTAACGTCGTTGGTGGTTTAGTTTTATGGATTCGTTTTCGAGTTGTAGATTTAATTTCTACCATTTTTGTTGGAATTGTTTCGGTTACCGTATTTATTTTATATGGGTTTGTTATTCTTGTCGTTCTCGGCTGTTTGGTTGATATAAGTGCTTCATTTCTGATTTTTTCGGTTAAAATTGTTGGCGGTAATAACGTCGTTTTTTCATTAGTTGTTTTTCCTTGCCGCATCCAAGGAAAACTATTTAAAATTTCTTGGGGAATTTTCCAAAATTGGCAATTCACTTGTGCTAACATCACGATGTTTAATAATAAAATTGAGAATCGCATTTTTTTTTTTAATTAAAATTTAACGAAGTGAAAATTCACGTCTCGACTTAAGACAGCAGACCAAAGAAAATTATGAATTTCCGCCGTCGAGAAATAATCGCGCACGCCCTTGAGCTTTTACTCCACGGCGGTTGACGATGGTCTGTGCTACAGAAGAAGCTTCTTGCAGTATATTTAAGACTAGCTGCTTGCAATTGGAGTTAACCCACTTCTTAGCCAATGGTACTTGTATATTCTAACGCTTTACAATTAATTCTATTGTTTCACTACATCACTAACGTTTATTGTCAAGGTTGCTTTTACTTGCTCACATAAAATTTCACACATTTAAAAAAAATATCATATTATATGCAAAAATTATCTCTCGATAATTAAAAAAGTAAACTAATTAAATATATCGTACGTAGTGATAATTATTGGTGTGTCTTAAGATAAGTTTACCACAATAGTTAAAGTAGAACTTTGTAATTAAATTTAAGTATAAAGTAAAAATAGCAATATAAAATTCCTGGTAATTAAATCAATCGACAGTTTACTAAGTTTTCTTTCGTGTGTCACTAATTAAAACAAATAATAAATTCTGTTTTTTATTACAATACTACATATTAATTAAGTAAAATGAAATCGAAACGGTCATACTTCAGGTCACTTTTTATTATGAATTTAGTTCCGGCGCCATCATCAGCATTTTTACATCCATAACACAAAACTTGTTTTCAAACAGATATGAAGTAGGTATATTCTAATAAAAACGTTAAACTACGGACGTGGATTTTATTTTTAAATATTTTATTTAATTTCCTAAAATGATCCACTCACAACCCAATAACATTTGTTAATTAAAAATTATGTAGGGGAGACCGGTGTCAATTGTAACAAAATTTCGTTTTTTATTTTTCTTTACCCAATCTTTCTTTTTAAAAAGTTGAATTTACTTTTTTTAGAATGTAGACTACGTTGGATTTAACTTTTCGTATTTTGAACTAGTAAAAATTCTGCTAATTTAAAACTAGGCACCTTTTTAGGAGGCTTCCTTCAACAACTGTTACAACTGCAACCTGTCTGGTGTCAATAGTAACAATGACGGTGTTAATTGTAACAAATACCTATAATAATGCAAGAAATTTAGAAACCTTTCTGATGCAATATCTTTAAAAAATAAATGTTACATTAAATGGAAATCTAATAAATCGGTTGACAGTCATGTAGAATACGTTGGTGCTAGAAATATCTGCAAAAGTGTCATCACTAAAACTAAAAAGTTGTTCGAACAACGAAAATGCAATGAACTAGCTACATCTCCTTTAGGCAGTCGTAAATTTTGGTCTTTAGCAAAAGCCATTAGTAAAAACTTCCGAACATCTTCATTTCCCCCCCTGACATCTATTGACGGATCGGTAGTTGCTGATTCTGTAGACAAAGCCAACGTTTTTGTGGATTTGTTTGCATCAAACTCGTGTCTCAATGATTCTGGAAAAGATGTGCCCCTAGTCAACTCTTCTTCATACGTTATGAAACCAATTCATTTTCGGTACAAGCTCTTGGAATCGATCATCAGTAGGCTTGATCTCAATAAGGCGACTGGCCCAGACGGTATCCCAGCTATTGTCTTAAAGAAATGTTCCCCCGAACTAGTACCAGTCCTATCTAAGCTTTATACGATCTCTATATCTTCTGGGGAATTCCCTTCATCATGGAAGTTAGCAAATGTTCAACCTATTCCCAAAAAAGGTGATAAGACCGATCCCTCAAATTACAGACCAATTGCCATCACTTCCATTTTGTCTAAAATCATGGAAAAAGCCATCAATCAGCAACTGCTCACGTTTCTTGAAACTAACAAACTCCTTAGTGACCATCAATATGGGTTTAGGCAAAGTCGTTCAACAGGCGATCTTCTTTCATATGTGACCCAAGTTTGGAACGATACAGTAGAGCAGTCCGGTGAAACAGTTGTAGTCGCTTTAGATATCTCAAAGGCATTTGACCAAGTTTGGCATAAGTGTTTACTTGCCAAACTCACCTCGTTTGGGTTAAATGATGCGCTCATCAACTGGGTTTCTAGTTTCCTTGATGAAAGACGAATACGTGTCGTAGTTGATGGCTTTTTTTCAAAAGAAGTTAGCATTAACGCGGGCTCACCACAGGGATCCGTTATAGCGCATACACTTTTTCTGCTGTACATAAACGACCTTATTTCTTCAACAACTAACCCCATCCATTGCTTTGCTGACGATAGCACTCTTCACTGTAGTTCATCTCAGTCTACTCATAGTGATAATCCACTTTCTATGTCAAATCAAGAAATTAAAGCTGAAATGGCAAATTCAATCAACAAAGACATTCAACGTATTCTCGAATGGGGAAGCAATAATCTAGTTAAATTTAATGCTAACAAAACTCAGTGTTGCCTTATGTCCGCCAAAAAAGTTCGATCATTTCCTGTTGTAAGTATGAATGGCTCAGTTCTTAAGTTTTCAGACTCTATTACTCTGTTGGGTATGACTGTATCTTCAAATCTCTCATGGGTTGACCATCTTCTGTCAGCTACCAAAACAGCTGCTCGTAAAATAGGCTTTTGTACAGATCTAAGCAGTACTTTACCTCTCGACAACTCCTTTTGCTGTATAAGGCCCAAATTCGGCCTCATCTGGAATATAATTCTCACCTTTGGGTTAGTGCTCCCCAATACGCTCTCGATATCGTTGATCGTATTCAAAAGAGAGCGATTAGGCTTATAAATGGACCCGTCTTTAACTTCTCACATACAGTCCCTTGAGCATAGAAGGATGGTTTCAGTTCTTTCTTTGTATTATCGTTATTACAACGGCTATTGTGCTGGTGAATTACATTCTTTGATACCATCTCCGGCTATCTTTGCGAGAAACACTCGGTTCGCTCAATCACATCATCAGTATGCAGTACAAATCTCCACTTGTCGTACCAAACGGGCGCAATCCACATTTTTCTACACGGCTTCTAAACTCTGGAATGATCTCCCTAGTTCCTGTTTTCCTCTCACTTATGATATGAGAAAATTTAAGGTAGCTGTTCATGGGCATCTATTGGCAATTCATTATCCCTCTATCCATCCTCGTAAGTGTTCCTGAGTGCTTTAGCACGATAGGCCTTATTTAGCCTGTTCAGGTCCACAATCATAAAAAAAAAAAAAAAGATATTTCTTTTAAAAATCAATTTATTTTTCTCGGAAAATACAACAAATTATCATTACATTGATCAACAAATTTAAAGTTTTTTTCTGGTTCCTAGTTATAAATAGGTGATCTTGATTCATTTTTTTATGTTGAATCCGAATCTGCTTTTGGTTTTTCGTTAGCACGTATAGTTTCAGAGAAAAACAAGTTTTTGTGCAGAAGTAAAACGCTAAAGTAATTGCATGCATTTAATATAATAAAATGTACATAATAACCATTAAAATGTTTTATTTGACAGTTTTCTTTTGTGTAACGATGTATTAGCGTCTTCTCTAATCAATGACCAACAGTAGTCACCCAACATGTTCGCGTCCCATCGTCCCTGGTACCGTTTTTCCAACGTTGCAAGGTCTTGATGGAAACGCTCACCATGCTCGTCACTTACAGCTCCCAAATTGCTTGCGAAAAAATCCAAATGAGAGTGTAAATAATGCATTTTTAGCGACATATTACATCCCATGTTATGGTAAGCTGTCAACATTTCATCGACGAGGTTCTCGAAATTGTTCACTTTGTTATTGCCCAGAAAGCCGATTACTACAGATTTGAAACAATTCCACGCTACCTTTTCTTTTCCTTTCAGAACCGCATCGAAACCGCTGTCATTCATTAGTTGTCGAATTTAGGGACCCACAAATATGCCCTCCTTTATCTTGGCTTCGCTGACTTTTGGAAACTTGTTTTTTATATATTGAAAAGCTCTTCCGTCACGATTCATACCTTTTACAAAGTTCTTAATCAGCCCTAACTTTATATGAAAAGGGGGCAAATAGATATTGTTTCTATCCACAAGACTTTCATGTAAAATATTTTTTTCTCCAACAATCATCTGTCTACTTGGCCAACTTTTCACAATATAATGCTGCAATTTAGCGCGACTGTCCCATTCGCACAAAAAGCAACTGTATTTTGTGAATCCCAGTTGCATTCCTAATAACAAAGCTATAACTTTCAGATCTCCACATATTTTCCACTCGTATCGTTTATAGTCTATGCTCGTTAATAGGCATTTCATAGTTTCATAAGATTCCCTTAGGTGAACTGAATATGCCATGGAAACTGAGGGCAATTTATTGCCATTATACAATAGAACTGCTTTCAAACTAAATTTAGATGCATCAATAAACAGTTGCCATTCTTCGGATTTGTGTTTACGTCCAAAGCTCTTCATCAAACCGTCAACATCACTGCAGTAAGTAAGATTGCCCTCCATAGAATAAAATTCAGAAAATTTCTTCTCGCGGTTACGGAAATGACTAATTTTGGTACTGTATTCCAATAAATTCCAACTTTGCAATCTGGAGCCAAGTAACTCGGCTTTGCTTTTACTTAAGTTCAAATCACGAACTAAATCGTTTAGTTGTGCCTGTGTAATCAAATGTGGCTCAGTGGAATCTTCAGGAATAAATTCTGGACCAGTGCTGGAAGCAATGTCATCATGCTCATCAGATTCTTCAAATGTTTGTGGTGGCATAGGCACGGGAAGATCATCACAATGTCCTACGGGTCTTATCGCCGATGTTAAATTAGGGTAAACCACAGATTTTTTTATTTTTTGCAGAGAAGACTGCTATCTTTGTTATGCAGAAGTAACAGTCGGTTAGATGATCCTTTTGCTCCCTCCATATCATAGGTACTGCAAAGGGCATACATGAACGGGAACCTTTTATCCACTGTCGAAGACGATTTGCACAAGAAACAAAACAAATATGTGGTGCCCATTGCTTGTCTTGATCTCCAACTCTACATCCAAAGTACAGATGATAAGCTTTTCGTATTTGCGGAGTAAAACATCGTTTTTGATGTTTAGCAGTAAACTCTCCACAAACATAACAAAAACTGTCCGGATCCTAACAATGAAGAGGTCGGTATATAAATGATCTAATTTATGGAAAGTTGAAATAATATTTACAAATATTTATTAAGCGACATACCTGTATTAATGTTAATTAACCTGTAATTAACATGTATTAATAGCTTTCTAACATAAATGCAGAATGTAATTACATAATTTCCAAAAATTCTTATCGCTAATAGGTAATTCCGTTATGTACGTAATTATACTATAATAGTGAAACTTCAAATGTATATATTTCAAAAACGATACGTGATAGAAAAAATCTGAAAACAGATTTGAATTCTGGAAGAGAAGTTATATACAGATTACCTAGTTTTGTTTGAGAACCAAAATCTCTGTTGATCAGTGATTAATTCAAAGCAAGCTAATAATATCGAAGTCACTCACATATTTGAACGGTTATAAAAATGTGGATTTTGTAAATTCGTCATCAGAATTACAGTTTATGCAAATGTAAAATGGGCTTTTGTCTGTGCAGTTTAAATGTGCCCATTCTTTGCATGAGATGCATTGTAACCAATCTTCTGTGCTCGTAGAATATGGTCCACAACACACCAAACACAAAGTGTTATCATCGGAAGAATATGAAGAGTAATTTTCTACTGGCTTTTTCTTCACTGTTTTCGTTCTTTTGATTCTTATTTTGGCAGTTTTGAAACCTGCGGATTTTTTGTGTCATCTTGGTCAATTTTGCGCTTTGCTTGAAGTTTTTTCTTACAATTTTGTTCTTCAATTAAAGTCTTCTCTTGTCGGTGTATATCGCATATTTTCGTTTCATTCGCCCCCCTCTCCTGGATTCAGAGTGATCTACTTTAGGTAATGGTTTCAAAACACCAGGTGTAATTAATGCTGTCGGTTGTGATTGTTTTAAAGAAGTACAATCTCTGGCTGTCGATGGTCCTAGTTGCGGTGAAGAAGTTGTGTCTAGGGCTGTCGATGGTCTTGGTTGTGGTGAAGGAGTAGTGTCTCTGGCTGTTGATGGTCCTAGTTGTGGAGAAGGAGTAGTGTCTCTGACTGTTGATGGTCCTGGTTGACTTTCATTTAAATTGGCAATAGTTATTGATTTTGTTTTTGATTCACTTTCAGTATTTGACACATTGTTTTCAATCACCGGATGCTCATTATCTAATGGCCTGTCAGTTACAGTAGATGCTAGAAAATCGCAATCTTGAAATATTTCACGGTTAAAAGGCCAAATGCCGGTGCAAGAAAATCCAGCTAATATATTCGATGGCGTGATCGCTAAGGGGAGTGATGCTTTAAAAATTGAAGGTAAATCATAGATGGTCATGCGTTTTCTTGGGTTATTCTTCATCCATTGATCTCCATAGTTGTTGAAATACTTTTTAAAAGGACCATATACCCCCGCCCGATCTAGTGGTTGGAGTCGGTGTGTGGCAGAAACGACAAGAATGTAATAAAATTAGCTCTGCAAAAATTTATCAAAGCAATGAATATGTGTGAAGAGTGATTGTCCAATAAAATTAGAACTTTATTAGTCTCGCTGGGTTTAGCATGTTTCACAAAGTGTTTCATAAATGCAAGAAACTCGTTCTCTTGCATCCATCCGGACTTATTTCCTGCCCCAATGCATCCATTAAAATGATCTTTAAAATGTAACCGGGGAAATATAAACATTGGCGGAATTGCGTTACCAACTGCATTTACAGCCACACCCAGCGTACCAAGTGTTCCACGCTCTTGAGATGCTATTGATCCTACTTGCTTAGTTCCCTTTTTAGCTATTACCTTGGTTGACTTTTGAACCGTAGAGACACCAGTCTCCTCAATATTGTAAATATTTTGTGGTTCGAAATTATGTCTTTCCAAAACAGTTGCCAGTTTATCAAAAAAGTTGGAGACATTTACTCTATTGAAATTCATGGCTCGTGCAAGGCTGGTTGCTTGGGGGGTGCGAAGTGTTAAACGAGGATTTCTTCTCAAAAAAGCTATGAGCCAATCTTCACTAGCCAGTTCTGAATCATTCAATTTTCGAGGATAGTTAAGATTGTTAGCCCAAAATACAAATTGACAGCTTTTTCACAGTACTTTACTAGCTCGGACTCCTGCTCAGCAGTAAACACCATATTTTGGGGATTGTATCCCACATTAGCAGGTAAGTTATTACGTAGAGCATTCACAAAGCGATTTAATGTAACATGGCACATTCCGTAATCCTTGGCTACTTTTCTAACAGCTTGATCGTTATCAATCACCTTTCTTGCTGCTTCTTCATAAATAATTTTAGGTATCAGTCCCCTTTCGGTCTCCCTTGGTCTGGGCTTCACCATTTTCAAAGTGAACTATGAAAAAGAAAATATTTTGTCAAATAAATAAATGCAGGTGTCAATTTTAACACGTTACAATCGACACCGTAGCATGTGTTACTATCGACACCCCTTAACCTCAAAAGATACTGATTGCATTTCCGTATTTTTTAAGCAAAACAGCAAACCACTATCGTTTAAAAAATAAAGCAAAAACTACACTAAAGCCTATCCTTACCTTGAAATATTGCCAATCTGAGCACTTCGATCTTTAACAAACAATTTGTAGCGCCACGTTTATTTACTTTTTCAACAGTTTATAAACGATTATCCACAAAATAACCGGCGTGCATGCTGGATGAATTCTAACTGAATACCATACAGCCGGATCGCTTTCTGCTTTGGCTCACACGCTCGTTTCGATATAATTGAAAAAGATGGCGCTGTTATCGGTTGTGTTACTTTCGACACCTGTTACAATTGACACCGGTCTCCCCTATTTTGTTTTTACTCATTGATCAAATAGTTTTGATTTTTGCCGTTTTTCAAATGAATACGTCAAGACTTTGGACATTAGTGGTTCTAAAAGATGACCAACGTAGCTAAACTTTAAAATTTCATTCATGAATTCAAAGTTTGATTTTCAGAGCATAAACCAGTGATATCTTACCCAACGCGCCGCGGAACATAAAAGCTATAAACTTGTGTAATGTTAATCCATTTGTTACTGGATATTTAAACGTTGGAATTTTTTTATAAAATTTTCAGGATCCACTTATTTTATCTAAAAAAATCCTTGGAAAAGGAATTTTCCGACAAGCAGGTGTTTTGAAATTTTTTGTTCGGTACAAATTTTTTTACTTATGTTGGTTGGTTATGGTGCGTATTTCGGTAAGTATAATAGCAAGTAATGTTTGAAGGTAGTTGCAGGTAAAACCAGGTAAGCATACGTAAGTAAAACTTGAGTTTCAAGTATTTATTTGAGAAAAAAAGAAGATAGCATGAAAAAAAGTGGAAGGTAAGTAAATTATTGAAGTCTGGGTTTCTTCTGTGTCGGCTTTAAACGTATAGCGCGGCATTCCAAATAAAATTGTTTGTTCTCGTGGAACAATTTGAAACAATTCTCAGAGTGTAGGTGGACGTTGCAGTTCTCACACTTAAATACGGTGGCTTTTGGTCGGCACACAATGCAAGGACGACGATTACTGGTTTTCAATGGAACGTGCAAGCCGTCTACTGTCGGAAGGTTTGGTTGCACATAATCGGTGTCAGAGTCGTCGGTAGTCGCACCTTCAGTTTCGGCCATGGCATCCTCTGAGGCAAGAAGAAGAGACTTGGTCACCGCATTTTTGAAATCAAGCTGTGACATAGGCTACTAAGTAATGCAACTTCCATGCATGGACCACAGAACTGTCCAAACATTGGACCCAAAGCGGCCACCACCACTTTTTACCACGAATGCCGATGCGGTAATTGGCGACTCCATTGTCGTTTAGGTCCACGCCGCCCATATGCTTGTTGTAATTCTTGAAAGCGAGGGGCCGTTGAATACCGACTTTTTTCTTCTTTTCTTTGGTGCATCGTTGTACTGTTACCATTGGATCGATGGCGCATAATTGGTTGCGACGTTAACCATCCAACGAATAACTATCACGTCATTTACCTTATCGTATGCATAGTCGATTTCGTGCTTATTCAAGGCTTTTTTCCCAGTTTTCAAAGGTGCGCCGGCAATACGATTGGATCGAACAGTGCCGGTTGCGCAGAAGCCTCTCTTTTAGCAAGCACATCAAGTAATAGGAGGTAAAAAACTTGTCAAAGTGGGCTGTGTGTTGCACTGGATGTTCACAAGGACTCAACAGTTCCATTACTACGGATGCACCGAGCCTCAAACTCTTATTGTAAATGCTGGATGCACCGGCATACGGGATGAAGTGGAACATGTAACCAGTGAGCGAGCAAAGCCCCCACAATTTATATCCGAATCTTCGCAAACTTATTAGAAATATCCAAATTGTCGTTGTCGGCGACATGAAAGTTCGCTTTCAGTTTCGTGAAAATGATCCGCGACATTGTTAGGCGAATCAAGGGAATACTGAATGCTGGATCCATGCTCCAATACAACGTGACTTGTGGGACATTGTGACACCCAGAAAATAAAAGAATTCCCATGAAACGTTGAATTAGATATTTGTCGCACATTTTAGCGATATTATGTTGGGCAGCATAACGATTTGTTTCATCTACCAGTCTAGCAATTACATCATCGTCAAAGAATAATTGGAATAATTCAAATGGTTTTTTCGCCTGTAAAGAATAAATTAGAAGAAGTTAGAATAATATAAGTTTGATTATCTATAGCTTCGAGCATTGGTTTTTGCTTTTCAGTTAGCAATGACCCGTGTATGGGTTTTAATATCGTAAGCAACTCGCTTGGTTCTTGACCATTTTGGTTTGAAATAGTTGCCGGACGATATTTCTGTTTGAGTCGTTCTTTTGACGTTGATGGCTGCGGTTATTTTGACGTTAATGGTTCCTCCACTTCAACCACCTCTTCCGGACCAGCATAATCCGCAATAGCGGATTCGCAAATAACTTCAATTGTGCCTATAAATGCACAAACAATTATCAACACAAAACAAAAGAAAAATAATACCTGCTGTTTCGGTCACCGGGCTCACATCGGAAGTAATATTAGTTGATATTTCGTCATCGTCTATCGTTTCACAATCAGAATCACCGGGAGTATTATCGGGGGGCTAACAAATAACAGCTTCAATTGCTTACGCTCTTTCATCTTCATGGTCATGTTCGTCATCGCTGAAATGGTCGATTATATCTTGCAGTTCTGCAGTTGTGAGGTACGTTCGGCGCCTCATTTCACAGAATTTCACTATTATTTACAATATAATTAATATATTATTGTAGTATGTATGAAATATTGTAACACAAAGAAAACATCTGCTCTGTACAACCAACACGCTGCTACTGGAGCTGGTCTGGTACAAAAGTCTGTGAAAGTATGAATACAGTATGAATAGTTTTGTATCTAGCATTACGCAGAACGGTCCATGACCGGTCCCACCTCTCCGACTTTGATTGCTGCATTGGAGAGCCAAAATAATCCGGCGACTTTCGAGTTTCTAGGTAGAAAAGGTGTGGATGCAGTTGCGATTTAACTGCTATTTTCGCTGGTTTGTGAAAGACAAAAAAATTAAACCTATATACAGTGTACACAAATAATACCTACCATCAGTACCAGCGTGTGGTCAAACACACGCCAATATTCGCTGACACCTGGCAGTAGGTATATTTACCCGTGTGTCGGTAAAATGGTTTTATACTGTTATTTGGCCTTTTGCCAACACAACTACTGACGTATATAATAATTTTTATATAAACTTATATTTTGTTTAATTAATTTAAAATAAGTCTTTTTGGATAAACACACCCTTTGTGAATGTGGAGACTTGCGAAAATTTTCCAAAAATATTTGGAAATATTTAATTATTTATATTTTTCTATTTTTTATATTTAGTCAAAATTGAGTAATGCTAAACGTGTGTTTGAACACATTCCGGTAAGAAATGGGTTAATATTAAATTCTGAAGTGTGTATGTATTTACAACCTCAAGTAATTAATATGTCAGGGGCGTATCCTACCAACTTTCCACCAGTAATGCAAAACTCACATTTACGAATACAAGCACAACCAATATTTTATTATGTTGCGATACCTCAGCAGATAACATAGCGCCCAATGATTCACACATGCAAATTTCACCAAATTACGAACGTCACCAATTAGTAAGAATGTCATCAACCAGTGATGATGATCAAGAATTAAGGAACCAGAACGCAGATATTCCATGGCAGCAAGTAAAAGGTACCAAACGCAAATCAGGACTACAAATGTACACGTGGTCACAACAAAAAATAAGTACAACCACCTAACTGTCGAAAACAGGCCTCAATTTTTCCAAAATAACCCCACAGAAAGAGTCAGCAAACGACCTCCAATATTTGCTTATGGAGAGTAATAAACTATCACGCGATGGCAAACTATTGGCAGATTGTTTAGAGGAAGAGCAGTATAGAACTAAAACCCAACACAATCAAAATAAACTGTAACACTTCAGATGGGTATCGAAAATTAACTCGATATCTAAAAGAAGCAAATGTCGTCCATCATACTTATCAAATAAAGGAAGACCGAGCTTATAGAATTGCCATCAAATACATAGATCACTCCTTAGACACTCGCGAAATAACAGAAGAACTAACCAAATTAGGCCATAAAGTCAGAAATTTTATAACCGCACGTCACAGGACAACTTGAAAACCATTAAATCTATTTTTTGTAGATCTGGAGCTTGCCAAAAACAACAAAGATATATACAATAGAAAACCTCCTCAACAGTGTTGTCAAGATAGAACCCCCGAATAAAAACAGCATTGTACAATGCTTGAGATGCCATCAATATGGGAACTCAAAAGCATATTCCAACAGACCTTATGTTTGTGTCACACCTGGTGGTGCCCAGAGTACCATAAGTTGTGCAAAACCTAAAGATAGTCCAGCCAAATGTGCCCTATGTAATGGTAACCACCCCGGAAATTACAAGGGATTCGAACAATATCCTAAACTTCTTCATCAAAAGTGAATACCACACGACCAGTTCCAAATACTAATAGTGCATATAATGTAAATCTAGTCCCAACTAACTTTCAAGATTCAAATCGAACTTATGCAAATGTAGTCAACAATCTCTCACCTACCACCAGAGCAACAGATGAAACCCACAACACACTATCGCAGTTTTTAAATGAATTAAAGGCTATGTTTTACCAGTTAATTCAACAAAATAGCATGATGGTAAACATGCGCCCAACATTAATAAGCAAATTAGTTAAATAATGGGCAAATTTATAACAGTAGCACAATCGAATGCCAATGGATTAGTGCAGCACAAAGAAGATCAAATAGATGTACTTTTAGTAAGCGAAACACACTTCACACAAAGAACATACTTTAAGGTACCTCACTACGAAACATATTCTACTAATCATCCTGATGGTACTGCACATGGAGGTACATCTGTCCTTGTTAAATGTTTAATTAAAGTAAAAACTTTACCATACGAATTGACTCTGTCGGCTGTGTACCGCCTGTCACGGCATAATATTAAAAACACCGCCTTTACAGAATACTTTCAAACACTTGATTACAACAGCAAGCACACTAGATGGGGATCCCGACCCCTACTAAAGATAGAGAACTCCTCAAAACAATTGACGATAATAAATATTTGTTCCTCTCAACCGGTACTCCAACATACTGGCCAATTGAGCAGAACAAAATACCTGATTTGCTAGACTTTTTCGTTATCAACGGATTAAATCCTATCTACACATAAATTGTACCCAGCCATGATTTGTCATCTGATCATTCGCCTATTATAGCAACCATTGGCGCATACATTATAGAAAAAAAGTTCGCCCCAAGGCTACACAACTCAAAAAGTGATTGGGAAATTTAGCGAATTACCCTAAGCGATAACATAGAACTAAAAGTTCGACTCAAGGAACCTGATGAATTGGAAACTACTACTCACGCATTCATAGCAAAACTACAACATTCTGCACGGCAGGCCACAACTATTATACAGCACAAATAAGTACAAACTGGCATACCATTGAAACGTAAACGCATGGTGGCAGAAAAACGTGCCAGAGTAAAATGGCAACGAAACCATACACCAGCAGACAAAAATGCCTACAACCATCTAAGCAATGTACTGAAAGCCAAACTACAAGAAGTGCGTACTGAACAATTTGAACACTATATGTGTAATCTAAATAGAACCGACAATTCAATCTATTCAACCTACTAAAAACTCCAAGAAACCTAAGATACCAGCACCACCAATAAGGAAAAGTAGGAATGATATTTGAGCAAAAAGCGACCAAGAAAAAGTCAACTTATTTGCAGACCACTTACTATCAGTGTTCGGCCAGTAAACGACGTGCCAGATCACGAAATAGAATACGAATTAATGACTCCCATGGAGATGAATACAACTATTAAATTATTTACACCAAAAGAGATAGCTAATGAAATAAAAATGTTAAATTCAAAAAAGGCTCCTGGTGTCGACCTCGTTACAGCAAGAATGCTAAAGGAACTCCCACGGAAAAGCCTAGTATTATTGACGTATGTCATATTAAGAGTTAGCTACGGGCCCGAATGCCTTAAAATTCCACAAATTAGAATAATCGCTAAACCAAGAAAAGATCCAAAGGATCTTGACCAATAAGCCTGCTCTCAGTCATCTCCAAACTATTGGAAAAGCTACTGCTTCGAAGAATAAACGAGCAGAATTGGATTCCGGACTACCAGTTTGGCTTCAGACATGCTCATTCCACAGTTCAGCAAGTACATCGTATTACGCAAGTCATAACTACAACCTTTGAAAATAAGCATTACTGCTCAACAGTATTATTAGATGTTAGTCAAGCATTCGACAAGGTTTGGCATCCAGGATTACTTTATAAAATCAAAAAAATATTTCCTCCAGCCTACTTCTCCTGTAATCCTATTTAAGAGAGAGAACCTTGCAAGTCCAACTGAACGAAGTTAAATCAGATTGTCACCCAATCAAGTCAGGTGTACCGCAGGGAAGTGTGCTTGGCCCGCTGTTATATGTCCTATACACTTCCGATACACCGATCACACTAAACATTGTAACGGGAACATTTGCTGACGACACAGCTATCCCCTCTAGTTATGCAGACTCCCAGATAGCTACAGAAAATCTACCATCTCATCTACTCAATCTTCAGCAGTGGTTAAAAAAGCGGAAAATTAAAGTTAATGAGACTAAATCTACTCAAATTACATTCACACTTCGTAACCAAACGTGTCCATCAGTCCATTTAAATAATGTACAAATACCACAAAATACGAGAGCAAAGTATCTAGGCTTACATTTCGATACTAAGTTGACATGAAAACACCATATAGTTAAAAAAAAGAAACAGGTAGGCCTAAGGACCAAAGAACTGAGCTGGTTTATAGGTTGAAGCTCTCGAACATCAAATGAAAATAAACTTCTAATCTATAAGGTTATTATCCAACCAATTTGAACATATGAATTTGAAATGTGGGGCTGTGTTTCCAAATCTAATACCGCAATCATCCAAAGATGTCAGTCCAAAATCTTTCGTCAAATTGTAAATTCACCATGGTATGTGACCAATCATACAATTCATGAGGATCTTCACGTCCCAACAATACAAGTCATCCACGAGAAAGCCATCAAGCACCATGACACCATAGGAACCCACCCCAACCCGTTGTTAGAAGAGTTGCTGGAACCCAGAATCAATAAACGACTAACAAGACAATGGCATGTAGACTTAGTTTAATAGTGTTTTTATATATATATATATATATATATATATATATATATATATATATATATATATATATAAACATTTGTTACTTAAAAATAACAATACTTCTCAGGTTCCACGAAGGCGTCCATTCTTGCTTAGATTGCTCACTGAGAAAATAGTTTTGATTTTTACCGTTTATTCATGTCCATCTATCAAATGATATTGGTCATTTTGCAATTACACTACTGCGTAAGTAAAGATTTTGGGCATTCCTGGTCCTAAAAGATGACCAACATGATAAAAAGTAAATTTCGGGGCACAATCGGAGTCATATGAGATGCTATGGGGCCCTAGTTTCGAAAGGCTATTTCAAATTTTAAGTTTGTCCGCTATAACAAATAAGAAAGAATGGGGGCTAAGACCCGAGGATCGGTTTCAGAGCCCCCCGTATGAGTGCCTATTTCAAATTAGTTTTTTTGTCATGAAAACAATCGGGCCTCAGAATGGGGCTAAGACTGACAAGTTTCGGAGTCCTAGCTAAGCCCTATCAGATAAAGTGGGACCCCCAGTATAGGA
The DNA here is from genome assembly GCA_036346205.1 of Vesta saturnalis. Lineage (NCBI taxonomy): Eukaryota > Metazoa > Arthropoda > Insecta > Coleoptera > Lampyridae > Vesta > Vesta saturnalis. The sequence goes on from JARFJB010001320.1 coordinate 1,107,705, forward strand.
ATATATTATTTCAAATGTCTAGTTTTTCCTCCATAACAATGAAATGAATCTATCTCTACTCTTAAAATATAACGCTAGAATGATCAGACTATTACAGGAAACTCCCATGAGTTTAAAAAATACACCGCTAGATGGCTTTTCCAACAATTAGCATGCAAAGCCTTACGTCTTCACCCAGCAAGCCCCAACTAGAGCGCGTAGCCTGGGGTAGTAGGCGGACTCAAGGACCAATCATGTGGCGGGACCCCATGGAAAAGGGGCGTGGCGACGCCCTATTTTAATTTGTGATGTCAGATTTAAAAGTGGTGGGGGAATGTCGAAACCCTACATTCGTAAATTGGTATTTGATTTAATCCTATATTTCATACTTTTGTTTGTTTTTATTATCCCTTCTCATTATTTACTTTCCTGCGCGATATTTTTTTCAATAATTATTGTCCTAAACAACAAATCTTCGTCTACTGTCAGCTACTATTAGAGCCATGAATCACACATTTGTGCCGTCTCTACATTGTGCACTATTCTCATAAAATTTATTTAATTTTAGGTAGTTTAAATATCTCTGGTGGTTTCTAACTGCTTAAAATTGTTTTTTTTTAATAATGGTGGTCCTGAACAGGCCAAGTTTAGCCAACCGTGCTAAATCACTCAGGAATACTAAGGATGGTGGATAGGGAGATACTGAATTGCCAAGAGATGCCTATGAACGGTCACCTTAATTTTTTTCATGTCATAATTGAGAGGAAAACAGGAACTAGGGAGTTCATTGCAGACCTTAGAAGCCGTGTAGCAGAATGTGGCTTGCGCCCGTTTGGTACGACAAATGGAGATTTGTACAACATATTGATGATGTACATGAGCGAACCGAGTATTCCTGACAAAGGTGGCCCGATATGGTATAGAAGAATGTAATTCCGTGGCGCAATAGCTATTGTAATGCCGATAATACAAAGGAACATCTGAAACGGTTCTTTTATACTCAAGGGACTGTACGTTAGAAGTTAAGGATTTATAAGCCTAATAGCTTTTTTTAATGCGATCAACAATATTCAGAGCGTATTGGGGAGCACCAACCCGAAGTGAGAATTATGTTCTGTATGAGGTCGAATTTTTTCCTGATATAGTAGGAAGAGTTGTCAGGAGTAAAGTACTGATTATATCTTTACAAAATACCTATTTTACGAGCAGTTGCTTTAGCAGTTAAGAGAAGATGGTCAACCCTGATAGAGTTGAAGATAGTCATTCTCAACATAGTAATAGAGTTTGAGAATTTAAGATCTGAGCCATTCATACTTACAACAGGAAATGATCGATCGAATCATTTTTTTTGCGGACACAAAACAACACTAAGATTAACTAGATTATTACTTCCACATTCAAGGATACGTTGAATGTCTTTGTTCAATGAAATTGCCATTTAAACTTTAATGCCTTGATTGGTGGGAGAAGGTGGACTGCATTATGAGAAGACTGAGATGAACTAAAATGAAGAGTGCCGTCGTCAGCAAAGCAATGGACGGGTTAGTCGTTGAAGATATAAAGATTATTTATGTATAGTAGGAAAAATGTAGCCGCTATAACTTATCCCTGTGGTACGCCCGCATTATTTCCAACTTCTGTTGAAAAGAAGCCATGAACTACGACACGTATTTGTCTTTTATCAAGGAAAATCGAAACCCAGTCGACGAGTGTATCATTTAACGTGAACGAGGTAATTTTGGCAAGTAAACACATGCCAAACTTGATCAAATCCTTTTGAGATATCTAATGCGACAACTGTTTCACCAGATCGTTCTAATGTATTGTTCCAAACTTGGGTCACATATGAAAGAAAACTCTGCCTCTAGACCATATTGGTGGTCACTAAGGAGTTTGTTAGTTTCAAGGAAAGACAGCAGCTGCTGGTTGATGGCTTTTTCCATCATTTTCGACAAAATGGAAGTGATGGCAATTGGTCGGTAGTTGGAGGGATACGTTTTATAGCCTTTTTTTGGAAAAATATAAACACTTGCTAACTTCCGTAAGGAAGGAAATTTCCCAAAAGACACGGAGGTCGAATAGAGCTTAGATAAGACTGGTACTAGTTAGGGAGAGCCTTTCTTTAAGACAATAACTGGGATATCGTCTGGGATATTCACCTAATTGAGATCGAGTCTACTGATCATCGATTCTAGGAGCTTGCTCCGAAAATGAATGAGTTAGGGGAACATCTTTTCTAGAATCATTGACACGACTTTGATGCACATAAATCCACAAAACGATTGGCTTTGTTTACAGAATCAGCAATTACAGACTTGTTAAAGGATAGCATGGGGGGAAATGAAGATATGCCAGTGTTTTTACTAATGGATTTAGCTAAAGACCAACATTTTCAACTGCCCAAAGGAATTGTAGCTAGTTCATTACACTTTCGTTGTTCAAAAAGCATTTTAGCTTTACTAACACTTTTGCAGGTATTTTTAGTCCCAACGTAGCCTGCATGGCCCTCGACCGTTTTATTAGATTTCTATTTAGTATAAGAATTATTTTTCACAAGCATTATTGAATCAGGGTTGGGAACGAGAATGGTCTATACGGTTTTGTTTTTTGGGAATGTGTAACTTCATGCCCATGAAGATACTGAAAGAACAATGTCCCAAGATGAGGCACACTTAAAAGAATATTTACACCATGGAGAGGTTTCAAAGAAATTCCATTTAGCTGACTTAGGACACCACAAGGTTCTGTCAGTGTTGCGAACAACAGAGGAATTAGGGGCAGTGGAAGTTATTTTTATTAGACAATGGTCAGATAGACCTAGTGGGGAAATAACTGTTTTATAAATAAGTAGGTTTGATGTAAGTAAGAGATCTAGAAGATGTGGAATATGGTTTGGTTATCAGGGATTCGTGTGTGAAATCAAATGAAATAGCAAATGTGTCTGCACTAAGACCTCCTGGATTAGTAGTTTTTTTTTATGATTGTGAACCTGAACAGGCTAAATTTGGCCTATCGTGCTAAAGCACTCAGGAACACTTAGGAGGATGGATAGAGGGATAATGAATTGCTAATAGATGCCTATGAACAGCTACCTTAAATTTTCTCATATCATAAGTGAGAGGAAAACAGGAACTAGGGAGATCATTCCAGAGTTTAGAAGCCGTGTAGAAAAATGTGGATTGCACCCGTTTGGTACAAGTGGAGATTTGTACTGCATACTGATGATGCGAATGAGCGAACCGAGTGTTTCTCGAAAAGATAGCCCGAGATGGTATCAAAGAATATAATTCAGCAGCACAATAGCTGTTGTAATAACGATAATACAAAGAAAGAACTGAAACCATCCTTCTATGCTCAAGGGACTGTATGTGAGAAGTTAAGGACGGGTCATTTATAAGCCTAATCGCTCTCTTTTGAATACGATCAACGATATCGAGAGCGTATTGTGGAGCACTAACCCAGAGGTGAGAATTATATTCCAGATGAGGCCGAATTTGGGCCTTATACTACGGAAGGAGTTGTCGAGAGGTAAAGTACTGCTTAGATCTGTACAAAAAGCCTATTTTACGACCAGCTGTTTTGGTAGCTGACAAAAGATGGTCAACCCATGAGAGATTTGAAGATACAGTCATACCCAACAGAGCAATAGAGTCTACAGTGAAGAGTGCTATCGTCAGCAAAGCAATGGATGAGGTTAGTTGCTGAAGAAATAAGGTCATTTATGTACAGCAGAAAAAGTGTAGGCGCTATAACGGATCCCTGTGGTACGCCCGCGTTAATGCTAACTTCTTTTGAAAAAAAGCCATCAACTACGACACGTATTCGTCTTTTATCAAGGAAACTATAAACCCAGTTGATGAGCGTCTCATTTAACCCAAACGAGGTGAGTTTGGCAAGTAAACAATGGTGCCAAACTTGGTCAAATGCCTTTGAGGTATCTAAAGCGACTACAACTGTTTCACCGGACTGCTCTACTGTATTGTTCCAAACTTGGGTCACATTTGAAAGATCATCTGTTGAACGACTAAACCCATATTGGTGGTCACTAAGGAGTTTTTTAGTTTCAAGGAATGTGAGCAGTTGCTGATTGATGGCTTTTTCCATGATTTTAGACAAAATGGAAGTGATGGCAATTGGTCGGTAGTTTGAGGGATTGGCCTTATCGCCTTTTTTGGGAATAGGTTGAACGTTTGCTAATTTCCATGATGAAGGGAATTCCCCAAAAGACATAGAGATCGTATAGAGCTGGTACTAGTTCGGGGGAACATTTCTTTAAGACAATAGCTGGGATACCGTCTGGGCCAGTCGCCTTATTGAGATCAAGCCTACTGATGATCGATTCCAAGAGCTTGTACCGAAAATGAATTGGTTTCATAGCGTATGAAGAAGAGTTGACTAGGGACACATCTTTTCCAGAATCATTGAGACACGAGTTTGATGCAAACAAATCCACAAAAACATTGTCTTTGTCTACAGAATCAGCAACTACCGTCACTAGCACCAACGTATTCTACATGACTGTCGACCGATTTATTAGATTTCCATTTAATGTAATATTTATTTTTTAAAGATATTGCATCAGCACAAGCCTTATTGAACCAGGGTTGGGAACGTGAATGACCTATACGGTGCTGTTTTTTGGGTATGTATAACTCCATTCCCATGAGGATGACTTCAGATACTGAAAGAGTGATGTCCGAAGAAGAGGACGACTTAAAACAATATTCACGCCATGGAAAGGTTGCAAAGAAATCCCGTAAATCACTCCATCGAGCTGACTTAAAACACCACAAGGTTCTATCGGTTTTGCGAACAACAGTGGAATTAGGTACAGTAGAAATGATTTCTATTATACAATGGTCGGAAAGACCTAAAGGCGAAAGAACGGAAGTTTTATAAACAAGAGGGTTCGATGTAAGAAAGAGATCTAGAAGATGTGGAGTATGGTTAGGGTTATCAGGGATTCTTGTCGGTTCAGAAATCATAAGAAGTCTTGAAAGTTTCTGTCATTAGGAGACCTATAAATGCAACAGTAGAATTTCACAAAATTAGGACCAGAATGTTTAAACCAAACCACGTCAAATTTTTTTTTTCCTAAGGAAGAAACCCTCTTGCACGCAATTCTGCCCTTGATGTAGGCACATACGCCTCCTTTATATCGAAAGTTAGAGTGAAGGTGGTATTGAGGAAATTACAAGTCGGGTGACTCGGAGGTTTCAGCGGAGACTTATGTTTCAGATAGAAACAAAATATCAGGTTGTAATTGTTCAAGATGTTGGTGAATAGCATTAAGATTAGACCTGATACCGCGGATGTTGCAGTAGTGAATCAGAAGGTTGATACTTTCGATGACCGAAGTCGCTTGGGCCCTGCCCTCCCGGACATACGAATGGGGGAGGATTTTACGTCCGGCATTTATTACCCTAGAAACCACAGCCATCTTATTTTTTTGGGACTTTTAATCCGATAGGAAGACAGTGAGGACGAGAAAGAAGAATAAGGATGAGAATAGATTAAGGATGAAGGGAAAGGTAACCGGCAGCCCTTACCGAGCTCAGAAAATCGGAGACCCAATATTAAGGAGCCCATGGTAAGGGTGGTGGTACCTCCCCGGCTGGTATCGAGTATGCATGCCGACCACCTTTAGAGGTAGTACATGAAAATTCCAAAATTGAGATATCGCAATATGGAATCTGAGACAGTAGATGATCAACTTTCGAACAAAGGTAAAGAAGCCTTGAAAGTGACTGTCATTAGGAGACCTACAAATGCAAGAGTAGAATTTCACAACTTTAGGACTAGAATGTTTAAACCAAGTCACATCGAATTTTTATTCTTCAAAGAAGAAATCGTCTTACAAGCGATGTTGTCCTTGAAATAGGCACACACTCTTTCGTTGTATCGAAAGTTCGAGTGAAGATTGTATCGGAAACCCATCAAAAATTAAATAAAATGTTACGGGTGAAGTGGAAGAACACAGGAAAATATGTTTATTTTTCTCTTAGGTCAACTACACCCTTTAGTCGCTTTGGCAATTTATTATTCCAAATAAGGACATTTTTATTATTTGGATTACAGATACATTTTAGATAAAGATCTAGTTCTAAGGAACTCCGCTTAAATTCTAGTTCCTGTTTAAATGTTTTTCTGTACACTAATTAATATTTAGTTAATGCTAATAAAACAAAATAACTGGGCTTACTCAGTTCATTGTAAATGATTTAAAATTTTTAATTTATTATGTGAAAGTTAACAAAATGTTAAGATACGAAGAGATACAATTTTATTTTTTATTTACATTTATAGTACTGTATATGTTAAGAATGTAAATAAATAATGCATAATCTAGAAATAACAGCAAAAGTAGTGTCCATTATGTGGTTAACGGACAGCTTTTGTCTGCACTATATGTATCGATATTTTATAAACAGTAAAAGCCGGCAAAATGTATAAAACGGTGTTTCACGTAATTGCACATTAGGAATGTACTAATGAACACAATAATAATAATATGGCATTTTTAGAAGTTTATATGATAACTATATTTGACCGGTTTTTGACCGACAACGAACTAAAGTTATTTAGGGATTTAATTTGTATTTTGTTATATCTTAAAAGTTTAATAATATTTATTTTCAAAGTAACGTTATGAACAAATTGTATACTCGTGACAGAAATGTTCGTGATGAAAACTACTTTCTTTCGGGCAAATAAATCAAAAGGAGTTCGAATGTTACTTAAGAAACACGATAGGTTCGAATTTTTTTGGTAATTACTTGACACGTGAACTAAGCAAAATAGTGCACGACCGCAAATAAATCAGAGTTATGTGATGCCTAGTGATGTAATTTACTTTGTACGTCTTCAGTCCTATTTATAACAGACAGTTAATTTAAATGATATGTAATGTTACATTGTGGATGGAGATCGTGGCTTTCCGTATACAGAACGTGCAAATAAATTTTAGTGATAAGTAAACAATTCCACGATCGTGTAATTAGGAAGGGTGGATTCCAACTTCATTTGATATTGATCGAGATTTATAAAGTTAATGGTGTGCGCATAGATTTGTCGAAGATCTGCTCATAAGTGAACAACAAATAACTTCTAAGACTTCATAAAGCAGAAAATCAATGTTCCGCAACCGCGATTTCACGAATAGTTTCCATACCATCTCAAGTAAATAATTTTTTACTAAGCCTTTTTGCTGAATTTTCAAAGTTACACTATTTAAAAGATTTCTTTTACGTCCTGTCTTTTATAGGCGTTTTTTGTAAGAGAACCGATTTTAATTTAAAATCACGAATAATTTGTAACGGTGTCCATTTAATAAACACAAATAATCATTTATACCACTGTTGATTACATATTTTTGTTAATAATTATTGTGTGAAATATGTTAGTTAATTAAACTTACATTCCTCAAAAAGCGCGTGTATAAATACATTTTTACCATAAACATAAACAGATAGTAAATAAATCCTCTCAACTACAATATGGCTATTAATTTATGGTACTGAAGCAGTGGGCATACTGTAACGTCCCCCAAGTACCCTATCTTGAAAAGTGTAATTTGAACGTATTTGCAATAATGCAAATTCAACAACAAAACAATCGCCAAGTGCTTTATCTTGACTTTGCTGATAATAATGTTGTTACTATTATTCAAATTAATTGCTTGCCTTACTTTGACTTTCCTGGCAATAATTAAAACATTAGAATTTATTTACAATCTGATATTTAATTACTCGCAACCCTCAAATCTGATTAAACGAAGTGGCCGTCTAGTAGTAGGTATTTGAATTAGATAGGCTGGATGAGGTAAGTGTTGCATCATGTGGGGCAGGTAAAAAAAAATTAAACTACTCTGATTAAAATTAATGAGCTTTGCGCAATGGTGGTTCAGCCCGTTAATATACTATTGTGGGAATGAACCGCCAACAAAACCCACTTTATTCATAAATAAGTAATTGCACAAGTACATTAATAAATAAAAAAAAAACAATGAAAGGGTTAAATATACAGTGTGTTCAAAGTCTGTGCAGTATTGCTATCTTGGAAACTATAAGAGATCGAAAGAAAGTTTTAGAAAATTGTGAGACCACTAAAATGCCATTCTGAAATCAAAGCTATCTCAAATATTTTTCAAAATATTTGAAAAAAACTGAAAATCGACAATTTTTATTTTTAGCTTCCTTGCCTTTACCTTATTATTAGGGGTGGGCGATATCGCAAAATTGATATCAAAGTTTAATATTAAAAAAATATCATATCAATTTGATATATCAAAATATCAAACTATCAAAATATCAAAATATCAAAATATCAAAATATCAAAATATCATAATATCAAAATATCAAAATAACTAGCATTTATTAGAAACAAAACACAAAAAAGAAAAAACTACTGGAGAATTCAAATAACATTACTACTTAGTTAATAAGACTTGTAGACATAGTCTTTGTTGGATGCCAAGAATATAAGTTGTTCAGCATGTTCCCCCGTCAAAGACGATCTTTGGTCCGACACTATTCGTCCAGCCCTACTGAACACTCTCTCCGATGGGACGCTTGTGCCCTGAGAACAAAGGTACTTTTGGGCCAGCAAGCTCAGTTTGGGAACTTGCTTTTGTTCAACTGCCACCAAGACATAGGATCATCATCCACATATATTATGTCAAGGTTCAAATATTGTTGGATCTCATTTCGAGGTTGCATGTTTTATTTTCCGGCGAGTTGATACTAAAAATAGCGCTGAGGCCTGCTGCTATTGGAATTTGACGTTTACTAATGTGCGTTCCAAATTCTTCACTTTCACCAGTAGACTCCATTTCTCTTGAGATACTCGCAATTATTTCGTCCTGTTCTTCCACTTTGAAGTATTTCAACTTGAACCGAGGGTCGACGAACGAACATTTCTTCAAGAACGAATTTGTAGCTGCTTTCTGCACGTATCTCTTCGACATGTAATCCAAATTTTGTTCCATAAAATGATGTTTTAATTCAATTGAAGTATAATCGATACATGTCTCTTCTATATCAATAGCTGATGAGAGTATACTTTCCAATTTGTAATACAACGGCAGAATACAAGAGGTTGTAACGTGAAATTCACCAGCCATGTTGGTAGAAACGGTTTCTATTGGTTTCAACACGGCAATAATATCTTGCAAAACATCCAGCTGTAATTGATCCAAAATTAAGTGTTTATACTTTCCTTTCTGATACTGCTGCAGCAATGACATAAGAGCCACATTTTGCTCAACCACTACAGTTATAAGCTTGAATAAGGACCACCATCTTGTTTTGCAATAGGATGGTATCTTATGTAGCGGTAAATTGTAGTGTTCCTGAATGTTTCTTAGCTCCCGATTGACTTTAACACTGTGAGCGCAAAGGTTGTGTATCTCCTTAATCTTGTCTAGAATGTCCTTAATTTTGGACAACTCAAATGCTTGAGCCACTGCAGTATTCATGGTGTGACCAAAACATGTAATGTGCTCGATATCGGTAATACCTTTCATTTCAACTTGAACCGCTTTTACAATATTTGACCCGCAGTCCGTTGTTATAGACACTCGGTTATTCTCAGTTATCCCCCAATCGGCTATCAAGTCTTCAAGGATCTCGGCGAGGTTTATTGCGGTTTGATCACTGGACACTTGAATATAATTCAAGCATGCTTTCTTCATGTTCCAGTCTTCAATGAAATGTACTGTGAATGACAAGTATGCCTCATTGGCTACAGAACTCCATACATCTGTAGTGAATGAAACGAAGTTACATTTACTCAAGGCCGATTTCACTCTGTCCTTCGTTTCTAGATACAATTTAGGCACAAGAGATTCCGTAAATTTCTTCCTCGATGGCAATTTATAAGCAGGCCTCAATGTTTGTACCAAATGTTTGAATCCTTCCCTTTCAACGATATTATACGGAAAGCTGTCCACTGCAACGCAATATGTCACAGCTCTGTCAATCTATTCAGACTGTCTTCGGTCGATAGTGTCCAGCGTGGGCTGATGGTAAGTCCTCTTCCACAGTAGTAAAGAAGGGCTCAAGTAGAAGGGCCGGAGCATTCTCAGAATTCTGAGTACGTTGAACAGAAGAATCATTAGTTTCAGAAGATTCGGTGCATGACATAACGATTTCTCCTGAAGATGCAAAACTCTCCAGTTGAGAATTCTCGTCCATGTCTTCTTGATCTTGGTAGTCATTCCTATAATAATTGACGATCAGTATTAATTAGACTGTGAATAATTGAAATGTAGGGTATGTACAGGGTGATTCACCGAGATGGCCTATTAAAAAATTTCAACTTCTCGTTGAAGTACAATTTTGGAATTTGGTATACGGCTATAATCGATTATGGCGAGTCTTTGTAAATTATTTTCAAGATGGCGGTGTTTCCGCTTATATCAGAAACTAATGCACGTTCTTGCTTTACTTGTTGAAATCATACATGTAGGAAGGAAACGGCAATAGTATATATATATATATATATATATATATATATATATATATATATAATAAGAATTAAAGGTTATTGGGCATTAGACGTAGGTCGGTGTTAAATAAAGCGCTAATCCGAAACTGAAATTGTTAGATTTTACAGACTATACTTACGGCAATTCAAACTAACATATCCTCATATGACACGCATCATAAACACACAATTTGCCCACATTAAAAAAAATTCTACGGTGTTGATAAAGTGGAAAAACCTCTCTTAAAAATTAAACGGATAACAGCAAACAAATCCAATGAAATGACGGTATTGAGATATTTTAAGAAATGCTTCGACAGGCCTAGACTTCTCGTATTCGTCAGTTCAAAGAATTTTGTATCGTCACCAATTGTACCCTTACTTTTTTATAAGGCTCCCAGATCGCCCCTCTAGATTTCTATCTGTGGAAACGGATTAAAAAGTTAATCTATGCAATGTCAGTTGAAAAACGAAAATGATTTGCGAGTTAAAATCACCAATGCATTTGCACCTCTCCGGCCTAAAAAAATAAGGCCGGTGCACAGATTTTCCACATAACTTGCAAACCGCACAGGCAGAAATAATACCAGACCCAGAAGACGCAGAGTTCGCGTTTTTCTTAAAATATTGCCAGAGCAAACTTCGCTGACTCATGATATAGTTGTGAATGTGATCCGTCTGTCTCCACAGTTAAATCAAAACGAACTTGACACGTTGGAATCGTAAAGATTACTGTCCTGTTAAACTTGGACTGTTCTGTACTAAGTACATTTAAACGCACACTAAGCAGTGCAGCATCCTTGTTTGGTTGGGTTTACCGCCGCCGCGCAGGTTGTGCGGATAACAGAATGAGATGGGGCTGAAGGAGCATCCTAAAACTTCTCTCTAATTCTGTTAAGAATACCCAATTAAAACTAACTACTTGGATATATAGGTACATACGGTAACGTAGTACTTAAACTGAATAGCGATTTTCATCTAAAAGCAATTTAATTTCTTCATAAATCCCCGTAAAACGAGCAGTTTGTTTGAATTTGAAAATAACAAATGAGGTACAAAGGTAATTAGTACGTTCATGTACATTTGAGCAAGTGAGGAATGAAATGATGTTCCGTTCCGTTCCGAGAATTGAGAAAGATTGTTGTTTCCATTGTAATATTAAATAATTTAATTTGCTTACCCAGATTAATATTGCTGTTCCGAGAATTCAGACTCGACATATGCGTTCTTTTAATTTAGATACACCACGAACTAATATGATCAAATCTCCATTATACCATTGAGTAATCAATGGGTAGCTTGTTCAATCCATATTATTACTATGGTTTAATCTTACATGTGATATTTTGTGATATCTTTTATGACCAAAAAAGGGTTATTATTTCTTGTTTTAAAAATAGGTTTGCAGACGCAGTGATATTCTTTCTTGTTCTGTTTTTATTGTTATACCGTTATGATGATGCTAAAATATATGTAAAGGAAGTTTAACTTTTGAATATTTTCGATCACTATTGTAATGGGTTAATATCAACATATTTTTTTGAAAATTTTGTTATCTAATTAGAATTATTTATTTCGTAGATAACATTTATTGTATAAGTTTGTGAACTATTGCTTTTGTTTCCTGTAATTAGGCACCTGCCTGTTGGAAATAAATCCGATTATTATCTGAAATAATTTAACATTTTGATATTTTGATATTTTGATATTTTGATATTTTGATATTTTGATATTTTGATATTTTGATATTTTGATATTTTGATATTTTGATATTTTGATATTTTGATATTTTGATATTTTGATATTTTGATATTTTGATATTTTGATATTTTGATATTTTGATATTTTGATATTTTGATATTTTGATATTTTGATATTTTGATATTTTGATATTTTGATATTTTGATATTTTGATATATCAAACCATCAATATCATATCAATATTTTGATATTTGATTTGATATATCAAAATATCGCCCACCTCTACTTATTATCACCTGTGAAATTTTGCTGTTGTTGTATTTTATATGTACCGTAATTTGCCTTATTGTTTTATGTGCTTATTTACTTGATTGGGGCACATGTTTGGTATTACGATTTTGATTCTGATTATTTATGACACAATTGTGGGTGTGACTACATGGGTTTTTTTTATTGTGCCTATGTGTAACTAAACTGCTTTTTATTTATTTTTCTCTTAATGTTATAATTTTGTACGTACTTTAACCTGATTTAATGGTGCTTTGTTATACAGTGTGTCCAAAATTGGTTTGTGCAATATTGCTATCTTGGAAACTATAAGAGATCGAAAGACGGTTAAATGGAGAAAGTTTTAAAGAATTTTGAGCCCACTAAAATGCCATTCTGAAATCAAGGCTATCTCAAATATTTTTCAAAATATTCGAAAAAAACTGAAAATCGACAATTTTTATTTTTAGCTATATATCTCTTTTATTTGAACAGATATAAAAAATTAAATTACACTTTGCCATTGCCACTTTTTATTCTCTATTGATTGACGACAGAAAAAAATAAATCCGACGTTTCGTCGATTAGAGACCATCATCAACCTTATTTTTTCATATGGGGCGGAAATTACCTAATGGTATAAAGTGATTCCTTTTTTTATTCTAAATCCAACGATGTATAACACGGTATGCGGTCAATTTATCGAAAGCAATTTATCGAATAGCAATTGACCGAATGCAATTTATCGAAAAAGCAATTTATCGAATAAGCAATTAATCGAATAACAATTGACCGAATGGTAAATTTATCGAAAAAAATGCAATTGGTATCCTTTGTGAATGTTTTGAAGTTAACGAAAAATTAGAGGAAGGAATGCACATTCTTCTTCATAATTAAAAAGCTATTATTGTGAATCTCCGCATGGCTTGTCGCTAATGGGCACCCGTCGCTAATGAGGTGGCTCATTATGGGTGCATAAACTAAACATTCTTGGTGAAATAATTTTATTTTAATCTTGGAAAACTCGAAAGTTCCAAGATTAATTGCTAATCGATAATCGTTATTCGCTGACTTATTATTGTTATGGGTATATATTATTACACCTTACGAATATTATTTACTGGCAATTGTTACTTTGAGTGACGCGCAACAAACATATTAAAAATGCCGTTAGTGTTTATAAATAGTGAAAAGGGGAAGAAAAAATTATACGTGGATGGTCAATTATATTATCAAGATCGAAAAGTTGATACTGTAGATGTGAAAATTACAAAAAAACAAAATGTGGTGGACGTGTTATCACAGTGGAAGATCAAGTGACTAAAAACAGTGATAATCATAATCATGCTGCCGATGCAGCACATGTAGAGGCAAGCAAAGTTATGGATAACATCCGTGACAGTGCTACAAATACTCAAGACGCACCTCACTATATTGTGTCTAATGCTAGTGCAACAGTTACTCAAGCGGGTGCAGCTCAACTTCTAAACGTAGATGTAATAAAAAGGACAATAAGAAGGATTCGCCAAAAGCAAAATGCTGCTCCAGCTTTACCTACTCAACGTAGTGTAATTATTTCTCCTGAAGAATTTACCAACACCAAACGTGGGGATCCGTTTCTTTTATTTGATTCCGGTCCCGCAGAAGATCGAATGTTAATATTTAGTACGAGACGAAATCTTCAACTCCTAGCACAGTCGGATCATTGGTATTCCGACGGTACTTTTAAAACTGTGCCACATATTTTTTGCCAATTGTTTACCATTCATGGATTGTAGCAAAATAATGCTATACCATTGATCTATGCGCTTCTATCAGACAAAAGGGAAGAAACATACCACCGATTATTACGGGAGGTGAAGGAATTGCAACCCTCACTAGGTCCATCAACCATTATGACGGATTTTGAACCTGCCATGATCAATGCAATGGTGAGTGCATTCCCCCAATCGATGCATCGTGGTTGTTTTTTCCATATTTGTCAATGCGTTTATCGCCAAATCCAATCACATGGTCTGAAAGCAAGATACGAAACAGATGCAGATTTTGCTTTGAAAGTAAGATTACTTTCTGCCATAGCATTTGTTCCAACGCAATATGTGGTCGAAGCTTTTGAAATGTTGTGCGATGATGATATTCTGCCACCAGAGTTACAACCAATTGTCGAATACTTCGAAGATACGTGGGTAGGACGTCCACAGCGACGCCACCGTCGCCGGGAGCCTCGGTTTTCACATACTTTATGGAATTGCTTTGATGCGGCAGTTCAAGGTTTACCAAGAACCAACAATTCAGTAGAAAGTTGGCATCGAGGTTTTGAACAACAAATTTGTGCAGATCATCCGAATATCTGGAAATTTGTTAAAGCAATCCAGAGGGAACAAAGGCTTCACGAATTGAAAATCGAACAATATATAGCCGGACAAGAAGCAAGTAGTACTCGTAAAAAGTACAGAGATTGTGCTCAGAGAATCAAACAACTTGCTGAAAACTTTGACGCCAATAACATGCTTGACTATCTGCGTGGCATCGCACATAATACTGCTTATTAAAATAGATTCCATACTGGTATAAGAGAAGCAATTAGTGTGCAATAAAAAGTAAATAATGTTTCAAAAACCTTTAGGTAATTTAGTAACCAACATTTCAGCATAACACAATTAAGGCTTTTGTTATAATTATTGGATTTGTCTATTTAGTTAATTGAGAACTACTAATGAATTTAAATAAATTTTTTTAAATTTTTAATGTTTTTACATCGTTGGGCAATTTGTTAAATATATCAAGTGTATAAAATGTTGTTTGATTTTTGCCTTTACCAGTATTTACGGAAAATAAATGAACATTTTCACATTGTCGTGTATACTGATTGTGTACAGTATCGTCGTTTTTAATAATACATATGTTCATCATTTTTATGTAATTTATTTAGTAAATTGTATGTGAGAATGCAGTGTCTTTTTCAAAACATTCACAAAGGATACCAATTGCATTTTTTTTTTATAAATTTACCATTCGGTCAATTGTTATTCGATAAATTGCTTTTTCGGTAAATTGTTTTTCGATAAATTGCATTCGGTCAATTGTCATTCGATAAATTGCTTTTTCGTAAATTGTTTTTCGATAAATTGCATTCGGTCAATTGTCATTCGATAAATTGCTTTCGATAAATTCACCTAGACCCGTATAACACTTAATGATAATTCAACGTTTCGACCCTCATTCTTGACTATTTCAAATATTTCTTTTTTTTATGAAACATTTTTGAAAAAAACTACCAAAGCACTTTATTCTGCAAATGTACATTTATTTCAACTCATAATTTATAATAGGACGTTTCGACTGATCAAAAAGCATCAAGTAATCTCTTATGAACAGTAGCTACCTATTCGTAGATAACTATTTATTATGATATCGAAAAAATCTTTCCAAACCTTGTCTTAAACAATGACAGATAAATAACTCTTATGTTAAGTTGAAATTTAAGTAAACACCTAACAATGCACTTACTTCAAGTGAAAATATTTAGAAAACTGTGAAAAATCCTATTAAAACACTTAAAAATTAACTACAGCTACAGTTCTACATACTATTATTCAAAATGTCGACCATTTTTTTCAATGCGCTTTTCACATTTTTTTGCGGCAGTTCTGGTTATTCGACGTATTGTATTACGATTAATATTTTTAATAATATTAATAATTCGATGTTCCAGAACTTTTCTATTTTCTGAGGGATCAAATTCATACCCCTCATTTTTGATATATCCCCATAAATAAAAGTCTAATGGGGTAAGGTCCGGAGACCTAGCAGGCCAACGCACAGGACCACCGTTGGATATTATTCTTTCACCAAAAATCTCCCGTAAAAATGCTCGGACTTCCCCTGAATTATGTGCGGGGCATCCATCTTGTTGGAACCATACATTATTAAATTCATCAGGGGGAATAGCTTCACGAATGAATGGAATGATTTGGTTTTGCAACATTAAAAGGTATCGTTGCCCTGTTAACGTGTGGTCATAAATAAATGGACCAATCAGACGATTTCCTGAAATTAATTGGGAATATTAAAAAAATGAGTCGTAGTTAATTTATTAAGTGTTACTCAATTAACTCAAACAAAGATATTACTTAGCGATCATTCCGCACCACAAATTAAAACCAAATCGTACTTGAAGTCGGTGTGGATCGCGAATATGTGGATTTGCACGGGCACAGTAATGATGATTTTTTTTTACTGTAAAACGTGTCTCATCTGTCCTTACAACTTTATCATAAAAATCAGAAGTTTTTTGACATTTACGATGGTCCCAATTACAAAATTCGATTTTCCTGTCAAAGTCACCTTCTTGCAGGCCTTGTACAATTGTTGGCTTGTAAGGGTGATATTTAACAACTTTCAAAACATTTTGTACAGTGAATTTTGGAATATGCTCCGTGCCACAATTTCGTACTGAAAATTTCGGATTTTCGTCAAAATATTCCAAAATGTTTCCGTTACGATTCTCATTATCAATCGCATACTTTTTTTGAACGTGGTTTTTCAAAACTTCCAAATTCTATTTAATTTCTTACTACATTATTAAAATGATTTCTGTCAGGTTGTCTTCTTTCGGGGTACATTTGAAAATAGTCATCACTAGCTCTGGTAGCATTTCTTTCATTTTTGATATATCACACTAATATATCAAAATTTTCTTCGTTAGAATAATTTAACGCCATTTTCAAACAATGCTCATTAAAATGTGAGAAACTATTGTAGTCTTTTGACAGATAACATAATTGTTATACAATAATTGTTTTAAACTCATCAAAGCCTACTACCAGAAATTTACAATAATCAAATTGATTATTTAGCTGTAGTTAATTTTTAAGTGTTTTATTAGGGTTTTTCACATTTTTCTAAACATTTTCACTTGAAGTAAATGTATTGTTAGGTATTTACTTAAATTTAAACTTAAAAGAGTTATTTATCTGTCATTGTTTAAGACAAGGTTTGGAAAGACTTTTTCGATATCGTAATAAATAGTTATCTACGAATAGCTACTGTTCATAAAAGATTATTTGATGATGTTTTTTGATGAGTCGAAACGTCCTATTATGAATTATGAGTTGAAATAAATGTACATTTGCAGAATAAATTGTTTTGGTAGTTTTTTTTTCAAAAATGTTTCATAAAAAAATAAATATTTGAAAATGTCAAGAATGAGGGTCGAAATGTCGAATTATCATTAAGTGTTATACATCGTTGGATTTAGAATAAAAAAAGGAATCATTTTATGCCTTTAGTTAATTTCCGCCCCATATGAAAAAATAAAGTTGATGATGGTCTCTAATCGACGAAACGTCGGACTAATTTTTCCTGTCGCCAATCAATAATAGAGGATAAAAAGTAGTAATGGCAAAGTGTAATTTATTTTTTTATATCTGTTCAAATAAAAGAGATATAGCTAAAAATAAAAATTGTCGATTTTCAGTTTTTTTCGAATATTTTGAAAAATATTTAAGATAGCCTTGATTTCAGAATGGAATTTTAGTGGGCTCAAAATTCTTTAAAACTTTCTCCATTTAACCGTCTTCCGATCTCTCATAGTTTTCAAGATAGCAATACTGCACAAACCAATTTTGGACAGACTGTATAACAAAGCACCGTTAAATCAGGTTAAAGTGCGTACAAAATTATAACATTAAGAGAAAAATAAATAAAAAGCAGTTTAGTTACACATAAACACAATAAAAAAAACCCATGTAGTCACACCCACAATTGTGTCATAAATAATCAGAATCAAAATCGTAATACCAAACATGTGCCCCATTAAAACCAATCAAGTAAATAAGCACATAAAACAATAAGGCAAATTACGGTATATATAAAATACAACAACAGTAAAATTGCACAAGTGATAATAAGGTAAAGGCAAGGACAAAAGAAAATAGACAAGGAATTTACACGTACACAATTGGTTAGTGCACATACGTAAAATTACAACAGATTACAGATAAAGAAAAATTAGTGCGCAGGAAAACAATTCTACTTAACAAACTAACACAAAAAAACTCGTTAAACAAAGTCTTACAAAAGTAAATTGTAAATAAATCATAACCGATGTTCAAGTTTGAGTGCATTAGAAAAATATACTGCCCCCTTCTCAGGTTACCATTCATCTATACAAGAATAAAAACAATAAAAATAAAATTCGAGGTGTTTAATGGTCATCTGGAAGTGTGTAACCACTTGGCAATGGCTCATTACAATTAGTAACCAAGGATTATCCTGTACCCGTTCTCCAGGCCCACCTCTACACAAATATAAATATAAACAACAAACAACAATGCTAATTCACACAAATACAAGAGTGAGGGAGCCCTGTATTGTATTTTATTTTAGCAGATTTCAGCTTAATGAGCCCGCATGCGAATGAGATACCTTTGCAAGGCAATGCTCGATTTTAATACGTTATATAGGCTTATAGAATTATTTACTGCCAGCCTTAATTTATATAAAAATACCTACTTACACTTGAACCCTTTAATTGATCACAGGCACAACTCGTTAACACAATTGGTTAGTGATTACTAACGCACAATATACATACGTAAAATTACAACAAATTACAGATAAAGAGAAATTAGTGCGCAGGAAAACAAGTCTACTTAACAAACTAACACAAAAAAACTCATTAAACAGTCTTACAAAGGTAAATTGTAAATAAATCATAACCGATGTGCAAGTTTGTGTGCATTAGAAAAATATACTGCCCCTTTTTCAGGTTACCATTCATATATATAAGAATAAAAACAATAAAAATAAAATTCAACGTGTTTAATGGTCATCTGGAACCAGAAGTGTGTAACCACTTGGCAATTTCCCATTACAATTAGTAACCAAGGATTATCCTGTACCCGTTCTCCAGGCCCACCTCTACACAAATATAAATATAAACAACAAACAACAATGCTAATTCACACAAATACAAGAGTGAGGGAGCCCTGTATTGTTTTTTATTTTAGCAGATTTCAGCATAATGTGCCCGCGCGCGAATGAGATACCTTTGCAAGGCAATGCTCGATTTTTAATACGTTATATAGGCTTGTATAATTATTTGCTGCCAGTCTTCATTTATATAAAAATACCTACTTACACTTGAATATATATTCCTTTAATTGATCACAGGCACAATTCGTTAACATACGCGGTTTAACTTCAAAAAGGGTGACTTATTTATAGATTAATATTTGAAAAACAGATTAAAACTAACACCCGAAAGAAAAGACAAATTAGCGTTGGCTAATTCCAAAGAAAATATACACGCAAGAAATATTTTAAAGACAAACTGTTTACAACGAAGGTATTTAATTAACCAAATCGATCTGGTTCCGTTGACACTCTAACTGTAACTAAGCTTTTCCTCTTATTTCAAACCAACTACATTTACTCCCGCAATCAAATATTAGCCAAATATTAGTTACAAAAATAAAATATCCCGAAAACCACGCTCAATGAAAAGACTTAATATTTAATAAAATATATTAAACCCCATTAATTAACTGTCCTAGCGCGGTAACAATTACGATTTAAAAAATGTTTGTTGCAATAATAAAATTTTCGCGGTCCGCTACCTACAATACTTTTGATTAAACCCCTACAATTACCACTGTTTTGCCGCCGGTGCAAAAACGGACATGCTCCCCCCCCCCCTAATAAAAGTCACCCAAGAATGAAAAATTCCAACATTCTTTATACTTGAAAGAAAGCACACTAAGCATAAGATAACTAAATTTTGTAGATTTAGGTATTGAGCATTGTTTACATTAAACACGAACAGTAATAATAGTACTATTAGATAATAGTAGGTATAGTTTGATTTAAATAAAGTTGGGGATACCTCATTCTTAAAATTACACGAACTAAGATTTAAGATTTTAAGTCTTCATTAAATCAGCTAAGTATCTTTTAGTTAATATTTTTATCGGCAGATGTCTCCACATAAATTTCCATAAAATGTCAAAGAAAGTTGAAAATTATTGAATGTTTTTTATATTTTAAACTAGAAAAATTATCCATTATATCCGTTTATTTTATTGATAAGAGCCAAAAATATTTTTCTGTGACGGTGAATAATTTAGGACATGGTTTGATTATGATTACATACCACCATAATATATAACCTGTATATTTGTAAGTAAACAAATACTTTTTTTGTTTATTATAATCATTTCAGGTGGAAAAATTGATGAAAGTTGCAACTAGTTTGTTATTCTCAAGATTTATAACAACCCTTCTAGAAGCATAATTATTGCTCTGTAATCGACATAATCCTTGTAGATACTTTACGATAACATAAATATCGATACATTTGTGATTATTTCATTCTTGTAGAAGAAAGTGTGTACAGTGTAATGTAGTTCGAAGTTCATCGAAATTATAGATCTTTAATATTTTAATTTATCATATAGTTTAAATAGAGTTAATATTACTTCAAGTTAAATGAAAATCAATTTACATAAATCAGTACATGTATTCAGTCCACCTATTGTAGAGCTATCAATATGTTATGTAAAAATTAGAATATTTATATTACATTGGAATTAAAACATTTAAATTAAAAATAAAATTCACTATCGGTGCCACTCTCAGAAGTGGAATCGTTAACAGATATAATTAATGGATGGACAACCTCAAACTGTTTTTCAATTTCCCACTACTCTAACTTAGACACTTCGGGCATGTTTAATGCATTTCTGCTCATATGTCCCATCAATTCGTTGCAAGGATTCCATCCATATTTTTTTTACATGGTCATCGTTAAATTTGAAATTATGTCTTCCTAAATTTTTGTTGTAGTGTTCTTTACATGAAAAGCCAATGGAATGTAAGAGACGTCTTACACTTGATCTACTGAAATCGAAAACTTGACTATTGCTTAATTATTTTTGCAATGATGCCAGCGTAACATATATACCTACAAAAACAGGTATAGTACTAGACATGTCTTGCAAGTTTGTATTTACGTTTTGAATGCATTTCATAAATTTTTCTCTTTACAGCATCCTTCACATAGTCATCAACTTCGGTTACTGTGGAGGTTTATTTACTTTTTGGGCTTCTGGACGCCTTTTTTATATTACTAATTGTATTTATACTAACCCCACATGCTTCAGACGTGCACTGAAAGTAGTCCTTCCAAGTATCATATTTTACACAATAATGTACTGCATACCTGAATAACAGATTCCAATGGAACTAGTGCCACTTCATTGTCACGTTCCCGTTCGAAGTAATTAAACACGTTCATAACTACGAGCTGCGCTTGAGATTTAGGAGCTTATTACGTAGAATGTCTAAAATTTTGTAAATGTTATATAAATTATGTAAAAATGTTACTAAATTACCGATAATTCACTATACAAATTGTGGATAGTTTTGAAAAAAACTG
Organism: Vesta saturnalis; assembly: GCA_036346205.1. NCBI lineage: Eukaryota > Metazoa > Arthropoda > Insecta > Coleoptera > Lampyridae > Vesta > Vesta saturnalis. Next base: position 1,129,577 of record JARFJB010001320.1, read on the forward strand.
TTTTGTATAAAAAGTAAAGCAAAAACGCATAAACAATAATATCAAAAAATGACAGGATTAAGAAGCTGCTTCTTAACCCATTAGTGCTTACAGAATTTTTTTTTGTTTTTCGTAATTTATTTTCTTAATAGGTTTATATTGTATACACTAAATAACCATACTATGTTTGGTTTTTGAAAAAATGCTATATTTTTTTAAATATAAGCCGTCCGTTTTAACGGACTCTATGTACCGAAAACGAAATTTTTGAAACATATGTAACATTGCAGTTTTAATAATAAAATAATCATATGCTTATACATTAGGAGATGTATGGTACACCTTGAAACAGTCTTTAGGATCGAGTCCAACATTACATTTTGCACAAATAAATTTACTTTTCTTCGAGCAAAACTTGCATCTCCTCTCCGTATTAGAATATTCTATAAGGTGTCCAACTTTGTCAAGCCTTGCATCTGTTGTAGTCAAAAATAAATTGGACCTCAAAGGCTTTATTCCATAAGTTTGTAAAAAAGTCAATGCAATGTACCTTCGAAACCCTAATAAATTTGCACAGTTTGGATCTCTAGGTTTCAACTTTTTCATAAGTAGCCAACCGTTCACGATAGCCACATCAAATAGATAGGCAAATATAGGTCAGTACCACTTTCTCTGCCGTATTCTAGAGCGATAAGCTGCAACAAGTCCATCGATTTTATCAACACCGCCCATCATTTTATTATACTCGGATATAATATTTGGTTGATCCAAGGTTTTCCGCGATTTAGATTCTCTACACCAGCGAGTTGTAGTCACGACACTGTCATCTTGATAATTAGTGGCAAGTGTTACTACTTTGTTGTCCTTCCACTGAACAAAAAGGATTTTTTCCTCGGACACAAATTTGTAAGGTCCTCTCTTTTCTTTATTCCAGGCTTTTTGTTCCGCAAAAGGGCAACCTTCTAGTCGGTTTTGTCTGATAGTCCCTGTTGTACAAATGTTTTTGTTTGATAGATGGTCTAGCAAATCTATTCCTTGTAAAGTAACTGTCAAAAAATAGCTTACATCCTCTATCTGGCTCAATTTCTACTTTTTTGGTCAGGGACAGAACAACATCGCCACCTAATCCGAAATGCTTCTTACGATCTGATTTCCCAGTGTATATATCAAACGCCAACATATACCCAGTACTTGTACAAATTGCCCAGTTTTTGTAACCAAATCTTATTGGCTTATCTTTGATATATTGCTTTGCGTGATGCTTCCCATAGTATGGGATCATATTCTCGTCAATAGACAGATGTTCTTCCAATCCTCCATGTTCACGAAAGTTGGTATTCCGAGCTTCGATTACTGGTGCAATTTTGAATAATCCATCACTGTTATTATCAGACAAATTGTCATTGAAATGAAGATGTCTCAATAATTGCTCGTATCGATTTAGCCTTATAGAGTTCAAAAGAATTTTTGGTGTATCATCACCACAGGAATCTCATACCCACGGCATGCTTTCGTTTCTCATTATCGTCCGCATATTTCCAATCACTTTCCTTTCAGCATTGACCCTTCGTCCAATCTCGCCCTCCATTGTACCATCTGCAGTAAACATTCTACCCAGATATACCTGCTCATCCACTTGCTCCACAATTTCATCTTGCAGGGTAAATACTCTACTCTCCTTTCCACCTTCCCGTTTGTACACTGCCACTTAATAAGACTGTGTCATCTGCATACACCAGAAGTTGTAGATTTACGTCACCAACCACTACACCATTTGTATCGGTACATGCTTGTTTAACACATTTATCCATGTATACATTGAACAACCACGGTGACATCACACAACCTTGTCGCACTCCTTGCTCAATATTAAAGTATTCACTCACACCTCCTCTCACCCTAACACATGCCCGACTACCATTGTATACTGCCCTTATTCCGTTTATTAAACCATTATTTACGCCATATTCATTTCATATTTCCCACAGCTTCTCCCTATTCACTCTGTCGTATGCTTTCTCCAGATCTACAAACGCACAATGCAGTTTCCTTTTTACCCTTAAACACTTTTCGATTACCTGCTGGAGAGCAACCATCTGATCGACACATTCTCTCCCTGGCATGAAGCCACCCTGCACATCCCAAATCAGAATTCTTCCAAATACTTTACCAGGCACGCTGAGAAAACTTATTCCTCTGTAGTTCTTGCAATCACTCTTGTTCTCCTTACCTTTATACAGTGGTACAACGATCGCGCTCTTCCAATCCCTCGACACTTTTCCACACATAAGGCATACATTGAATAAGGCACACAATCTTCGTATAATCTTTGCACCCCCATACTTTAGCGTTTCACCAGTGATTTCATCTACGTCTGCTCCCTTGCCATTTTTCAACATTCCTACCGTTTGCTGTCTTATTTATCCCAACATCCTCAGTTTCATTCACATTCCTTCTACATTCTCCTTATTTAACCCTGCAGTCTTGTTTTCCACACTACTGTACAGCTTTCCGAAATATTCTTGCCAGCATTTCCTCACTTCACAATCGTCCCATACTTTTTCGTTGCTCGTGTTCATCACTCCTGCAGCGTTCTGTTTTGAGCCACGTTTTGTATTTTTGACGCATTTCCGGAAGAGTTTTTTGTTTCCCTCAAAATCATTCTGCATTTTCTCTCCTTCTATAGCCATCACTTTCACTTTACTTATTCTCATTGCCTCCATCGCTTCTTTGTTTATCAATCTGTACACCTCATACAATCGCTTTTTCTTAATCTCATTTTTTGCAGGAATCATTGCCATGTACGCATCTTTTTTCTTACATACTGCCTTTTTTACCGACTCATTCCACCAAGCACATTTTTTTCTGTCTACCTACAATCTCCCTTCCACATATTCACACGGCATAATTGACAACACAGTTTTTCAAGCTTATCATCCACTTTCAACGTCAGTGTCTTTTATTTGTTCGTTCCACACTGTTTCATTTACATTCAACTCTTTACTCACAGCATGTGCGTATTTCATTCTCGCACTACGTTTGCTTTCCTTCTCCAAACCCACTTTTGCCCTATAATAACCAAAAAGTAATCCGATCCACACTCCGATCCGCGCATTACTTTTGTGTCTTTCACCAGGTTTTTAAGCCGTTCATCATACACTATCAAGTCTATCATACTTTCAGATTCACCTGTTTGCCATGTTATACACATTTTTATGTTTAAACCACGTATTGGATACAAACAAGCTTCTCTCCACACAGATGTTAATCAGGCGTTCACCATTCTAATTGACTCTTTGGTTTCCGAACTTTCCTAGAACGCGTTCTGTATGTTCTCTCTGTACACCTACCCATTCGTTCATATCCCCCACTATCATAACTCTTTCGTTTGACTTACATACGTTCAACACGTTCTCTACTTCATTCCAGAAGTTCTCACGCTCCTGGTCTGTTTCTCCATTTACCGATGCAATAAGAAACATTCTTCGAAACTCCACTTTCATTCTAACCCATATTACCCGGGAACATACCAATACACATCTTTTCGCTCTTTCACTTATGATCACCCTTTTGCGCCATGCACTTCAGTCTCAACTCCTGACCATAGTGCTAGGCTGCCATTCACCATCTCCACAGCATCCTTTCCTTTGCGCTTGGTCTCCGATACACACAGAGTATCAAGGTGTCTTTCGGATTCATTCCTTGCACAGTCGTCAGCAACGGGGCCTGTCTGTTTCGACCTTGACCGCCCCTTGTAGGCGGGTCGATCCGAGGTAGTTGTATTGTTCTCTTGGGTAATACCATAGCCAGCAGACCGGTTACTGGCCAAATCGTGCCCCGGACGATGTAGCATTCCCTACTAACGGTATCGTCCTACTAACGGACAGTTGTTTGTCTACTGCCTCGACACGTAAGATAGTAGATATATAGACAGAGGTAAAAAAGATATAGATAATAATGTATGGATATCAAAATGTACATATATACATATACATTTTGTTCACTTACATTCTCTTTAACCACATCACGTTTCAACCAGATTGGTCCTTACGCGATTCCTGGCTCTCGCGCCACTCGTAGAACTTGCTGTTATTTATTTACAACCAAATGGTTCAATTATTTTTAATTTAGCTTTCCGAGTTATAATTATTTCTTTGTTATTTAATTTAATATTTATTTATCAAATCTGTTTTATTATTGTTGCGATCTGTGACAACTTAAACGTTTCCATCCTCTAAGTTTCTCTTTTTTTTTATTCTATTGCAAAATTCTATTTCAAACCTATAAAATCTATTCAGTACCTTTCTACTTGTATTTAAATTAGATTGTTCCCTACCGCGACTTGCTATCATTTATTTGAGATTATTTAATTACTTTCATTTAGAATTTCGATTACAAATTAGAGCCAGTTATTTGGTTATTTTGCTTATTTGCTTTTTTTTTACTTTGGATTACGGATTCGATTATTTATTTTTATCATTTAAGCTAATAAAACAGTTCCTATGATAATGCTTACGTTGGGATTTGTTATAGAAAGGGGTTCATTACAAAGATGAATTACATCTGGTATTTTTCCTACAAATACGTATTTATGATTGCTTTCTTTACTGTGGTATAAAATAAGTTATTTTTTTATTAGTTCTCTATAATTCATTGTTACTGCAAAGACTTTTACCTGTTTGAGTTCAATCCTTAGACAAAAGGTTGGTATTTATTTACGCTTTAAGTTTTCTTTACAATTTTACCGGTTTTAACAATCACATCTGGTACGGGTTTAAAAGAGCCGCATTTTTTCGTAGAAATTCAATACTATATAAATCCTAAATGTTATTTTCGCGCCTATTCCAACTAAAGAGCCATTTACACGTTACAGAACTTCTACTGGTTAGATTATCATTATCTTGGTTTATTATTAATATTCAAACCGCCGGGTATAAAAATCTGTTCAAAAGCTTACCTTTATTTTATTGATTTAGAAGTTGTCATTTTAACACGTATTTGTTTCACTTCCGAAAGCTAGAAGCGGAGCAATCTTAAATACGTCGTATCTTAAACACATCCTATCTGCTACTGTAAGAAAGGTTTATTTACTGTGGGTACCATAAATACCTGTTTTATTTAGGTGAGTATGTAGAGACCTTCAAAATTGTAATCGACCTTAGCGCGACATTAAAAAATTGGTTGGTCATGCACGGTCAGCCCTATGAGACGGTTGTTTAATGTTTGCGGATGACCATGTTTGGTTGTCTTTCTGTATGACTAAAATATATAAATATATCTTATTCGACGTCTGCTCAAATCCAACACCTTAGAAATCTTTATTTATGAACAGATTTCATTGGGAACAAGTGTTCATATTGTATTAATCGATATCATTTTTGTTCATATTAAACATCTTTATTTACAGACTGATTTTCTTGGTAGAAAATTGGTTATATTGTTATAATGGGCAAACACGACGTTTTAAGATTTTCTTTCCTTCTTAGGCTACTAGTAAAACTCACATAGTGAATATAAAGTGATGTTAGGGCAGTACTTTATATCCTCTGTATGAATTTTACTACAGAAAAATGAAAACATTTTATTTCGATCGGTAGACATCAAAATTTACACTATTTCAGTGTAGGATGATGTTTTACTAAAACTTTTGATTGATAAGTTAATTTCATTTAAAAAAGTCCACGGGTGGGTGAGTCAGTGCGTGGGTGGGTAGTTGGGTGGGCGGATGGGTCGGTGGGTGCGCGCGTGCTTGCGTTTGAGCGTGCGTTTACTCGTACGTGCGCGTTTAGCTTGTTTATATTATAGCTATCCCACCTGTTTAAGCATTATAAAGTACTTAATGTATATTTTCTCTTAACAAACAAAATAGACTAGCGTGCCACACAAAAATAAACAAAAAACACCGAACCGAACGCGCTATTGGAGTGCGTTCGGTGTTTTTCAATTTTTGTGTGGTACGTGGGTGTATATTGCTTGTTACAGGTCCTGCCACTGCTCCAGTGTTCCAGATTTTTCAAATTTTCACTTAACCCTTCAATGCGCAATTTTTCATACGCACAAGAAAAAATTATGATCTTGTCTAGAATTTTACCTAGTTTCCATGAAAAATGATTTAAAAAATCTTAAATGAGTTGGAAGAACAAAAAAAAATTCAGTTGTCTTAAATTTGAGACGAAGCGCTTTTATTAGTGTTTTATGTCACTTCTGTAGTCAAAGATTAATTTACATGAAATTGAGTAAAACAATTGTTATTTTTGTTAAGACACAAATATACATCGCATTTACTGCATTTTATCTGCGAACAATGCTTACGACCTGGAAATTTGCAACGTTGTCGAGTGTCACAAGAAGAGGGCCAATGAGACTGACCGTCAGTACTGACGTCCTTTGGCGAAATATACTAAGTTGTAGCTGATCGTTTCTTCTTTTCTGCAATTTTGACTTCAACATCTTAAGGTCGTCCTCTTTTAGATGGTCTTGGGTTTCCAATCCTACAAAAGTAGTCAACCACTTCGGCTTTCAACTCTGCCAATTTCAACATTTTTTCTGTTTTATATCAGCAGCAGCTCTTTTGTAAAGCAGCCATGCATATACCATAGTCAAATCTAATAGATGATAAAATAGCCTCAAGTAATCTGGCTTCCGGATTATTCTCTACACCAGTATATACCTCAAAATTGTACGAAAATACACTAACACCACTAAGAATAATCAATTTATACCTCCACTTGTGTGGTTTGGCCGGCATATATTGTTTTAGATGATGTCTTGCCTTTGTGGCACATAATTGTTTATCGACAGATAGCTTTTGTTCATAAGGAATACTTTGAAACTTGAAGGAAAGCGTTTCTATAACAGATCTTAGTTTGTACAACGTGTCATGGTTTTCATTGTCTCTGGGCAACATTTGCAAATTATCGTTCAAATGAATTGCTTTCCGTATGGCTTCAAAGCGTTTTTGACTCATTTTTTCCTTTACTTCAGTAAAATCCAATTTACTACTCCAAAAAGAACTAGCGTTAGGCACATGAACGATAGACATGATATATATATATATATATATATATATATATATATATATATATATATATATATATAAATTGATCAATTTATATTGAGAGCAGTCATCTATTAATGTTTATTAGGTTTAAGAAACTCTTTGATATTTGTCAAGCTTTCGAGATAAATTTTAATCTTTCAAGACAGCTGGAACAAGAACAACGAGATAAATATTGTTATATTCTCCTTGTTCTTGTTCCAGCTGTCTTGAAAAAGAGATTAAAATCTCGAAAGCTTGACAAATATCAAAGAGTTTTCTTTTAAACCCTGGCCTAATTAGACATTAATAGATGACAACAATTTTTTTCAAGAGTTGGCCATCGAAAAAATATGTGAAGAAAGAAATTTATCAAATTTACTCCAAGTCGATCATTTCCCTTGAATCGTTTAGCCTGGTCATCTTTATTACATTCATTTGTATCAGGTTCTTTATCGCCTGCCGTTGTTGCACTATTTTCTGCCTCTACATCCTCAGTATCACTTTGCTCCTCTTCCTCAAATAACACAACGCCATGTTCCAAATCAAATTCATCTTTCTCAGCATCGCAAATATTTCATCCTCACTATCAGATAGATGTGCTATGCATTCTTTCAATTCAGCTTGCGTTAGACATTCTCTATTCGAAGACATGTCTCGAATTTGAAACATCCAAGAAATACAACATATCTACCGAAAAATAAATTAGTAAATCACCCTTGTTTTATATGAAAATGAAGATCTTACCTTTATAAATTATTCCACAATGAAAGACTATGATGTATAACAAAATTGGAACAAATAAAGCGTACGAATACTAGGACGTGTTTACTGCAAAAAGGCAGAATGCAGAATGCGCAGATTCAAAGTTTTACGAACGCCGCCAAACCGGCTAAAGTGAAAATAGTCCTTAAGTAACGAGTGTATAAAGGTGTCGTAAATATGATACAATGCGCTTCGAGCACATATACGAATTTTAGTTACGTTTCTTAAAGAAAATGACGTGACGTCTGATATTTAATACATTGCGCAGTGAAGGGTTAACTTAGTTGAGCAAAAAAATTGATCTTACGCTGGCCGTGCAGGAGGTTAGGATGAGAGAAGGGTGTCCAAAAAACACAGTTTGTAGAAGGCCTCGCAAATCTTTTTCACCCGGCTTCGCTTTCGTTATGGACAGCCCTGATTTTGCGGTATTTCAAGAGTAATGAGCTGAGATATGTTCACAACAATTCTATTCACTACTAGTTTATCTTTATTTGCTTATTTTACAACATTGCAAAGTACCTCTTTTCCCTAGTATTTGTTTTCTCCTTGTCCCAGTTTCTTCCATCGCCCCCCCCCCCTCCCCCCTTTCCGCTAGTATTTCTTCTACACTTCCGTCATCCTCCCTTAACTCCCTACACTCTTATAATTCTATTTATGTGTTTTTTTTGGTTTATGCTTTGTTAGCTAATTTATAGATCGAGGATTATTGTTAACAGCTTTAAATGGTTTGAAGTTTTTGGGTTATATTTGCTCACCGTTATAACTGTTAACATTCCCGAAATCACTAATAAGTAGCAAAGGTCAAAGCGTACCTAATAAGTAATTAATGTCGATGTAGGTTACAAATCCACTATTAAGTTTTAACTTAAAACGTCGTTTAAAAAAATTTTGGCACTATTAATAGCAATTACTGCACTCGGATAAGACCTGAAGAGGACATAATTTATAATAAGGGTTGATTATACAGAATTTATTTTGCAAAAAAAGTCGATCATTTAACAAGCGAAATAAACAAATAACGCGGAAAGCCTGCATTCACATCGCTAGATTCACATGCTATGTCTATTAGAAGTGTATTTGAAGAATATAAGGATGTGAATCGGTAATTATAGATTATTTACATGTAATTTTGAAAATGAATGTAGACCAATTCTCTTGCAAATCTCTAATCATTATTGTATGGATGTAAACGATAACTAATTAATTTTACTGTTACTCTTAATGACACACGAGTACTATTATGAGAGTTCTTCAGATAGATAATTTCAACTTAGAAATGGAAAAGATCATATTATACGTCATAATTTAATATTTTAAGAGAATAGAGTTTGGACATATGCCAAAGAAAGGAAATGAGTACTGTTATAACTCCATGTTAATTCTAATTATTTCATGGCAATTTTGATAAATTAGTTAACAGCTTTAAAGTTATTTATTTATTAATCGAATATCTAGAACATATCCTCCATCGGATATTTTCCTACTTGAGCGTTATTTTTCATTAAATCGTAATTGCTAAAGTGCAGTTATTTGGGCATGACCTGAGAGATGCAAAGAATAAAAATCCACAATGATGCACAAACATTGTATTATACGGTTTTATTAATATTCCATGGTTATTTAATTTAGTAATACCTGATTTTTGTGCATCTCACGGTCCGTAAGAAAATACCCGCACTCTATCTTCATCTGAACAGTTGCATAATTTTTAAGATGCGTAATATTCATTCCACATTTAACAGAGCGTTTCGTAATATGTTAATCGCACAATCATGTATAGCAGTTGGTGTTAATCAGTCTTTTTATAGCGAGAACGAGGTGAAAAAAGATAAACAAAAATAAATAATAAATAAAGAAAGCGGTAAATAAGATAATTTACTAAACAGATCAGCTTCATTATGCAATACGCGATTTCATTATTGGTATCCATTTCGATTTACTCTGCAAAAATTAATTCGTGTTATAAAATATACATTTTTTCCTTCATCATCCTATTATTTAACTAATTGAGTCTTCATTCTTCAAGCTATGGCTGAGTAAATCAAGGGCACAGATAACGTTAATTCTAGCAAATACAAGTTTCATGCTTCACGGCGCACCATTTGCATCAATAATGTAAAAACATTATTTCTTATAATAAAACTAGATACGCTACTCTTCAACATTTTAAAAGAAATAAGAAAAAAAGTATCACATCTTATATTCTATCTCATTACATGCTTTTCCTGTAATAACATACTTCTCCGCAATATTATACTAACTTGGTATCCTCATGTTTTGTCCCATTAACGTACTTGAGGCTATATTGTGCACCCATAGAATGACTGCAAAATAGTACAAGATGGGTTATTTACTCCGTTTATTCACAATTATATATCTCAGTAATGAGAAAATTTCAACTTATTGGTTTTACGACTTTACTCATGCAAAGTTTATTTTAATTTTAGACTTGGTCACTCGGCTAGTATTTCCTTTTTTGTCATACACGAGGAATTAACTCGAATTTTCCTAAAATAAGGTTGCGTATTAGCAGACATTAAAGATACGGAACATCGTTGGTACATTGAGTTAAAATTAATTTTGAAATTTGTAAAACACCTAATCTTCGTACCAATGTGAAATCCACAAACACACATAGATAGGACTAGAATCAATAAGGTAGTGAAAAATAAAATATATTTAATCTTACTTTGTAGAATTCCATATTTAATATCACAAATGTTTCAAATACAATTCCACAAATTTTTTTATATAAACATTTATTTCAATATATCATGTACATTATTAAGAAAAAATATACAGGGTGGAATAAATTATGTAACTCAAAGAGGTGAAGTCCGGGAGAAAGATCATGATAGACATTTTTTATAATTGTTTTCAGCCCTCAATCTGAAGGTTACAGTTTCTCCATATATCCACCCCCGGGGGTGAAGCCACCCCTAACTCTTTTCAATTTTTTTTCAAATGTAAGGGTAGGTCAAGTGATACACCGTGAGTAGAAGAGGGACACCATTCCCTCCACTTTTTTACATCACAAGCCCTGCCCCCTGGGACACCTTCCCCTCCGCTTTTATACTCGCCCATGTGGGAGACGTATATTTGGAGGGTGGGATCGGCATCTTTTCGGGGACCATTTTCAACCCTTGGGCGGAGTTGAGCCCCTAATTTGGTTGTATTAAGAGCCTTTTTGGCTATATACCCCTTGGAGGTTAGGCAATTGCGCACACATGCAGTGTTCTATTGGAAGATGTAAAGGTAGGCCACGTCCAACTTTTAGCTGATTGGTCGTGCGTGCACCCGCCTCCCTCGCTTCTGATTGGTCCTTAGCCCCATTAAATTTGAAAATGTTTTTTAGTAATAAAGAGGTTCTTGTAAGATAGGTGTAGTAACTATCACTAGGGCTTGGTCCTGCGCGGGAAATTAGAAATTGTTTTTAATAATAAAGAGGTTCTTGTAAGACAAGTATAGGAACTACCATGTAGGTCTTCAAAACTTGTTCTCGGGTCTTCGCCCCCTGTCGCGGACCCCTGGTTGGTAATGGTATGAGGCCCTAACCTTATATATAAGTGCAAAAACTAGCTCTTGGGCCTTGGCCCCTCTGGTGGCTCCCTTGGTGCAATTGTATGTGGGTTCTAACCTAATCTTACAGTTGTAGGCCTTCGCCCCCGTCATAAAAAATTTGTATTCTAATAAGGTGACCCTAACTTTGTAAGACAGGACTTGTATCAGGGTCTGCGCCCTGGCGCCCTTTGAGTTAAAATTGATTTTTAGCGTCATCTAGTGGCGTATAGGCTAATGAACATTTTCTGTAATAGAAGTTGATAATGCACGTCTCTCTCCTTCTCTCTCGTTTATCCGTTTCTCTCTCTCTTTCGGTTCTTTCTCATACACAAACAGATCAATTAATTAATTAATCAATCAATCTCAAACAAATCGATCAAATCAATCAGATCAAACTCAATCAATCAACCAAAATCAATAAACCATGTCTTACAGTTTGCGGAACCAGCTTACAGTTCAAAACTGAACACATTAAAGTCTAAATTAAATATTACGTGAAGTAATAAATAATTTCTACCCTAATGCAATGGTGCTTTTTATATAGACAGATTCTCTTTCGAAACAGTCACCACCTATACATTCGAAAAATTATGTCCGATTTATTTGCATGTTCAATTACATACACACAAAATTGTTTTATAGAAACGCGTTCATTAGCAGTTATAATAACCTCATTAAAAGGACTGGAAAGTAATAATATATATATATATATATATATATATATATATATATATATATATATATATATAAAACATAGAGTTAAATTAAATTAACATGTTTTAAAAATATCAAATTGATATAATGCAAATAAAAGACAAAAGGTTTTAATGGTTTATTATTATTATATACGAATCAATAACTACAAGTTTAAAGTCCACGAATACGTACCTGCTATTTTAGATCTGGTTTTATCACGTCATCCTATAAGAATAATAATACATTTAAAAATCATTTTTGTTAGCAATATCAAGTAAAAACATATATTAAAAAATAACACGCATACCTTCAGAAGTGTTTTTCTTTCTTTCAACTGTTCTAATAATAACCATATGTTGAACTGAAATATTTTTTTTATACAACGTATCCACATGTAGCCTCACTAAACACGTTTTCTACTTATGAATGGCTGGATAAAACCTGATTACTGTAAATCGTATTTAGCATTTATATTGTACTTATAAATTTACATTCAAAATAAAAAAAACGACAACATGATTTAAAAAAAATGAGTTTCACCTTGATCGTGTAAAAGCCAGCCTTCATCAGTTTTTTTTTATATTGTATACAAACAAAATATCACCTTGGCGTTATAAATAAATGACAGTCTTCAAACTGTGTTTTTTATATTGTATATGTATGTACATACAAATTGCTTTAAATAAACGAGTACCTAATTAAGTAAGCAATCAATTAACATTTTCTAGTTTTACAATGTGAGTTTTGTAATAGGATATATTATAAAGAGGTTGCATAATTATCCTCTGTTATGAAAATTGTATTCTAATAAAGCACAAAGACATGTAAAGATAATGACAAGTGTTTTATAATAAAATATTTTATTATATTATTTAACCAGTTAACATGTGCCAAGATTATTTTTATTTTATAGAAGCGGACGGCCTTGGATTTGTTTTAAGTTAACATGTATCATATACGTAAAATTTCGCGACGCGAGGATTTCGGCGAAGGCTGTTTCGGCGATCCCGCTCCAGCTCTCCCCTAGCATTACCGAGATTGTAAAACAGGTGTAGGGTGCCGCAACTTGTTCTCGGGGCTACGCTCCTTGTAGTGGTGATCGCAACTTGTTCGTAGGCCTTCGTGTATTGTCGTGGTACCCTTGCCGGAAAATTTGACTGTGTATTATAATAATAAGAAGTCTAATGCTAACTTGTAAGACAGGTGTAGGGCTGCGCATCTTGCTCTCCGGGCTTTGTCCCATATCGTGGCCCCAATGGCGGAAAATTTGAATTTGTATTTGTATTTAAGTCTCTGCAGGTTATGGCTGGAAATATGAATCTGTATTATAATAAGGGGTATAATGCTAAATTGTAAGACAGATGTAGGGCTTAGCAACTTACTTTCAGGCCCTCGCCCCTCGACTAAAAATTTAAATTCGTTTGTGACGCCATCTTTGAGTGGAAATCTGAACTTGTATTATAATAATAAGGAGGCCTAATGCTAACTTATAAGACAGACGTTGGGCTTCGCAATTTGAACTTGTATTCTAATAAGGGACCTATTGCTAGCTTATAAGACAAAACATAGAAACCTGTGTTAGGACCTGCGCCCTCCTATCGTGGTGCGCTTGTTGGGAAATTTGAATTTGTATCGTCATCTAGTTTTGTATGGTCTAATGAATATCTTCTGTAATAAAGGTGGCACCATCTAGCGTTATATTTCTAGGACCAATCAGGGTTTTGTTTGTGGCACCATCTAGTGGTATATTTTTAAACTAGCGAATGTTTTCTGTAATAGAGGCGGCGCCACCTAGTGGTGTATTTCTAGGACTAATTAGTGTTATTTGTGGTGCAATATAGTGGTGTAAAGGCTAATGAATGTTTTCTGTAATAGGGGTTGATCGTGTTCGTCGCTCCCTCGTCTCTTTCGCAAACATACAAATAAATTACTCAAACCAAATTAATAAAATCAATTAAATTAAATACCAAACTGATTTAACTTAATCATACAAAATCAGCTCACAATTCAAAAAATAGCAGTATGATTGAACTCACAGAGTGCAATAGAAAGCCAATCTCACACTTATTGTAGCTACCCATCTAACCGCACTTTCGCATTAACTGCAGCATTGTTAATTCAGGTTCAAATACCGTTAGGAAAAACAAGTTTATTAACAAAATTCAAGGAAAGCTTAGCGTTTGAAAATATATTATTATTATAAACAACAATACATCATTTTTATTTAATCACATCCTTTATCAGTCTTCTTTTTCTTCTTCTTCAACCGTGATTCGTCGCTATCATCATCATGGTTTTGAGATTCGTCCTTCTCCTCTACCTCATCGCTCTTCTTCCTCTTCTGTGAATCATCACCATCACCTTGGATGTGAGATACATTCTGCTCATCCACGTCATCGTTTCCATCATCTTGAACGGTGCGCAAGCAGCCGTCTTAGGCGAAAATACCTCAGCCATAAAGGAGTTTAGATTATAAACATGCCCCTAGGGAAGATATTAGAGTGTAGTTAGGTCAATACTTCAAACTTCCCCCGAAGATAACCGATTATACTCGAACATTGACGAGCACGCCAGCGCACAAGACCCAAGGCTAGCAGCATTTTCGTTTCTCGTGCGTTTAGCTCTTTAAAGTGTAACTGTCATCGAGTGAGCATTATTATAATGTATTCTCCTGTGTATGAGCCAACATCAGCGGACATTAGAGATTTTACTGACTTGTTAATAAATTATTACAAGAACCTCTTTATTGTTAAAAAACAATTTCAAATTTCCCTCGCAGGACCAGGTCCCAGTGATAGTTCCTACACCTATCTTACAAGAACCTCTATTACTAAAATACATTTTCAAATTTCTCTCCATAACCAATCAGAATGCAGAGACTTAGTCCTCCAATCAGAGCACAGCGGCTGAGTAGTGGGGCTAAGGATCAATCAGAAGCCAGGGAGGCGGGTGCACTCACGACCAATCAGCTAAAAGTGGGGCGTGGGCTAACCTTACACCCTCAAATAGAACACTGCATGTGTGTGGAATTGCCTAACCTCCGAGAGGTATACAGCCAAAAACGCTCTTAATACAACCAAATTCGGGGCTCAACTCCGCTCAAGGGTTGAAAATGGTCCCCGAAAAGAAGCCGACTCCACCCTCCAAATATACGCCTCTCACGTGGGCAAGTACAAAAAGTGGAGGGGAAGGTGCCTCAGGGGGCGGGGCTTGTGACATAAAAAAGTGGAGGGGATGGTGTCTCTCTTCTACTATCGTGTGAAAGCTTGTATTAAGAGGAATACAATGCAATATTTATTTTCTCAACATTTTAAATATTATTTTGTTGAACAAAAAAACGAAATCAAAAATAATAAACAAATAAACGCACTCTCTTAGCAAAGGAAGTTTCATTTAAGAACTTCCTTAAACTAAACTACGATTTAACGATCTCTCTGCAAAAAAAATTTCTTATGGGCTACACTCGGAAAAAAAAAGGAAAAGGCTACGTATTTCATTCCCTCCCCAAGGGGGAGCGCGGGCTGCTCGAGCTTTCCTAGCTCCTTCAGCCACAATCACGGATTCCCAGCATATACATTACGTATATATGAATGGTGGGCTTAAGGATGGGTGTGGTCAGTAGAGGATCGGAAGGAACGGAGTTAGGGTTCTGAGGGGGAAAATACAATCCCATAATTCGCCTAAGTAGTCGCACATGGTGTGCATATACGCAGTGACCATGCCGCTACATGTGTATGAGGAAAACCCCCTGAAAAAACCTCATACAAGGTAGACGGTAACGGGAATCGAACCCATTACCTCCCGAATGCTAAGCAGATTGTGGCACCACTACGCTACCCGCTTGGTGGGCTACACTCATGACATTATAACTGTTAAAGATATGCTCACTTGGTGAACTGCATTTTAGCTCTGCCGCACATGACGTCACTGTGATCCAACACGTAAATTTCGCCCTAAAAGGCATAGAAGTTATTGCAAATATGTAATGATTAGATATTTATAATTTAGTACATAGAAATTCAGCTAGATGTTTTATAAATTGAATAGTTTATTTTGGAATTAAATTTAAAAAAATATAATATATTAATTTTTTAGTGTAGAAAACAAAATATTTAATTTTAAAAATTTTTTAAATTATTAAAACTGTTTTATCAATTAGATATTTTATTATAATTCAAAAAATTTGGATGTGTAAGTACTTTTATTATTAATAATGGTACAGAGTAAATCAAAAAATTTATAAAATGCGGAAATAATACAAAAAACATCAATAAAAATTTTCAAATTGTAATTTTCAGTAACTTTCTTTTCCTAACATTAGATTCTCCTTTAAATTTACTGTTCAAAATTCGAATTCTGAAATACATTTTGCATCTAAAAAATAGCGATTTTGCTTCCTTACTTACATTTACGTGTTCAGAACACTTTAGCAGATTTTTATGAAATCACCACAAATTATTAAAATTAATCTCCATTAATTTTTACAAAAATGGATTCCATTTTTTTACATTTCATAAGAAAATCTTCAGTAGGTTTCATTAAACCACCTTCAGAAATATGGTTTACCCATGAGAACGAAACGTCATTGTTGTCTATGTTTTCCAAGCAGGTAAATCTTGTTCATTTTCATTAGATTGTAACTCTTTCGGTCTAGAAAACCAAAATAAAAATAAAAACCCGTCATTATTCAAATACCGTTTTGCTTACGCATGTATTTTTTTTAACAATTGTCGTCTTTCCACTCTTTCATTCCGTTTGATATCCTCGTGCGGCTTCTTGATTAACTTTACTCTTTCAAACAATAATCATCGTCTGTGAAGTGGTCCGAACATATTCTTGCAGTTTCAATATTAAAGTTATGCTGTTGATAACATTTATGCCACCCACACATCAGAAATGCACTTTTTATTAAGAAACGAAAAATATCGAATACCCCATCTATAATTCTTGCTATTTGATTTGTTATTATTAGAACAACCCATTACACCGCAATACACCATTTTAACACTTTAAATTGCTGCACGAACCATCCGAATAAAAAAAATACCCGTATTTTAAAACAAATCAAATTAGGTATAAATATGATGAAATTTAAAATTTAAAAAAAGGAAATTTCAAATTTCAAGTTTGGGTCACGGACTGACGTCGTTAAGATGGCGTACAATGAGCGCGTGAGCATATCTCTTACAGTTATAGTATCATGAGCTACACTCATAACTTTAAAGATGTTCAAAATGGTGTCCGTCAGATACTGAAGGTCGGTCGGTAATGTAGCATAAACCTTACTCTTCAAATATCCCCATAAAAAAAGCCAAGGGGATTAAGATCCGGGGATCGTGGTGGCCATTCAGGTGCACCTCTTCGACCAATCCATCCATTTGGAAAAATTTGATTTAAATAGTTCCGTACTGGCAATGCATAGTGCGGTGGAGCCCCATCTTGCTGAAACCAAATTCTCTAATCCAAGTCATTTGAATTGTTATTTGGAAATAGATTCCTTAAATTTGGGAGTAGATCATACGTGAGCATAGAAAGATATAACTGCTCACCAAGATTACCATTCAGAAAAAATGGCCCTACCACTCGATCTCTAATAATCCCAGCCCATACATTTAATTTTTGTGGCTGTTGCGTGAGTTTCCCGCATCCAATGGGGGTTGTGATCCGACCAATAACGACAATTGTGATGATTCACTTTACCATGCAAAGAGAAGTACATTCATCTGAAAAGAAATCTGTCCAAATCTGTTCCAACTGTATGTGACTATGGTCAATGAAGTCCATCATTCGTTCACAAAACTCAATTCGTCGGTCTGGATCTTCATCAGTCAATTCTTGTAGCATTTGCATCTTGTAAGGGTACATCTTTGCAGTTTTGCAGTTATATAACTGATCTCATTATCGCGCGCTAATTGCCGTGCCGAAATTATGGGTTTTTATTGAATAGCCAACAAAACATTCAGTTTTGTATTTTCGTCAACTGCCTCTCTTCTTTGTCTTGGCAGATTCCTGACATGACCTAATTCTCTATAGTGCCTTTCTATTTTGCTAATTGTGCCTTGAGAAAGCCGCGGTAAATCGGAATGAATTGCTTGAATTAATTCAGCTAACTCAGCTTGAGTGCGACGTCACCATGTCCGATCATCATGAATATCTCAATGCGAAGGGCTTCCGTTAAATAAGTCATGCTAAATAATTTACTAGGATGTGAAGATGTGAAAATTACATTAGAGGAATTATTTACTGAAATAAACAAGCAAAGAAAAATACCAGGAACAGACAATATTGTAATTTACTAATGTGGACGCTAACAAATCAAGCAGGTAACTAAAATCGAGAGTAAAACACAGCACGGGCAACTTTTTAACGATATTAAGGTGAGTAAAATAATACTTAGAATTTTTTTCTTATCTCGTTTCGTTTTTGAGATATCGGCCGTCCTATAAATAGGACGCTGCCGCTTAAGAGTATCAAATGAACACGGGCAATTTTAAATGTAAATGCTAATGGGCTGGAAAAATATTTATTTGTAAATATAAAAACACAATTATTTTTTATGATATGTTATGAAACAATTTTGGCATAACGTTACAGTATATTTTATACAATGTGTTAATGGTTTTGATTTGCAATTTTCGCCTTGACAACGTCGCTGTTTTTCACGTTTATGCATAAAATACCCTTTTGCGTGAAATGTTACATCACTAAATACTTTCGACGTTGATGAACGTGGTCTACCTGTTGAAGGTCTAACATTCTCGCCTAATTTCATATACGATACTGCTATAGATCGACGAAACTCCAACAAAGTACTGTTTGGATTGACTACTTGTTTGTAAAGGATCCACGAATTTACCACTGTCAAATCAATTATTCTTGTAAATAATGGCCAATACCATTTTTTTTTGCTCTAATTTTAGTAACATACTTCCTGACAAGCCAATCATAATGATTTACTCCGCCCATGTAGGAATTATAATTTTTTAATACTTGTGGCTGAGGAATTGGACATCTTTCTTTGACATTTCTATCCCATCTGCTAGCTTGGAAGAGAGGTTCAACATTATCGAAATTAGTAGCTATAGTTACGCATTTATTACCATTCCATTTTACAAAAAGTATTTCTCCATTTGTATGAAATCGAAAATCAAATGTTCCACGAGCTTCTTTTCCAAGAGTTTTTGAGTCCTTTATGGGACACTTAGATAATATGTTCTCTCGTAAAGCTCCGGTCACTCTGTATCCCAATTTTTGTAAATAAACTAGCAGATCTCGGCTAGTAAATAAATTATCAAAATATATAAAATGACCTTCTGGATTAGAAGCACAGTCTAAAATATTTAGTACTACTCTTGATCCCAGAGCCAAATCTTCGCGATCATTGCTTGCAATAGTTTTGCCAGTATATAAATCAAAATTATAACAGTATCCACTATTTCCGCAAAGAGCCCAAAATTTGTAGCCGAAGCGAATCGGCTTCCCTCTTATAAATTGCTTTAATCCGTGGTGGCCAAAGTATTTGATTATCATTTCATCCACTGACAAGGCTTTTTCAAAAATACCATACTTCCTAAATTCTTCCTTGAGCATGTTGAACAGAGGTCTAACTTTAAAACCTCGATCTTCTTTATCTACATGTGCGTTATTCGCAAAATGTATAAAACGCTTTATTTTTAAATACTGTTTCATCGACATACATTTTAATGTCTATACCAAGATCTTCTTCGCTCCAGTAATGCTTTTCAGAAGGGACTTGATGATATCCTGAGAACAGAAGAATGCCGATGAACACTTTAATGTCATCAGAAGATAATGTAAAACCAGGATAATTATTATATTCGGCGTATCTAATTGTTTCAGTCAGAATATGTTGAACTACAGCATCAGTAAAAAATTCTTCAAATATTTCAACACTAGATTTTCCTTCTAAACGATTTTTCAAATTTTTAGAATTTTCAGTAGCTGTCGACCCCTCAGGAGGAAGCTTCGTATACGTTGGTAATATTTTTTCCACGAAAATGTATCTTCAGTAAGCAAACGTCGTTTTTTTGACTTGCTTACTCCGACAGGTTGTTCTTAAACATTTGAAAATCCAGGCTGATTGGAATTCCCAGATTCGCAGATTTCAACATCCTCGAGATTTTCCGATATATTGTATTGTACTGTCAATTCACCTGGTACATCGTTTACTTCTGCTGTACCTAGAATGTTATCATCAGCTTCGTCTTTATCTGTCAGAGAATCAGAATCTGGTGGAAGAACAATTGCATCTATATCCTCAGCCGTCATGGATTGGGGGTCGTGAATAATATTTTCCATATCTTGTAACGACAATATTTTGTGGTACATCTATGAATTATTTTAGGCAATTAGAGAATGAAATTATATAATTTACTCAGAAAAATAATAATTTATTAACAAATGTTTAATTGATCAACCGTGTAGTAAAATACTGAGTAGTTTAATAATTTTTAATTTTCTAATTATTAAACAAATTATAAGAAAAAAAAGACCAAGTTGTTTATTGGACCTTATGTAACTAAATAGTTTACATGTCTTTTTAAAGTTTAAAGACCTTACTGTACAAAAAAAAATTGTAGTTGCTGTCCTATAGATAGGACGCTGCCCTGTAATGGGTTAAGAACGTTTTTCATCAACGATAAGACCTGGCTTGCTGAGATAATAAGTGCACGTTATCAATACGGCACATTTTTATCTACCGACCATTGAAGCGTTGTCGAAATTAAAAAGCATTTAGTGAGTGTAAGAAACACGCAAGACAAAGATTTTTTTCTTCAACGATAAGTTCAGGCTTGTTGCGATGATAAATGCATGTTATCACTACGATACATTTTTACCTACCGACATTTCAATCATTTTGGACATTAAATACCATTGAGCCAGAGAAAGTTGTTCATTTAGGTTTTTTCACATTATTTTTCAAATGCCCGAGAAAATAAATACTGCGTTGTATTCCTCTTAATACAAGCGTTCACACGGTGTATCATTTGACATACCCTTACATTTGAAAAAAAAAGTTAGGGGCGGCTTCACCCCCGGGGTTGGATATATGGAGAAACTGTAACCCCCAGATTGAGGGCTGGAAACAATTACAAAGACTGCCTATCATGATTTTTCTCCCGGACTTCACCCCTTTGAGTGACAGAATTTATTCCACGTAGAGTATCCACCCTGTATAAGTAAAATTATAAGTAGTTATGGTAACAAATTATTAAGGTAAAAAAGCAAACTTGATTTAAATTATAATTCTATATTTAAAATGTGTGTTAACATGAGTCTATACGATCAACCTATTCGTTCATTAAAGGTAATTTCTGGTTATGTTTATAAATTTCGAATTGCTTTCAAAACATCTGTCCTTTTTATTATCAAGATGTAAAAATTTAATATTGTTTTACGAAGTCATAAGGTGGTTATTTACTATTAAATGTTTGGCATAATTTGATTTGGCTGTATGTTTATATTTGTAACGTCTAATGTGCTTTTTGTATCTACTATTAATGTTTCTAAGTGTTTGTCCAATATAAACAGAATTACAGAGTGGATGAGAAGGAGTAGGTCAAGGAGAAACGTCATGTTTAGTTACACTCGGTTTTAGGTGTTAACAGCTTTTGTTGCTAAAGCACAAATTGATGATCTTTGACTAATCGCCGATACTAATTTCTTAGAGGTTCGCCAACTTAAAGACGGTTGTTCTTAAATTTTTAGGTATAATTTCGTCTGGTTTGGGGCTAATTAATATAAATTCAGTTCGGGGTCCCGGTTGTACCCATACGATGCCATAACATTTGCAATACAAAATGTAAAGTGAAAAATATAATTGTGGTTAACTTAAGAGTTCGTAATAGCACTAATATTTTAAATACGATTCTACAATTTGTATGTGGAGGTTTTCTGAATATGGAGAATTAAAACTTTAATTTTTATGGTTAAATTTAGAAAATTAAAGGCTTTGTTTTGTTGTGCCTATTAGTATTCCCGAACAGTTTAAGATTTGCCTAATGTGCTAAAGCACGTTTGGAAAAAAGAGGAACTGGGTAATGCATTCCACAATGTGGTCGCCGTGTGGAAAAATGTAGATTACGCCCGTTTGTTGTGACAAGATAGAATTTATAATAGCGTTAGACCAAGGAAAGAACTGAAATTATTCTTTTACGCTCAAGAGACTGTAGGTCAGAAGTCAGATGCGGATCATTTATATGCCTTATAGCTCTTTTTTGGATGCGGTTTACTATATCAAGAGTCTTATACAGTAAAAGGAGTTGTTACGATGTGAAGTACTGTTTACATCTGTATAGAAAGCCCAGTTGACGGGCAGCTGGCTGATAAAAGGTGGTCGACTCATGAAAGGTTCGATGATACCGACATCCCTAATATAGAAATAGAGTTTGAAAACTTGAGATCTAAGCCATTTATATTTACAGCAGGAAACGATCGGTCTTACTTGGCGGGCACAAGGCAACACTGGGTTTTGTCGGCGTTGAACGTGAGTAGAGTATTCCTTCCTCATTCAAGGATACGTTCTAAGTCACTGTTGATTGAGGCTGCCATTTACACTTTAATGTCCTGACTAGACTTATTGTTGTGGGAAAATTGAGAAGAACTACAATTAGTGCTGTCGTCTTCAAAGCAATGGATCGGATTAGTTGTTGAGGAAATGAGGTCATTTGCAGAAAAAGTGTGAGAGGTATCACTGATCCTTGGGGTACGCCCGAGTTAATAGTAGTTTCTTTCAAAAAGAAGCCATCGACGACAAAGCGTATACGTCTTTTGTCAAGAAATCTGTAGATCGAATTGATGAACGTATCGGATAAGCCGAACGAAGTGTGCTTGGTATGTAGGCACTTGTTCCAAACCTGGGCAAAAGCCCTTGAAATATCTAACTTTACTACAACTGTTTCACCGAACCTTTCTAATATGTTATTCCAAAGTTGGGTGACATATGAAAGAAGATGACCCGTTGAACGACTCTGTCGGAACGCATACTGGTGATCCTTTAGGAGTTTATTGGACTCGATAAACAAAAGTAGTTGGTGGTTAATGGCTGTTTCCATGATTTTCGATAGAATAAAAGTGATAGCTATTGGTCGATAGTTTGAGGGATCGGTTTTGTCGCCCTTTTTAGGAATAGGTTGGATATTTGCCAACTTCCACCATGAGGAAAACTCTCCTGATGACATGGAGATCGAAAAGAGTTTGGACAATACAGGTACTAGCTGGGGGTAGCATTTTTTAAGGATAGCTGGAATACCGCCAGATCCAGTCGCCTTGTTCGAGTCAAGTTTATTGATAATTGTAGGAAAGTAGATTGGTTTCATAGCACATGAATTTGATGCAAAGTAATCGACAAATAAGTTGGCTTTGTCAATAGTATCAGTTAGTACAGCTCCGTCGCGAGACGTCATGGGAGGAAGGGAAGATATACTAAAGTTTTTACTGATATCCTTAGCTAATGAGCAAAATTTACGACTACCCAAAGGACATGAAACTAATTCTTTGTATTTTGGTTCTTCAAACATCTTTTTGGCCTTGGTGATGATGCTTTTGCAACTATCCCTTCCGGAAAAATAGTCGGAGCTCATACTCTACCTTTAAAGCGAAAGTTAGAGGGAGGTTGTATCTGGGAAATTGCAGGTCAAGTGAATCAGTGCTTCCAGGGGGGCTTGTGTTTCTGATAGAAACAGAATGTCCGGTTGCACTTGTTCAAGGTGTTGGTGAATAGCATTAAGATTCGACCTGATACCACGTATGTTGCAGTAATGTATCCGAATGTTGGTACTTTCGATGACCGAGGTTGCTTGAGCCTTGCCCTCCCGGGCATCAGATTGCGACAAAATTTTTATTCCTGGCAGATGTTGTCCTTCTTAGCCTTGATTTTGGTGTTGACGAATTTTTGCTCCCCCTCCCAGGCTCCTAGGGAGGGATCGACGAATCGATGTGAGAGTGTGGCCGTCTCACCCTACTCACCTGGAGTATAGCGCATTGGGAAATGTACATTCCGTCGAATTATCAAAACGCCGAATTTATATTTTAATGGTCCAAAACGCCGACGACCATTTCACCGATTGCGGACAGTCCGCCGAATGTCATTATTGGATCATTACGACGAATGTGGCCACAACGCCGAAGAGCACTCCAACGAATGCGCCCATTCTGCGGAATTTTAATGCCGACAATGTCCAACACACCGAATGACCAAAACGCCGAATTCCCAAAATGTCGAATCCCCAAAACGCCAACATGATTAATTTATAGGTCCAAAACGCCGAAGCTTAATAATGTAGGACTAGATGCCGTCGTCAGTTTTTTTATAGGTTACACTTAGGTAACGTATAAAATTCGATGGGACGAGAAATAAATCTATTGAAAGGAAAAACTGAACGTCATGCGTTATATAGGTGTATTTCATTGACTTATATCAAACTAAATTTCCTGTATTGTGTAGTTATCTTCGGTCTGTTAACAGATCGTTGAAGTCCTTTTGGTAGGACGTAACATCTGAGGTTATTTAATAGATTCTTGAAGTTAGCCGAACATCCGTGGCCCTTTAGATAGATTCTAGTCTAAACGTCTAGGAAGGCCCTTTTGACAGATTTTTGAAATTGCACTAAATCTAAGCCCTTAAGGATGATTATTGAAATTAACTCAGCGTCTAAGGTCCTTTTTGTAAAATATGGCCCCAAAATTTAAGGTCCCCACATCCTTGCGTTTGCAGAATATTTTAATGTTACATATAAAAATATGGTTTTATAGCTTAAAACAGGTGAATGGTATTTGAAAACACATTAATGGCTCATACTGCCTTAAAGCAGTGCCATAAAAATGACTCAGTGACTCATGCTTACTATGTAATCACCAAAAAAAAGTGCAAAGACCAAATTAAAAACGCATCGCTGTTTGAATAATGTACTTGTGTAGATTTTCTTCTTGGTGTTGATTAGCGACTAGCTTTACATGTTCAGTTTGTTTGTTGTGTATTTGCGAGTTAACCAGTTTGCTTGTTTTTTACATGTGTAGTGCATGGTTAGCTTCTTGGTTGCATGTTAAATACCTTGCTTAGTTTTTTTAGTTTGAAATTTGGGGTCGTTTGTGTGTGTGTGACTGCTGCGGTTGCGTTTGTTAGCTGATTAGATGCTAGGACGATTTCAAGAATATGCCTCTTACTTCAAGATGTTGGATCAATGTCCTGTCCAAAGGACCTTAGGCGTTGAATAAATTTAAAAATCGCCCCCCCCCCCTCCCGCCCAAGAAAATCAAATTTATCAAAAAAACATCCGTTGAGGTAATTTCAAGAATCATCCTTAGCGGTTTCGATTTTGTACAGTTTCAAAAATCTGTCGAAGAGGCCTTCCTAGACGTTTGGACAAGAATCTATCAAAAGGATAATAGATGTTGGGCCAACTTCAAGAACCTCAGATGTTAATATTCTACCAAAAGGACTTCAGCGATCTGTTAACGGACGAAAGATAACTGCACAATACCAAGAATTTAATTTGACATAAGTTAATGAAATATACCTACATAATGCATCAATCTCAGTGTTTCCTTTCAGTAGATTTATTTTTAACTCCATCGACTATTATAAGTTACCTAATTGCAATGTATAATGTCCTAGACCCATCGCACTAACAATATGCTTCTTTAGCGCACTTGTGTTTCCAATAACAGCAATTAACTTAACCGACCTGCATTTATGGCTGCTAACTGCAAATGTACTATATGTAGATGTAGTTTTACATCTGAGATAGAGTATACAGGGTGTGACGCGAAGAGTTTTGATTAAAAGTAATGGCGAATACAGTTATGTTAAAAATCTGAAATTACGAAGCTGTAGGTTTTGGATGACGATGAGTTCAAATATAATATTGTCCTGAATGTGGCACTTTCGGTTATACCGGAAGTAGACGTCAACTTTGTTATTTTACATGGAACCTAAAATTTTTTATTTTATTTTCGAATTCTACATGAAATTCTAGATAAAATTTGTGCACAATGTCCTATACCAAAAATGAAGTATTTTCGAGATATTTCGATTTTTTTTTAATTTTGAAAAAATCCTAGTCTACATTGAATAACGATATCCCCATTAATAACGAAGCTAGTGACGTGAAATTGTAACCAATAAACAACAGCGCTTTCCCGTTAACTCCATATACCCATCTCATTGATATTTCATACAGGGTGTTTTAAACTTAGCCGCCAACATGCACAATTTAAATCATTTATAAGTTACTTACTTTAAATAGAACACCCTGTATTTTATTACATTTTCTGTATTTTTTTAAGCCAATTCGTTTGGTATCAGTATTCCCTATACCTAAATCCAACTACTTTTGAGATATTTCATTATCTTAGTTAAAACATAACAACACTTAATTATTTCAACATTAGTAAAGGGTAGGCCATGATTTCCATTATTTAAGGTGATATTTTGTTATTTTTTCTTAAGTTATTAATTTTGACAAGTAACCAATAGCCTGAAAGGATTATTAATTGTGGAATATCATTAAAAACGTTGACTAGGTATTTTGTATTAATTTAATTAGATAACTTACAAACAAAAATAACTAAATGTAATATTATACAAATAGGATTCAAAATTAGCATCATCTACTTCTAACATTTATGAATCCTTTTCATTAAGTTATGTCTTGTAATTCTGGAAATATGGTCTGATGTTATACAATTAAAAGCAAGTAAGACTCTCTGCATCATATCTTCCTTTGTCGTAACAGGTTTGGAAAATACCTGATTTTAATGTAACCCCAAATACCAAAATCTAGAGGAGCCAAATCAGGAGAGCGAGCTGGCCAACGAAACGGGCCCTGATTGGCAATCCATCTATCATCAAACATGTCGTAAAGATGCTGAGCAACAGGCCCAAAGTTATGAGGAGGTGCTCCAGCTTGCTGATACCAAGCTGAAGCCGCCTCTCCATTTCTTAAAGTATGTAACGCCGGTCGTATGACTTCTTCTAAAATGTGGCAATATCTTGTACCATTTAAATTTTCATCATAAAACTTGAATACTAAAATTTTATCGTCTTTTATTGCACAAAAAACATTAAAACTTCAACTATCTTGGAAATAACGTTCTCTACTAACATGTGGATTTTCATTAGACCAAAAATGGGAATTATGTTGATTAAATAATCCATTTTTGCTAAACTTTGCTCATCACACCATATAATTTTTTTTATGAAGTTTTCATCCTCTTGGGTCTTCATTAAAAACCATTCACAGAATTCTACCCTTCGAGGAAGATCACCTAATTGTAAGTGTTGCACCAAATGATACGAAAATGGTTTCCGTTTGTGTTTTTTTAAAATGTGATGAATTGTTCTCGTCGACAAAGTAAGACCTCTAATGGAGGCATTTGGAGAGGCCGTAAAATAACCCAAACATTAATTTCGTTTATGTCACTGTCCACTAGTGGTTTATTTTTATTAATTTTTGTCTTAAATTGACCAAACTGACGGCAGTTTGTAAGCAATCTTCTTACAATATCACCAGTTGCATTTGGTCGATTTGGATATCTTTCTGCAAAAACACGGCAAGTCCGTTCAACAATTCTATTACACTCGCCGTAAATAAGAAGAAGATTTAAAAAATCATCATTAGTAAATCCTACATTTGCCATTATTTACTATGAAATACAAACTGGTAAAGAAAACTGTCAAAACAAGATAAATAATTAACGTTCTAACTATGAAATCTTTAAGTGTTGTTATGTTTTAACTAAGATAATGAAATATCTCAAAAGTGGTTGTATTTAGGTATAGGGAATACTGATACCAAACGAACTGGCTTAAAAAAATACAGCGGAAAATGTAATACAATACAGGGTGTTCTATTTAAAGTAAGCAACTTATAAATGATTTAAATCGTGCATGTTGGCGGCTAAGTTTAAAACATCCTGTATGAAATATCAATGAGATGGATATATGGAGTTAACGGGCAAGCGCTTGTTGTTTATTGGTTACAATTTCACGTCACTAGTTTCGTTATTAATGGAGATATCGTTATTCAATGTGGACTAGGATTTTTTCAAAATTTTGAAAAAAATCGAAATATCTCGAAAATACTTCATTTCTGGTATAGGACATTGTGCACAAATTTTATCTAGAATTTCATGTAGAATTCAAAAATAAAATAAAAAATATTAGGTTCCATTTAAAATAACAAAGTTGACGTCTACTTCCGGTATAACCGGAAGTGCCACATTTAGGACAATATTATATTTGAACTCTGCGTCCTCCTAAACCTACAGCTTCGTAATTTCAGATTTTTAACATAACTGTATCCACCATTACTTTTAATCAAAGCTTTTCGCGCCACACCCTGTATGTGTTATTGTCAGTAGCAAAGTCTTTATTTTAAATTAATAATAGAGTTTGTATTCAGTAATTGGTAAAGCTAATGTTTTTGAATATAAAATTTTGTTTCAAGGTATATCTGAAATGTGAAACACATAAAATTAATTAATATAATACAATTATTTAATAAAATACGAGGCTAGCTAATGTCTTATTGAACTGTCTTGTTTAAAAGTATTACCATTCACAATGCACTCGAACAACAATAAATTTGTGAAGAATACAGATAATAAACATGCCGTACAAATGTAATTATTCTGAAGAAGGATCTTGAGATTTCAATAATTTAACGTACTTATTAACAACAAACTAATGATATAAACGACTGTTGTGCAGGTTTAATGAACGTTTTCTCTTTTATTCGTGGTATCCTTTGAAATACCGCCAGTGTTTCGGAAAGTTTTCATATAAATATATATTAATTGTGCTTTTCTCACAGCGCGCACCTTACTTCTAAATTATTAAGCAATTAATTTGACACTTAAGTCTATTTTTAATCTTTATATTATTTATAATTTAAAAACATTTAGTATCGTAATTGAGAATTTGAAGAAGAGGGGATATAAAATTAGCAGGTTTAACAATCCATCTGGCAAAATGAAATTAATTTGTATTACTTTCTCCTTAAATTTATTGTGCAGAAATCTTAGAATTAATTTTTGCAATTTAATTCAGTTTTATAGAACTTTAAAATAATTATAATTTTAAATGATGGAACAATACCATACAATTAATACTTTCGATGATTTTTATAAAAAAAAGTATGTTACTTTGCAAAGTAAAAATTAATTGTAATTAAATTTTATATACTTAATCATTTTTAATTTTATTATCCTTGACGTCATCATCGTCATTGTTATTGTCAACCATTTCCTTTGCTATCTTTATTATTACCATCACCATTGTCATGTCACGATCCATTATTAGCATAATTTACATTTTTTTGGAGTAATTAGTAATTATGTGATTATATAAAATTAGTGTTGCTTGGTTTTATAAAAATACAGATTTGCCGTAGACCGGTTTTTTTAATATCTAAGTTAGTCATTCAATCAACAAATTTAAATACTATTTAATTAATTAATGTCTTAAATTAAGAAATTATTTAAGCGATAAAGTTATGAATAATGTATATTATACATTTAAATTTCCTATCAAATAAATTGTAATCGGTTATATATAATTAATACTGTTTGGTTAAGTATAAATATATATTTTCTTAATTAAATAAAAGGTTTGCAATCATTCTTAATTACTGTTGTAAATTAGTAATATACGTTATTATAATTTTATAAAGGAAACTATTAACATTTTTCAATTTTTTTTTCTACGGTTATCTGGTGTATTTTTTATTTATGTTTATACAAATCTAATCCAATAATAATAAATCTTATATTCATTTAGAGATTTTAACAATTATATATATATATATATATATATATATATATATATATATATATATATATATATATATATATAAAACAAGTTACAGATTTATAAATGAAATATAACAAGTGTAGGTATGTTTGTGGTGTGCAGCTCGAGGATCTTCTCCTCCTTCAGCACTTGGTTGTATGTTGTTGGTGGTTGTAGCTCTTCTGTGATGTCCGTTGACACCGTGTTGCGAATGTTGTTGTGGTAGCGGTGGAAGTTAATTGCTGTGGGTGATGTTTGTATGGATGTGGAGTTGTGGATGTCCTGTGGTCGGGTGTCGCGTGATGTGGCTGTTGTTGTTGATGCCCAGGTTGATCTGTAATAGGAAGAAACAAGAATTAGTAAAACGCATAATAAGTCGTACTGTAGTACTAGGGTTACTGCAGTGCGGTTGTCGGATTAGTATTCCAAAGCGTGAAGCGCTATTTTAGAGGCGGTAATGTTAGACAGAACATAAGAAATAAGAATCGATACTTTATACTTAACCTTGGGCGCCAATCTTCGCGTCGGACCTTTGTATGATTACCCGAAGAGGGTAACCGTCTCCTGACCGTGCGTGAGGATCACTCCCCACAGGTCAGTCGCAGTTTTCGCCTGTGCGAGTGCCGCTGCCACCTTTCGGATAACAGGTATGGCCTTCTCCATATCGAGATCTCCGAGGAGGCCTAATATGGCGTTGGACCCTAAGGCGGGCTGAGTAGGCGTGGTATCGGGAGCAGCGGGAGACGCTCTCGGTACTTCGGCTTTCTCAACTGCGCCTGCCGTCACACGGGCGTAGCTGACGCCGGTCCGAGTTGAAGACGGCTCAGCTGTCGGCGGTGTCCTCTTTGGTCTCTGCGGTCCTTCCGTCTTCTTCCGTTGCGGAGGTCGAGGGAACTTCGGGCATCCCCTGTAGCTGGCGGGGTGGTCCCCTTCACAGTTAACACACTTTGCCCGGTCTATACGGGGTTTAGTGCATTGACTGGAGTGGTGATCTCCGGCGCACTTTACACAGCGTGCTGCCGCCCTGCAGCAACGCTGTACGTGACGGAATCCCTGACAACGGTGACACTGCCGGATGCCGGATTTCCGCCGCAAGTGTTCTACGGTGACTCGCAGGCGGGCGACGTACTCCACCTCTCGGATCTTCTTCTTGTCCTCTTCGGTTGGTAGGTGTACCAACACAAGGGGATCGCTCGGCTTCGCTGCTTCATTCTGAAACAAGAGATTACTTTAATCCCGTGTAACGTAAGCTCCGAGCTAATGTCAGCTTCGGATAGTTTTACGGGTAAGCCTCGTATTGCTACCTTAGCGAGACGTTCGCTTCTTGCCTGATAGGTGTGGTACGGCGTACCACACCTATCCATATACCTCATCAGCCTGTCTCGGTCCTCGAGTGAGGCAGGCTGTATCCAGATTCCCTCGCTGGTCGCCTTGGCTCTCGTGAAGGTGATCCGTTCTCTATCCAGTTCACGGGAGAAAGCGATCCAGTTCTCCCTCTTACGAAGGATTACCGGGGGTACTTTCTCCCTGGTGTCTTCTGCGGTCTGCGTCTGTAGGCTGTAGGGCATCTTCTTCTTTACTTCCTTGTGAGGCGTCATTGGCGGCTGCGGCGGCGGTGGACGTCAATGGGGCAGCTGGTTGTGCCTCGGCAAGCCGGGCGGCGTCTTCTATTGGTCCTGGCGGCGGTCTTTTTGGGCCGTCGTCTCTTCTGTGCCACAACGGTCGGTGGTGCGTTGTTGCTCCGTGGTTGCTGGTACGGTAAGCTGACGGGATCTGCTGGATGACTTGCGGAATCCCCAACGGCGGGAAACCGCAATCATCCTCGGAGTCGGCCGTGTCCACGAACCTCTCAAAACCGCGCGGCATCGTGAAAACGACACCGGCAGAATCGTAGCTTTTTTTTTGAGATTAGCTTACGATAAGTATCGATGCTACTCGTTCGAGTCCCAATTCTCACGTACTTTTTATATTCGACTGCAATTTTTTAATGAGACTGTCGTGGGTAGAGTCACCCTTTTCTGCAGCTATTCTTTAGCTAATTTTTAATATTAAATAAGGTTATACGGCCTTCCTTAATTAATTTTGGCAACTACAATTTAACAACACGGGAAAAGTTCCCGTACTTCACATTATACACTTCATTTTTAGATTCACAATTCATAAATATTATAGATTGGATTGTGTTTCTCGCTAATTTATTCTTATATAACCATTTTTTAATAAACTTGTGTATAATAAGGAAATGTTATTGCATAAGTCACATCGACAAGGTGAACTTCATAACCTAAAAACTAAATTAATCTTTTCCTGCGCCATAATCAGGCGCTGTTAACCCCGTCAGGGTTAAATTTTGCGCACCTATAGGAAATAATTTATTGCAACAGTTACATAGACACGGGTAACTTTATGTCCTTATATGTAAATTAATCTTTTCTTGCGCCATAATTAACCACCCATTATGCGCCGTAAAACGTTAAAATTTGCACATCATCAACAGAACCAACTTCACAGCCATGAACTTTTGCATCAATCATTTTTTTCTTACACAATAACTACGCGCCAATTGTGCGCTGTTTTGCTTCGCTAAAATAAAATTTTGCACCTCAAACAAATTATTACAAAAGTTACATTGACAAGGTTAACTTTATAGCCTTATGAATAAATAAATCTTTTCTTGCACGATAATTAGGCACCTACTACGCGTTTTATTGTAAAAGTTACATAGATACGGTTAATTGCACAACCTGGAACTTCGAAATAAATGATTTTTGTTATACAGTAACTAGGCGGCTATCATGTGCCGTTTGCGCCTTACTATCTACGGCATACGTGATAATAATACATACTAGTGTACGTGAGCAACTTTAATTCAATGTATGGATTTGATGTAAATTGAACAACGCTCTGTTGTGCAATTTGTTTGATAATGTGTTTAATACAGCGACTAAGTTTTACCTAGTTGAATTGATTTTCAGTATTAAATGAGATTATACGGTCACCCTACAACTACATCACTACATTCTTTAATTAATTTTAGCAAGGCTGAAAAAATATTCGGACTTTACATTATGGTGTAATCCTTTCGCTAATTTGAGAGATCAACTCGATTAGTCTTGATTTACTTTTATGATCAGCCAATCTGTGCAACAAATTTTTACAACAAATATTTCATTTTTAGATTCACAATTCACAAATACTATGATTGTTTTCTAATTTATTCTTATATAATTGGCCACTGGTCACGGTTTCTTTAATAATGCGATTTACACTTGTGTATAATTAGGCACTGATTATGCGCCATTTTGCGCCGTTGAAATAAAATTTATTGCATAAATCACATTGACAGGGTTAACTTCATAACCTTAGATAATTCGGTACCTATTATACGCTGCTTTACGCCGTTAAGATTAAATTTTGCCTACCTATAGGAGAAACAAGTTATGGTACGATGCGGATAACTTTTTTTTCTTATGCAGTTATTAGGCGCTATTTTTGCGCCTTTAAACTAAAATTTTGCACTCTTATAGGAAAGAAGATACGCTAAAATTACAATGACATGACTAACTTCATTGCCGTGAACTTTCGATATACTTTTTTTTGCACCGTTTTGCGCAGCTAAAATAAGATTTTGCGCGCTCACATTGGAAATACGATTGCAAAAGTTACATCGAAAAGGTTAACTTCATATCTTTACATATAAATTAATCTTTTCTTGCGTCATAATTAGGTACCCATTATACACTCCTATAGGAAGCTGTAAAAATTACAACACGGATAACTTCGCATCCGTGAACTTTTGCATAAATCAATTTTTTTCTTATACAGTAACTCGGCTCCAATTATGCGCTGTTTTAACATAAAATTTTACGGCCTCTTTAGTAAATAAATTATTGCAAAAATTGCATTGAACATGTTAACTTCCTAGCCTTATGAGTAAATTAATCTTTTCTTGTACGAGTAAAAATTACATCTATACGATTAAGTTCACAACCAAGAACTTCGGAATAAATCATTTTTTCTTGTGCTGTAATTAGGCGGCTGTCAATTACGCGCCAACTACGTGCTTTTTGCTTTTTTTTATGATTGTGGACCTGAACAGGCAAAATTTGGCCGATCGTGCTCTAAGCACTCAGGAACACTTAGGAGGATGGATAGAGGGATAATGAATTGCCAATAGATGCCTATGAACAGCTACCTTAAATTTTCTCATATCATAAGTGAGAGGAAAGCAGGAACTAGGGAGATCATTCCAGAGTTTAGAAGCCGTGTAGGAAAATGTGGATTGCGCCCGTTTGGCACGACAAGTGGAGATTTGTACTGCATACTGATGATGTGAATGAGCGAACCGAGTATTTCTCGCAACGATAGCCCGAGATGGTATCAAAGAATATAATTCAGCAGCACAAAAGCCGTTGTAATAACGATAATACAAAGAAAGAACTGAAACCATCCTTCTATGCTCAAGGGACTGTATGTGAGAAGTTAAGGACGGGTCATTTATAAGCCTAATCGCTCTCTTTTGAATACGATCAACGATATCGAGAGCGTATTGGGGAGCACTAACCCAGAGGTGAGAATTATATTCCAGATGAGGCCGAATTTGGGCCTTATACAGCAGAAGGAGTTGTCGAGAGGTAAAGTACTGCTTAGATCTGTACAAAAAGCCTATTTTACGAGCAACTATTTTGGTGGCTGACAGAAGATGGTCAACCCATGAGAGATTTGAAGATAAAGTCTTACCCAACAGAGTAATAGAGTCTGAAAACTTAAGAACTGAGCCATTCATACTTACCGTTAAAATTAAATTTGCTCCACTACTTATTGTAAAAATTACATCGACATGTCTAACTTCATATAACCGTTACCCTCTGCATAAATAAGTTCTTCCTTACGTTGTAATTAGGGGCCAATTATGTACCGTTAAAATAAAATTTTGCGTTTTTTAAACTCACACAAAGCTCCTGGATATGACCTAGTGGTCGGAGAAATACTGAAACACCTTCCTAGAAAAAGATTGGTACTACTAACGATTTATAATAGTATACTACGGTTATCCTACTACCCCATTCAATGGAAACACAAATCATCATGATTGCGAAACAAGGAAAACCAGCTGCTGAACCTGCACCCTATCGCCCGATAAGCCTGTTACCGCTTAATTCAAACATATTTGAGAAACTTCTTCTTGCTCGAATAAAGGAAACTGTGCACGTGGAATTGTAGTTTCTTACTAAAAAAATTTCAAGTAAATGCAAGAGTTAATATAGCAATTACAAATTGATTTAATGAATTATTTTAAATCTAACAGACTTTTTGAACAAAATTAATGCATAAAACACTCTTGCTTCTAGGTAAATTTAAATCAGTCTTTAGTAAAATTTCTGAAGTACTCAATTTGATTATGTTCAGATCAACAATTTCATTTTTTACGACTTTTTGTAAATCTAAACGTATAAACTTTGATGTTCTTAAATATCTATCACTTACCAAGTTTTGAAATACTCTCAATTCTACTGTAAAAGTTCGAATCTTGGAAAGTATTTTTATTTTATTTTTTTTTCTATTGGCATTACCAAATTTGTCTTAATATTGTAAATTAACTATGCATTGTTTTCAGTAAATTAGGCTGGTGAGAATAACTGTAAATATGTATTAGTTTTATATGCAATACTGTGTAATAAAATTAACAAATACAAATTACAACAAAACAAGAATAATAAAATGAAAAAGAAAACAAATTAAAAATCAATTTCTCATTAAATGCTCGAATGTTCTTTCTTCAACTTCAATACATTTATTAACACGTCGCAAAACATTATTGTTCACTAACTCTAATGTCAGCCATGTGATTATTTCCTTCATATTTTCTGGTGTGGTTAGAATTTCTTTATACACATAATATTTTACGTAACCACACAAAAAGAAATCGACTGGGATCAGATCAGGTGACCTCGGTGGCCAAAAAATGGGTTTTCCTCAACCTATCCACTGATTTTCTTTCCAGTGTTTTAAAAATGTACGTACGTCTCGATGGTTGTGGGCGGGTGCACCATCATGCTGGAACCACATACTTCCATAAACTGCTTCATTAATATTTTAAAGAAAGTTAGGTTAGAGTATCTTCAAAAATAAGGACCTATAACTTGGGACCCAATAATTCTTTCCCACACATTTAGTGATCACCGATTTTGTTGGTCAACATGTCTGATCCAATGAGGATTTTCAGTGCTATAATAATGCATGTTACCATTACTTTTGAAGGTAGCTTCGTCACTAAATAATATAGAATTGAGAAAATGAGCAATTTGGTATTTATGGGCATTTAATATATTTTTCACGCTATATTTTTCATATGTCATATGTGATATTTAAAACTTACATGAAGATTTACTTGGATTGCAAGTAAAACCGTAAGTTGGTTTCCATCATTTGTCGTTGCTTTATTAGCTACTTTCCGTTTTTTAAATTGAACATTACCTGTTTCTTCAAATCTTTGTAAATGATCTTGAAACGCCTTAGGTTGCGGCTTTTTTTCAGCATCGGGATATCGTGCTGCATAAATTCTACTTGCCAGTAGATAATTTTCCTAAATATTTAGAGCCATTTTCAACACTTTGAATAATTTAAAACACAAATGAGGTTTAAACTGAATAGAACCAATTGTTGCAAACAAATTTTCTTCTTTCAACGCAATATTGTCATGGCACCCTTGATTTTTAATTGCGATTTTAACGATTAATTCCAAATAATATTTGTTATTGGATTAGTAACCAATTTAAATTTACAAAAAGACGTAGACAGTGGAAAAGTTAATTTGAACATAATCAAATTGAGTACTTCAGAAATTTTACTAAGGACTGAGGACTGATTTAAATTTAGCAATTTCATTGGGGATTGAACGAAAGAGTGACTTGTGTAATAGTATGCACCAATTTTGTTCTGTTAAATTTAGAATAATTTAATTTAGTCAATTTGTAATTGGTATATTAACTCTTGGTTTTACTTGAAAATTTTTAATACCTCTATATTCAGTCGTTTTGTATTACAATCGCAATTTCACAAATAAACTGAAAATATTTTGAAAATTATTAATTTTAGGTGTAAGATATGCTTGATGAAAAAGAAAGAAATTTCAAAATACTACTACAGGACCACAGACAATGTTCTGCGATTTTAAAATAAACAAAAGTCCACTAACAAATCAGTGGCGGCGGCCGCAAGTGGGATATTTTTATCTCTTAAACCAAAAATGGGATTTCCAAAAATATATTATAATATATAATGAAATATTTATAAAAAAGTATTAGTTTAGATTGCTCCAATAACATGAAACACCCTGTATGTTGAAAAATATTTTTAAAATGTAGTTAGTGCCTATTTATATCTTTCCCTAGTCCAAAAATCATTTCTCTAACTTATTTCGTCTTTATACAATCTTCCACCCCTCCTCGTTTATTATTATATATATATATATATATATATATATATATATATATATATATATATATATATATATATATATATAGGGTGACCCACTTAAGCGGGATTGCTCCTTAACTCCTTTACTATTACAAATACGAAAAAATGTCTTATATAAAAGTTGTCCACAGTCATAAACTACACATTCTAAAATTATTTTCAGAAATGGCGGACTTCCGGTTATACCGGAAACTCATGCCAACTTCGTTATTTTGCTTCTGAGTTATTTGACATTTTGTAGAAAAAATCACGTTTGCAGTGCCTCCGAAAACTTTCAATATCTCGAAGACGGATATCGGTAGAGAGATGTGGCTTTCGTTTTTTACATCCGAAAAGGGTACCGCATCATTCTCATTCATTGCCATTGCTTTTAGAATTCAATAATTTGTATCGCTCCGAACATAATTGTATTCAAACATGGATAACTTGATTTTTTTAAATGGAACCACCCATATTTTCTTACATCAGCGGATAGGAAATTAAATTTCCTTTCCATGGATGTAACATTATCGATATTTTGGAGTGATAGTTTTCGAGATATTCACATTTTTATCTAATTTCAGTTTTTATTGCGCATTGCCGCGGCGCTTTGGAAAACGTTTGTCAATTGTTTTAAACAACTGACAGGAAACGTCAGTTTCTCGAGCTTCCGTTGTGCTTTGCTATCTTGTGTATCAGTTTAAGTGTTTCTACAAGACATTTCCAGTAAAATATTGTTGTCCGACGCAGAGTTGATCGACTTGACTTTCATTCTTGGAGAGTGCAGTATCAAACGAGGGAACGTGTCAACAGGATAACCTGTATTTCTTGTGCATTGCTTTTGTATATCTTCTGTAATCGTTAAGTAATTGTCCTTATGTAATTATTGATGGTTCCTTATGTATTTATTGTGTATTTCTTGTGCATTTCTTCTCTATTTCTTGTGTAAGCCTTAAGTAATTATTTTGTATTACTTGTGCAATCCTTATGTATTTATTGTTCATTCCTTATGTATTTCTTGTGTATTTCTTTTGAGTTTTGTGTTCTTAATTCTTGAGTATTTATTGTTTATTTGTTGTGCATTAAAAAAATCAAGTTATCCATGTTTGAAAAAGTTATTTTCGGAGCGATAGAAATGATTGCATTCTAAAATCAAGACGTTGCAACAACTTTTGAAAGGCTGTTTCTCGGGGAAGTCTTCGTTCAGGATACTGTACCGCATAAATCCTTGACGCCAATAACGCATTTCTTTGGCATTCTCCAAGAATGAAAGTCATGTCGATCAACTCTGCGTCGGACAACATTTTAATGGAAATGTCTTGTAGAAACACTTAAACTGATACACAAGACAGCACAGCACAACAGAAGCTCGAGAAACTGACGTTTCTTGTCAGTTATTTAAAACAATTGACAAACGTTTTCCAAAGCGCCGCGGCAATACGCAATAAAAACTGAAATTAGATAAAAATGTGAATATCTCGAAAACTATCACTCCAAAATATCGATAATGTTACATCCATGGAAAGGAAATTTAATTTCCTATCCGCTGATGTAAGAAAATATGGGTGGTTCCATTTAAAAAAATCAAGTTATCCATGTTTGAAAAAAATTATTTTCGGAGCGATACAAATTATTGAATTCTAAAAGCAAGATTTTTGGCAATGAATGAGAATGATGCGGTACCCTTTTCTGAAGTAAAAAACGAAATCCACATCTCTCTACCGGTATCCGTCTTCGAGATATTGAAAGTTTTCGGAGGCACTGCAAACGTGATTTTTTCTACAAAATGTCAAATAACTCAGAAGCAATGCGACGTAGACCCATAGTATGGTTATTAAAGTGACCTTTAAATTCAACGAGGAATTCAAAAATGTAATAATAAATAGGTTGTTCTATGTAAAATAACGAATTAGGCATGAGTTTCCGGTATAACCGGACGTCCACCATTTCTGAAAATAACTTTAAAACGTGTGGTTTATGACTGTGGACAACTTTTGTATAAGGCATTTTTTTGTATTTGTAATAGTAAGGAGTTATGAAGCAATCCCGCTTAAGTGGGCCACCCTATATATATATATATATATATATATATATATATATATATATATATATAGTATATAGTTGAAGTACGATATATTCGTTATTAAAGGAGATATCAAATAGAGTTATTTAAAAAAATTATAGGCAACTTCAAACTTCACATTATAAAATTATTTTCGTATTTACTGGGTGTTACATATTACCAGGGTGAACCAAACATACTTTTTTTAAATGGGACACCCTATATATTATTTCAAATTTAGATTAAGTTCATCTCCCCCATACTTCCAATATAGGGTTCATTACGTTATACAGGGTATTTCAAAAGTTAGGGTCAATCAATTGTACACGAAAATCATTCTCCTTTCAATGTCCTGTATACATAGCCAGAACAATCTTAACAATTTTTTTTTCCACGCATAACTTTTTGACATTGGTACAGTGTTACAGAGAAAGTGTTATTTCTTTATTATTGGACCAATTGAATATAGAGCGAGCCAAAACTCGAACACATGATTTTGTCAATTTTTTCAAATAAATCACCCTGTATTTTATTTTAAAATGTGAAAATACACTTTATGTTCTTTCATTTTTATTAATCACTCCCTATAGCTAAAATCGTTAATTTCTGAGACATTTCTGAGGATAATATAACTAGTGTTATGATTATCATCGGAGCTCGAGTTAAAACCGATAAAAATTTTCTACAGGTTTTAACGAGTGGTATGATCGATTATTAATCATAACACGTGTTATATTTGGTAAGAGAATATAGTGAATGTTAATAAAAAATATATTTTTTTTAAATCTACAATTTTAAACGATTTGTCAATTTTATTCATTAAAATCATGTGACAGTCAACATGTGATAGCCTATTCTGCGATTTTGTTTTTCTATTTTAACCAATGAAAACAATAAAAAATGTATCATGTGACATGCGAATTATATTCTCAGTTTAATAACAGGAAGAGATTTTTTTAACAATTTCTATTATAACAAGTTAGCCGTGAACAAATGACAGATGTATATTATTCAGTAATAATTAGTATTTTGTCATTTAACAAACTTCTTTGAGATTGTGTAGTGTTTATTAATTTGTAAACACTTAAATACTGTTTGAAATGAACTTTCCTGTTGAGGAATTAACAGACATGATATGGGTATTGGGAGAATGTATGAAAAATTGTTTATTAGCACAACGAATTTACAAAGACAGCCCGAGAAAATAACGTTGGAAAGGTTAGTAGATTGTTTTAATCGTACGGGTTCAGTAGTTTATGGAAAAAAAAGGAAAGGACAAAACCTGTACTTAACGAGCAAAATGAATTTAACGTGATGCTTGAAGTTACGCATAATCCACATGTGAAATCTCGCGTCAGCATCCATGCCATATCCAGTTGCATCAAGAGTTACTCGAACATGACTATCCCAGAAGGGTTGCTTTTTATGAATGGGCACAACAACAAATCCACAATCAGGCGGATTTCTTTGATTTTGTCCTCTTTGGAGACGAAGTCTCGTTTCATAAAGATGGAACTGTCATAGACACAATTTCCATTATTATTCGATAAGTAATCCCCGTCTTATAGCAACTCGTCATACTAGGTGGTCTTTGAATGTTTGGGGTGGTATAGTTGGGGATCACGTAATTGGACCACA
This sequence comes from Vesta saturnalis, assembly GCA_036346205.1. Classification (NCBI taxonomy): domain Eukaryota; kingdom Metazoa; phylum Arthropoda; class Insecta; order Coleoptera; family Lampyridae; genus Vesta; species Vesta saturnalis. The sequence continues at coordinate 1,170,584 of JARFJB010001320.1, forward strand.
TTTTTTCGATGGAACAGTGAATGGTCAGGTTTATTTGGACTTTTTAGAAACTCATTTACCATTACTGTTAGCAAACGTTCCTCTTAACATTCGTCAAAGAATGTGGTTGTTACACGATGGAGCTCCGGTACTTCATAATCATCTTAATATCCATTTTCCTGGAAGATTGGTGGGAAGAAGAGGACCCATTGCATGGCCAGCTCGTTCACCAGAGTTAAGTAAAATTGACTTCTTCAAGTGGTTATGTGAAAACCCGTGTGTATCAAATACCTCCAACCACACAAGATGATATAAAGAATAGAATACCAAGCATTCCAGAGTATTAATGTAGAAATGTTAAGAAACGTCAGTCGAGAATTTGGACATTTTGAACATTTATTATGAAATTAATTAATTTTATAAGAATTTTGTTTTTTGAATTTTTTTATAATAATTTGTCACACTTTTATTTGTTCACGGCTAACTTTATAATAGGAAATTTTAAAAAAAATCTCTTTATCTTATTAAATTGAAAATATCTCTGAAATTAATGATTTTGGCTATAGGGAATGCTTAATAAAAATGAAAGAACCTAAAGTGTGTTTTCACTTTTTAAAATAAAATACAGGGTGATTCATTTGAAAAAATTGACAAAATCATGTATTCGAGTTTTGGCTTGCTCTATATTCAATTGGTGCAATAATAAAGAAATAGCACTTTCTCGTAACACTGTACCAATGTATACCTGGAAAAAATTATTGTTAGATTGTTCTGTCTAGGGTATACAGGACGTTGAAATGAGAATGATTTTCGTGTACAATTGACCATAACTTTTGAAATACCCTGTATAGCGTAACGAAACTCTATATTGGAAGTATGGGGAGATGAGTTTAATCTAAATTTAAAACTTAAAAAAAGTATGTTTGGTTCACCGTGGTAATATGTAATACCCTGTATATACGAAAATAATTTTATAATGTGAAGTTTGAAGTAGCCTATAATTATAATATTTTGATATCACCTTTAATAACGGATATATCGTACTTCGATATATATATATATATATATATATATATATATATATATATATATATATATATATATATATAAAGCTGAGAAGTTAGACTTGTCTATGTAATTTTCAAGTTCACGGCTATGAAGTTAGCCGCATCGTAAAATAAAACTTGTTTCCTATTGGGTTACAAAATTTAGTCTTTAACGGCACTTAATGGGTGCCTAATTATCGCACAAGAAAAGATTAATTTGAGGTTATGAAGTTAGCCTTGCTGATGTAATTTTTGCAATCACTTATTTCCTATGAGGATGGAAAATTTTATTTTAACGGTGCAAAACGACGCATAATTGGCTGAAGTGCACGACTGTGAAGTAATCTTGTCATTTTACATTAACTTCATTCTTATAAGAACGCAAAATTTTATTTTAACGGTGTAAAATAGTGTATGATTGGCGTCTAATTATTGTACAAGAAAAAAAATGGTTTATGCGGAATTTAAGGTCTCATATACATAACAAGCTTTAGTCAAGTGTTTAATTAAACATATTGCTGAAAATGACACTATATGTCTTTTATAAATGCGTTCTTATATGTAATCGTATATTCGTTTCTTTGTTTTGTATTTTGAGTTTTTTAATAATGATATCTGTACTGAAGCGCCAATGCGGCTTAATTGCTTGTTAGAGATGCTGCATTTGCTTGTAAATTGCAAATAGTTTAAAAAAATTAACTACTGTCGGTGGACTTAATTATTAGTTACAAGTGAAGTTTTTGAACTACTTTGATATAAATTGTTACAAAGATGACTATGTCGAAATTTATATTGTGTTATTTCGTACATTTTTCTTTAATTAAAAAAGTGAAAATTATATATACTAAATAAAGATGTTTATTTCTCACATTTATTTAATAAAGTGAAGATTAATTCCACAAAAAAATGTTTAATTTCACTATTACTAATGCCCTAGAAATCGCTTTAAATTGAATTTTACCACATTTCATCTTTTTGTACAGTTACAACTAACAAGAAAATTTTTTAAATCGTATTTGAAATCTGTTTCTTGATATTTTTATATGTTAATACTATATATTAGTAATATATTTCTATTTCTCTTTAACAAAGAAAAAAAATTCCCACAGAAATTGGGTTATTCAATACGTAAGTTAAGTGTAGTCTATAATCCAGGTTAATTATTTCTACGTTTTTGTACTTTACAACACTACACGTTTATTAGGGATATATTTGGCAGTTTTTTCTTAACACGTTTAACTTTTATAATACCAACAAAAGAATTTGTTAATTAAATTTATCTGAGACGGAGTATATAATTATTAAAATTGTAGAAACACAATTTCTCTACAGTTAATTTAGTATTTAGTTTATCTACTTTGTTATTATTCGTGTAAAACTTTTAGAATAATTTAATTGAAATTTTTACATGAAATTGTTATTGTCATTACTGGGATAATTAGCAGATTAATGCATGCTTTGTTTTTATCAAGTCCCTAAAGTATTAATGTTAGAATAGTTTTCACAATAATTGTCACATATTAGTAGTAGACAGGCACATTCCGCCATCTTGGATTTTCTGGGGAAAACCCACCTTTCACTTTTTATATGCCCACGTGGTAATCCTATTTTTTCACCCTTATGGTTTCTTTTCGGAGGCCTTTTTCAGCCCCTTTTCATCCCTAATTACGGCCTCTTTGTTTTTACTCATCCACGTGGGGGACCGCCTTTTTCAACCCTAATTATTTTTTACTCGCTCACGTGTAGGACGCGTTTTTTCTACCCCTATGATGGAATTTCAATGTTGTATTAAGAGCCTTTTTGACAGCAATTTTGTACTTGCTCACGTGAGGGGCAGACGTAGGGGTTGGTCATGGACTTGGGCTAAGTCTTGGAGCTGGGGCTGGACCTGGAGTTGGCCTTTGGGCACTGGGGCTGTGTGACGGCTTCTTTTCGAGGGGCCTTTTTCAACCCTTGATGGGAATTTCAACCTTGATTAAAGCATTTTTGATTTTTTGTCATGCCTACGTGTAGGAGTCGTTTTTTGTTGATCATTTTTTATTAATTAATTAATTATTTTCTAACCCGAGGGAAATTCTCCATCCTAATCTGTTGCCCTATAAGATGATCTTAAATCTGTATTCTGATAAGGGTGCGCAAATAATCATTAGATGTAAAAGATAGTTTATTTAATCTGTGTCTACTATTAGCATTTATTAGAGCTTGTTTATCGGATATTTGAATGACATGAAACTGATTTAAAGGATTGATTAGGTAATTTTTACGTGCGGAAAAATTGACTGTATTTCCCATATTATTTATTAGCGTATTTTAACAAATGAGATTGTTATTAAATGATTACATTTATTTTAATGCCTATCTACAGATTGTTTAACATACGAAATTTATTTATACGTTGTATTTCTAATAAGGAGGTTCTTGTAAGACACGTGTAGGGCTTCGCAACTTGTTCTCAGGCCTTCGCCCCCTGGCTGGAGATGGTATGGAACCCTAACCTTATAAGACAAGTGTAGAGCTTAGCCGTATCGTGGCCCCTTGGTGCAATTGTATGCGGGTTCTAACTTAATCTTACAGCTGTAGGCCTTCGCCCCATCATACAAAATTGTATTCTAATAAGGAGGCCCTAGCCTTGTAAGACAGGACTTGTATCAGGGTCTGAGCCCTGGCCCCTTTGAGTTAAAATTGATTTTAGTGCCATCTAGTGGCGTATAGACTAATGAAAATTTTCTATAATAGAAGTTGATAATGTACTCTCTCTTGCTCTATCTGGTTTTCTCTCTCCTCTGTCTCTCTTTAGGCTATTTCTCTACACACACACACACACACACACACACACACACACACACAAACAAATCAATTAATTAATCAATCAATCTCAAACAAATCATGCTCGATCAAATCAACCAGATCAATCTCAATCAATCAACCGAAATTATGTCTTACAGTTTGCGGAAACCAGATTACAGTTCAAAACTGAATACATTAAAGTCTAATTAAATATGACGTGAAATAATAAATAATTTCTACCCTAATGCAATGATGCTTTATGTATAGGCAGATTCTCTCTTTCTAAACAGGCACCACCTATACATTCGGAAAATTATATCTGATTTATTTGCATGTTCAATTACATACACGCAAAATTGTTTCATAGAAAAACGTGTTCGTTAACTGTTATAAAAACCCCATTAAAAAAACCGGAAAGTAATAATTACTTATATATAACATAGAGTTAAATTAAATTAACATGTTTTTAAGAATATCAAACTGATATAATGGAAATAAAAGGCAAAAGGTTTTAATGGTTTTATTATTATACGTGAACTAACAATAACTACAAGTTTAAAATCCACGAATACGTACCAACTATTTGTAGAGCTGATCTTATGACGTCATCCTATAAGAGTAATAATACACTTTAAAAATCTATCCACATTTTTGTTAGCACTATCAGGTAAAAAAACATATATAACAAAAATAATACGCTTACCTTTAGATGTGATTTTCCCTTCTGTTGCTCTAATAATGATAACCATATGTTGAACTAAAATATTTTTTATGCAACGTGTCCACATGTAGTCTCAGTAAACACGCTCTGTGAATGGTTGGATATAAACTGGCTATTACATTCCGATCATCAACTAATTTAGAAAGTAATACACAAAACCTGATTACTGCTACTCGTATTTAGCAATTATGTTGTACTTATAAAATTTACATTCAAAACACTTACAAATATTTTAAAAAATTTGCTAACACACACACACACACACACACATGTACTTCACGTTATATGGATTTTTACCAGTTGAGATTAATAGCAATGTTAACTACTTATTACCAACTTCTAATCTGAAATAAGAGTGACGCAATCTAATTTTATTTGAAATTTCATAGAGTGCATCACCATCATCGAGATTTTGAGATACAATCACCTCATCGTCTTCACCTTGAACGATTATATTGTAACAACCTATAAAGCAGCTAATAACCCCTGAGAGTTTTTTTTTCAGCACACAAGGCCCTAGGCTAGCAACGTTCTCGTTTCTCGTGTGTTTCACTCTTTAAAGTGTAACTGTTATCGAGTGAGCATTATTATGATGTATTCTCCTGCTTATGAGCCAACATCAGCGGACATTAGAGATTTTACTGACTTGTTAATAAACTATTACAACATAACCGTTCAAGATAATGATGGAAACGATGACGTGGATGAGCTGAATGTATCTCACATCCAAGGTGATGGTGATGATTCACAGAAGAGGAAGAAGAGCGATGAGGTAGAGAAGGACGAATCTCAAAACCATGATGATGATAGCGACGAATCACGGTTCAAGAAGAAGAAGAAGAAGAAGACCGATAAAGGTTGTTATTAAATAAAAATGAAGTATTGTTGTTTATAATAATAATAATATTTTCAAACGCTAAGCTTTCCTTCAATTTTGTCAATAAACTTGTTTTTCCTAACGGTGCTCCCCGTCTTGATTCATGTTTGCAGCTTTACGAATTTTCGCGTTAACGTGTTTTCGTTCGTGTGTTTTCGTATTTGCGTGTTTTCGTTTTACGTGTTTTCGCATTTGTATGTCTTCGCGTTTGCGTATTTTCGTGTTAGCGTGTTTTCGTGATAGCGTTTTTTTTTCGTTTGTGTGTTTTTGTGTTAGCGTGTTTTCGTTTGTGTATTTTCGTGTTTGCGTCTTTTTGCGTTAGCGTGTTTTCATTTGTGTGTTTTCGTATTTGCGTGTTTTCGTTTTACGTGTTTTCGCGTTAGCGTGTTTTCGTGTTTGCGTGTTTTTTGTGTTGGTGTTTTCGTGTTTTGTATGTTTTTGCGTTGGCGTGTTTTCGCGCGCGCGCGCGTGTGTGTACGTACGTGTGTGCGTGCGTGCGTGCGTACGTGTGTGCGTGCGTTAGTGCGTGCGTGCGTGTTTTCGTTTGCTCCTCGTGATAAAGCAATGATAGTCGATTGTATGTAGTTGTAAGCAACATTGTGTTGACTAAAAGCCATAATTGGAAACGCTGCCGTGGAGTTATGTTTAATTAGCTTTTTGACAGATGTATTTATGATAAGGTCAGGCTTGCATGTAAAATAATATAGAGGTGAAACTAGCTAGCTAACGTGTTTTGCTGTTACACGCATCACAGTATTAAAGATTCTGTTTATGTATTAGAAAACATACTACAGTCTCGAAACAGAATGCAGATAAAATTGAAGGAAATGAATATGGTACAACATCTGCGAACGAACTGAAAGATTTGAAGAGTGTGCAGCATTTCCAGAGCTGGAACCAGTCAATTTAGGGATAACCTCATGTCCATGTAATAATAGTGTCTGGTAAAAAAACTGTCAGGGGTTATTAGCTGCTTTATAGGTTGTTACAATATAATCGTTCAAGGTGACGACGATGAGGTGATATATCCACCCTCGGGAGTGAAGCCACCTCTAACTTTTTTTTTCAAATAGGTAGGTCAAGTTATACACCTTGTCAAAGCTTGTGTTAAGAGGAATACAACGCAGTATTTATTTTCTCGGGCGTTTGAAAAATAATGCGGAAAAACCTAAATGAACAACTTTCTTTGGCTCAATGGTATTTAATTTGAATTGTCGGTAGGTAAAAATGTACCGTAGTGATAAAATGTATTTATTATCACAACAAGCCTGATCTTATCGTTGAAGGAAAAAATCTGTATCTTCTGTGTTCTTACACTCACTAAATGCTTTTTAATTTCGACAATGCTTGAATGGTCGGTAGATAAAAATGGGCCGTATTGATAACGTGCATTTGTTATCTCAGCAAGCCAGGTCTTATCGTTGATGAAAAACGCTCTTAATCTTGTGTGTTTTAAGCCCTTCGCATTGAGATATTAATGATGATCGGATATGGTGACCGAAGTCGCACTCGAGCTGAGGTAGCTGAATTATTTCAAGCAAATCATCCCGATTTACCGCGGCTTTCTCAAGGCACAATTAGCAAAATGGAAAGGCGCTATAGAGAATTGGGCCATGTCAGGACTCAGGAATCTGCCAAGACAAGGAAGAGAGGCATTTGACGAAAATACAAAGCTGAACGTTTTGTTGGCTATTCAAGAAAACCCCATCATTCCGGTACGGCAATTAGCGCGCGATAATGAGGTCCGTCATAGAACTGTTTTAAAGGTTTTAAAAACTGAAAATAAGCACCCTTACAAGATGCAAGTGCTACAAGAATTGACTAATGAAGATCCATACCGACGAATTGAGTTTTGTGAACGAATGATGGACTTCATTGACCATGTCTATTTCCAAATAACAATCCAAATGAGTTGGATGAGATAATTTGGTTTCAGCAAACTTTTCCAAATAGATGGATTGGTCGAAGAGGGCCACTTGAATGGCCATCACGATCCCGGATCTTAATCCCCTTGACTTTGTTTATGGGGATATTTGAAGAGTAAGGTTTATGCTACATTACCGACCGAACTTCAGGGCTTGAGGGACAGAATTTACAAAATCGGCCTTTCATAATTTTAAATACATTAAGACGTATTAAGAAATTGGTCCAATTGTGTGTTAGGGAAAATGGAGATCAATTTGAACAATACAATAAATAAGTTACCGAATAATTTCGAAATGAAGTAGTATGAGTAAATATTTAATTAGTTGCTTATTCTACATTATGAACTTTTTATTACTGTTTATTTGTTGCTATTAGTTACCTACGTTTTGTGTTTTGTTAGTGAATTAGTGTTAGTATTGTTCTTGTTCCTTTCATGGAAAAATCACAAGTAGTATTTCTTCAATTTGAACTTTTTGTATGAAAAATCCATAGCCTCCTATTAAAAATCAATGTTTTAGTGATTTTGGAGCATTTTTGGAGAATTTATGTTTATATGTTATATATCATTTTGAAGGAAAAAAAATAAGGAATTTAATGAGGTGATAAAATACAGGGTGTTCCATTGAAAAAAAATCATAAGTTTGAGTCGTATCTCCATAACCATACCCCGAAAAAAATATTGAGGACGCCACTGAATTCTACATAAAATTCTCTATGGGATAAGTTTTCAATTTGACATTATCGCTGAGAAACTTCGTAGATATGGAGAGGGTCCAAAAAGTGTGAATTTTCAAAAACGCCCTGTAACTTACGAACAAAAGAAGTTAGGAAAAATCCGTTCAGGACATCTTGAGTTTCACAAAAAAGTGGCACAGGTCCGCGAAAACCGCAAGGTTCTATCTTCAACAACAACCGAGATAGTTGGCTGTCTCAACCAAAATGGGATGCACTGTACACATAAAACACATGCCTAAATTGAGATTGAATTCTGTCAATAATTGAAATTAGGATAAAACTGCATGTTTTGCATGTTTTGTAGAAGATTTAGTAAAATTAGGATTGTTTAGTTTATAACTAATTAAACTGGCTCTGAATAAGAAGAAAAAATATAGCTGCAACATACATTGTCATATATTAATGCATCCCTGACGAAAATTTTAGTCAAAATAGGCAATTTGCGGAACGCCAGTGTGTAAGTAATAATAATAAACAATTTTTAATTGGCGATTAACGTTCTTAAGGTACCATTTATTTTGGACAATGACTAGCAAATCGGCACATGTTCGACGTTAAATCATTAGTGTTACTACAAGATTTAAACGTAGAAAATAATTTTGCATGTTACCTCTTGATCCATTTTTTTGAAATGGCAAACAAGTATTAGAAAGTTTTATACATTTATATATCATTCCTATTATTTATCTACTAATTTAATTTATTTCGCTTTGCATATTGGTCATAAAACCCATAAATATGAATTTTATCACCTTTTTATGGATGCTCTCCGTTAGTCATTTTTTGATATTCTTTACATTATCTAGCGTATTTGTTAATAACTTGGAATTAAAAGCCTATAAAAATAAACCAGTTAGATCATCTTAAAATAAGAAGCATTCACTAATATGAAATAAAATATTTATTGTTTATATCTACCGTTTTGATAAGTTTAGATTTGTGTATAATTTATATGTATGAATTCCAGAACTAAAGTTAACAACACAAATAAAGAAGAATTTTTCGCATTGTCTCAACACATAAATTAGAATGTGATCTCTGGTTGCAGTATGAAACATGTAAACGGGTCTTATAAATAAAGATCTAATGTGACAAACAGTATGTAAAGTAAAGAGTAAACATCTTTCGTGCATTATGAGGCCGGGGTGCATTTCGTCGGTTAAGAGTGTTAACCTGTTAACTGCAGGATGGCAAATTATTCAGAAGACAAAAAAAAATCATAGTTTATCCAAAACTAATGTTTACGAAAAATATTTGTCACAACTAACTTATTTATAACTACAGTACAAGTTATTTAACTATTTTTCTTTAAAAAATGTCCGTACATTTGGTTTACATAACTGAAAAATGCAGTTGGGTTTTGGGGATTATGTTTTAACTCAATGTGGAGTTGGCAGTTTTATTTGTTGTAAGTAGTGATGGAAAATTCTCGAGAATAAAAAAGTGGCGAATATCTTCGAGAATCATTACGAGAATTTTCTGAGAACGACCTTTTTTTTATGATTGTGGACCTGAACAGGCTAAATTTTGCCTATCGTGCTAAAGCACTCAGGAACACTTAGGAGGATAATGAATGAATTGCCAATAGATGCCTATGAACAGCTACCTTAAATTTTCTCATATCATAAGTGAGAGGAAAACAGGAACTAGGGAGATCATTCCAGAGTTTAGAAGCCGTGTAGAAAAATGTGGATTGCGCCCGTTTGGTACAAGTGGAGATTTGTACTGCATACTGATGATATGAATGAGCGAACCGAGTGTTTCTCGCAAAGATAGCCCGAGATGGTATCAAAGAATATAATTCAGCAGCACAATAGCCGTTGTAATAACGATGATACAAAGAAAGATCTGAAACCATCCTTCTATGTTCAAGGGACTGTATGTGAGAAGTTAAGGACGGGTCATTTATAAGCCTAATCGCTCTCTTTTGAATACGATATCGAGAGCGTATTGGTAGCACTAACCCAAAGGTGAGAATTATATTCCAGATGAGGCCGAATTTGGGCCTTATACAGCAGAAGGAGTTGTCGAGAGGTAAAGTACTGTACAAAAAGCCTATTTTACGAGCAGCTGTTTTGGTAGCTGACAGAAGATGGTCAACCCATGAGAGATTGGAAGATGCGTGTGTGCGTGGGTGCGTGTGTGCGTGTGTGTGCGTGTGTGCGTGTGTGAGCGTTTGTGCGCGCGTGTGCACGTGTGTGCGTTTGTGTGCGCGTCTTCGCGTGTGTGTGCGCGTGCGTGCGTGTGTGCGTGCGTGTGCGAGTGTGCGCGTGCGTGCGCGTGGGTGCGCGTGTGCGCATGTGTGTGTGCGCATGCGTCTGTGCGTGTACGCGCGTGTGTGCGAGTGCGCGCGCGTGCGTGCGCGTGCGTGCGCGTGTGTGCTCGCGTGTGTGCGCGCGTGCGTGTGCGCGCGTGCGTGTGCGCGTGTGTATGCGTGTGGGTGCGCGCCTGTGCACGCGCGTGTTTGCGCGCGTGTATGCGCGCGTGCGTGTGCGCGTGTATGAATGTGTGCGCTTGTATGTGGGTGCGTGTGTGCGTGTGTGTCGTGTGTTTGTGTGCGTCGCGTCGTGTGCGTGTGGGTGCGTGTGCGTGTTGGTGGTGCGTGTGTGCGTGCGTGTCGTGTGTGCGTGGTGCTGGCGTGCGTCGTGTGCGTGCGTGTGTGCGTGGGTGCGTTGTGCGCGTGCGTGCGTGTGGCATGTCGTGTGCGTTTGTGCGTGCGTGTGCGTGTGTGGTATCTGTGGCGTGTGTGGTGTGTGTGCGCTGTAGTGTGCGTGCGCGATTGCGTAGGTGCGTGTGGCGCGTGTTGCGTGTGCGTGTCGTGTGAATGTGGTGTGTCGCGTGCGTGCGCGTGTGTGTGCGTGTGGTTATGCCTGTGCGCTGTGTGTTTGCGTGTGTGTGAGTGTGTGCGCATTTGTGCGTGTGTTCGCGTGTGCGCGCGTAGTGTAGTGCTGTGTGTGTGCGTGTGCGTGTGCGTGTGTGCGCGTGTGCTTTGCGTGTCGCGCGTGTTCGTGCGTGTGTGGTATGGTGCTTGGTGCGTGCGTGCGCTGTGTGTGCGTGTTGTGGTGCGTGTGGTGCGCTGTGTGCGCGTGTGTGTGCGGTGTGTGTGTGTGTGTGCGCGTATTTGTACGCGTGTATTCGCGCGTGGGTGCGTGTGCGCGTGAGTGTGTGAGTGCGTGTGTGTGCGTGTGTCGCTGTGTGCGTGTGTGCGTGTTGGTGCCCGTGTGCGCTGTGTACGCGTGTGTGCTGTGCGTGTTGTGGTGCGTGTGGTGATGCGTGTGTGCGCGTGTGATTGTGTGTGCGTGTGTGTGCGTGCGTGTGTGCGAGTGCGTGCGCGTGCGTGCACCCGTGCGTGTGCGCGTGTGTATGCGCGTGTGTGTGCTCCTGTGTGTGCGCGTTTGTGTGCGCGTGTGCGCGCGCTCGTGTGCACGTGCGTGTGCGTGTGTGTGCGTGCGTGTGTGCCTGCGTGTGTGTGTGCGCGTGTGTGCGCGTGTGTGTGCGCGTGTGTGCGCGTGTGTGTGCACGTGTGTGTGCACGTGTGTGTGCGCGCGTGTGTGTGGGTGTGCGCATGTGCGCTTGTGTGCGTGTGTGCGTGTGTGTGTGTGCGCGTGTGTGTGTGTGTGAGTGCGTGTGTGCGTCAGTGCGTGAGTGCGTGTGTGCGTGTGTGTGTGCTTGTGCGTGTGTGTGCGTCTGTGCGCGTGTGTGCGTGTGTGTGCGCGTTCGCATGTGTGCATGTGTGTACGTGTGTACATGTGTCTGTGGGTGCGTGTGGGTGGGTGCGTGTGGTTGGGTGCGTGTGTGTGCGTGTGATGTGTGTGTCTGCGTGCGTGTGTGCGCGTGTGTGCGAGTGTGTGCGCGTGCGTGCGCCCATGTGTGTGCGCGTGTATGCGCGTGTGTGTGAGCGTGTGTGCCCGCGCGTGTGTGCGTGTGTGTGTGCGCGTGTGTGCACGTGTGTGTGCACGTGTGTGTGCGCGCGTGTGTGTGCGCATGTGCGCTTGTGTGCGTGAGTGCGTGTGTGCGTGTGTGTGTGTGCGCGTGTGTACGCGTGTGTTCGCGTGAGTGTGTGAGTGCGTGTGTGCGTCAGTGCGTGAGTGCGTGTGTGCGTGTGTGTGCTTGTGCGTGTGTGTGCGTCTGCGCGTGTGTGCGTGTGTGTGCGCGTTCGCATGTGTGCATGTGTGTACGCGTGTGTGTGTACATGTGTCTGTTGGTGCGTGTGGTTGGGTGCGTGTGTGCGCGTGTGATGTGTGTGCCTGCGTGCGTGTGTGCGAGTTTGTGCGCGTGCGTGCGCCCATGTGTGTGCGCGTGTATGCGCGTGTGTATGCGCGTGTGTATGCGCGTGTGTGTGCGCGTGTGTGTGAGCGTGTGTGTGCGCGCGTGTGCGCGCGCGTGTGTGTGCGAATGTGCGCTTGTGTGCGTGAGTGCGTGTGTGCGTGTGTGCGTGAGTGCGTGCGTGTGCCCGTGTGCGCGTGTGCGCGCGCGTGCGCGTGTGCCTGTCCGTGTTCTTGTTCGTGTGCGTGAGCGTGTGTGTGTGTGGGCGTGTGTGCGCGTGTGCGCACGTGTGTGCGCGTGTGGACGCGTGTGTTCGCGGGTGTGCGCGAGTGTGTGGATGCCTGTGGGAGGGTGCGTGTGTGCGTGGGTGCGTGTGCGCTTGTGTGCGCGTGTGTGCGCGTGTGTGCGTGTGTGTGCGTGTGTGTGTGTGCGTTCGTGCATGTATGCGTGGGTGCGTGTTTGCGTGCGTATTGTGTGTGCGTGTGTGTTTGTGCGTATGTGTGCGCGTGTGTGCTCGTGTGCGCGCGTGCGTGCGCGCGTGTTAGTGCGTGCTTGTGTGTGCGTGTGTGCGCGTGTGTACGTGTGTGGCGTGTGCGCACGTGTGGCGTGTGTGCGAGTGTGCGCGTGTGTGCACGAGTGTGCGCGTGTGTGCACGCTTGCGCGTGCGCACGCGTACGTGTGCGCGTATTCGCGTATTCGTGTGTGTGGGTGCGTGTGGGTGGGTGCGTGATGGTGTGTGTGTGTGTGCGTGTGCGTTTGCGTGTGTGAGTGTGTGCGTGCGTGCGTGCATGTGCGCGCGTGTGTGCGAGTGCGTGCGCGTGCGTGCGCGTGAGTGCGCCCGTGTGTACACGTGTGTATGCGTGTGTGTACGCGTGTGTATGCGTGTGTGTGCGCGCGTATTTATGCGCGTGTGTTCGTGTGCACTTGAGTGTGTGAGAGCGTGTGTGCGCGAGTGCGTGTGTGCGTGTGTGCGTGTGTGTGTGTGTGTGCGTATGTGCGCATGTGTGCGTGTGTGCGCGTGTGTGCACGTGTGCCCGTGTGCGCGTGTTCGCGTGTGTGCGTCTGTGTACGCGTGTGTGTATGTGCGTGTGGGTGGGTGCATGTGGGTTGATGCGTGTGTGTGCGTCTGATTGTGTGTGCGCGCGTACGTGTACGCGCGTGTGTGCGAGTGCGTGCGCGTGCGTGCGCGTGAGTGCGCCCGTGTGTGTGCGCGTATGTATGCGCGTGTGTGTGCGCCTGTGTGTGGGCGTGTGTGTGCGCGCGTGTGCACGTGTGTATGCGTGTGTGCGCGCGTGTGTGGGCGGGTTTGTGTGCGTGTGTGCGTGTGCATGGTGTGAGTCGTGTGTGCGTGTGCTGACGTGCGTGTGTGTGCGTGCGTGTGTGCGCGTGTGCGCATGAGTGTGTGAGTACGTGTGTGCGTGTGTGCGTGAGTGCGTGTGTGCGTGTGTGTGTGCTTGTGCGTGCATGTGCGTCTGTGCGCGTGTGTGCGCGTGTGGACGCGTGTGTGTGTACTCGTGTCTGTGGGTGCGTGTCTGTTGGTGCGTGTGTGTGCGTGTGTGTGCGTGCGTGCGCGTGCGTGCGCCCGTGTGTGTGCGCGTCTGCGCTGTGTGTGTGCGTGTGCCGCGCGTGTCCTGTGTGGCGCTGTGTTCGTGTCGCTTGTGTGTGCGTGTGTTCGTTTGACTGTGGTGTGTGCGTGTGTGGCGTGTCGGGTGTGTGTGCGTGTTGCGCGTTTGTGAGTGCGTGCGTGTGCGCATGTGCGCTTTGTGTGTGTGCGTGTGCCCGTGTGTCCGATGCGCGCGCGTGCGTTTCGTGTTCTTGTGCGTGTGCGTGTGTTCTTTGGAACTGTGTGAGGGCGTGTGCGTAGTCGTGCGCTGTCTTGGGGCTGTGTCGCGGTGTGTGCGTGTGTGCGTGTCGTTGGTGCGTGTGTGCGCGTGTTGCGTGATGTGTGCGTGTGCGTGGTGCGTGTGCATATGCGTGTGCGCGTGTGTGTTTAACGTTCCTTGTGCGTTGTTTTGTGTCTTTGTTCCTGTGTAGAGTGCGCGTGTGGGTCATAACGCGTATCGTGCTTGAATGTTTAGTGCTTGGGTAGTTCTGTGTGTGTGTTTGTTGTGTGACTTGTGTAATGTGCGGTGTGTGCAGTGTTGTGCGTCTGTGCGTGTGTGCGCACGCGTGTGTGCGCGCGTGTGTGTTTAAATCGTTACCTTTACTGTCTCTTTTATAGTGTACATTTTTATCCTGTTAAGATTTCAGCTTTCAGTGCAGCGTACATAGTCTGATATCCACAAACTTACGAAACATTATCAATCTTGTCAAGTTCTGGTGTTATTTTCTTCTTTTGGAACTTGTTTAATGTACTTTTTCCACTTGTCTCCTGTTACGCTATTAGTTTATTAATTAATAACTACGAAGATCACCTAATGTAAAATTGCTTTGCCGCGCCACTTCTCCTTTCACATCGGTGTAGGATCTATCTCACTGTGATAGAGTGGTAATCTTAATACTTGAACCCCCCTCCAGAAGTCTTTGCATGGATGGCATATTTTACATGCGTTTTATTTTGTTGGTCTCTAACAGGTAGGAATTTTCGCATTAATACACTTTTCTTTACTGTGTATGTTTAGTGATTAACCAATATAATAATTACATTAATTTGGTTCAGGGAGAAAGTTACGAATAATCTCATTAATGCAAACCAGTGTTGGAGATCAACTAAGCATTCATTATTGTTTAATTACAAACCTACACAATGTTCAAATTGGAACCAACCGCGTTCCATAAATATAACTAACACTCCAAAGGTGAACTAATCACGTTCCGCCAACTTAACAAATATTTCAAAGGGGAACCAACCGTGTTCCACCAACAAAACTCCCAAGGTGAACCAACCGCGTTTCGCCAACTTAGCTAACATGTCAGAGTAAAATCAACCGCTGCTTTGCCAACTACACTAACAGTACAAGGGCGGACCACTCACTCTTCTACCAACTTAACTAACGTACTCAAGGGGAGTCAACCGCAGTGCCTCTAACTTTCCTTACATACTCCAAGGGGAATCACCCGCTGTTCGAACTAATTTACTACTAAACTCACAGCTATTCCACCGACTTACAAACTAACAAGCTTACTAGAGATCAACTACCACCTTCCTTCAAGTAAGGGTAATGACCAACGAAAAAACTATTGAGAAAACTAACATTCCTAACATCTGGCCCTTTGCAGAAGATAGTTGAAATGATCTCACAAAAATCAAAAGAAATTAAAGGTTGCATCAATACTATATGGTAGTGGCGAATTAGAGCCAGACCAGAATTTTTGAACCAAATGTTTTGTTCTCCAAGGAGAAGATCCTCTTACAAGCGATGTTGTCCTTGATAGACACACACTTCTTCTTTATATCGATAGTTAGAGCGAATATTGTACGTGATAAATGGTAAGTCGAGTGAAATGGAGTAGATGTTGCAATAATGGATCAGAAAGTGAGTAATTTCGATGACCAAGGTCGGTTGGCTCAGGAGCTTACGTCTGGTATTTTTTACCCTAGAAACCGCAGTCATATTTTTTTATATTTCGGGCTTTCAATCCGACAGGAAGACGATGAGGGCGAGATTACGAATAAATTGCGAATGGATTATGGATAAGGAAAGGGTGATCGGCAATCATTTCCGAGTTCAGAAACTCAGAGATCCATTAATTGATTGCTGAACTAAGTCAGCTTTTACGTAGACAAAATATAACATGGGAAAATTATCAGATTATATCTCAAGTAGTAATTGTTTTCAAATTTTATAATTTGACTGTTTAAGGCTGACTGTGGCAAATTACCAATCCCCTAAGCCCTTTAATCCTTCATTCACATAATAAGAAATATTCACCTATCTTTGTGCAGTTACAACTAATATGCAAACATTAGTTGAAGTAAAATAATTGCACGAATGTACGAATCAATAATAGCGTATTTCTTGTGATAGTTGAAAACAACAATTAGATACTTTTACGTGTGCAAGCATGTATAAGTTATCATTTGCTGTAAATGTTGTTCCAGTAGTCCACTGATAACTGACTCCTACGAAAATCAATACTCGACTCGAAATTGTGAAACATTATAAAGCATACTACGTAAGTCTAAGCAGGAAAGAGAGAGAAAGTGTTATTATGCCCATTAACGCATTATTTCTGTATTGTGGATGTTGTTAACATTTATCCGACTACAATTATTAAATTATATTCCATCGTCTTCGATTGTCTCTATGTCTTTTTCAATATTGGCAAATGAAATAGCGACATGAATAATGTACCAATAGGACAATAAATTATGTTAAGGTGCTTTTGGGGAAATCACACCATTGATTCCATTAATGTAAAGAATCTAAATTACTTACCATACTAATGCGAAATCATTTGGACAAGTTTTGAAATCATTAAAGGGATCCGTAACACTAAGAAATAAACGCTTAAACACCATTAATGTCACAGGACCCTAAGGTATATGCAACCATTATTTAAGTAATACAATTATTGCAGTAATGTGCGATTCATTATTAGCGCATTTCTTATGGTAGATGAAAAGTCATGCATATTTTTCTTTATCTCTCCTATTGTATTCGGGTCAATATGACCCAATCCCGTTCTGCTAATGTGCATAATTCGTTAATTTATTTAAATATTTCGTTGCCACTGCATTACTTTTATTTCATTACTCTAGATACCTAGATTAATATTAGAAAATTATAATTAGTTTTAATGCATTTGTTACACTCACTTTGTTAGGGTCTATATGACCCGGTGATTTTTGCGGTTCAAATTGGAAGAACGAGAAGCAGATTATTATCATAGACGAATGTATTTTATTAGTTTTGTTTTATTTTCATAAATATAAATAACTTAGATAATATTGCCACATTATTGCGCATGTTGCATACGTTATTTGCGTACCGGTAAACAAGTTTATTCCTGTTGAGACTTGTCTGTGGCTCCGCGTATAAAAGCAGCTAGTGATGCTATCTTCTAATAAGAAATACCTAACAATTGAAATTTATTATTCAAAATGTGTAGTGAGAGAGTGCTTACGGATAGTGAACTTTTGTGTGTTTGATAGTGATTCTAATGCTTCTGAAGAAGAAGACCATTTGGCCGAAACCGAGATATATAATAGCGAATTGGATGATGAGGTGGAAGCTACGATTTCAGATGAAGCTGGTACGGATAATCACGTAACTTCAAAAGATGCTAATATAGTGTGGAATGAAAAGACACATCAATCGGGAAGGTTATCAACAGCAAATATTATTTCGTTGATTCCTGGGCCAACAAGGTATTCTACATCGCTAATAATTGATATAAAATCCGCATACTTCTTGTGTTTCACACCCAAAATTGTAAACCTAATTTTGAAAATATCAAATTTAAAAGGCAAAAGGTTTTGTGGCGATACGTTTCAAGAACTAACATTAGTTGAACTGGAAGCATATTTTGGGCTACTATTTCTAGCTGGAGTATATAAATCTCATGGAGAGGCAACAGCCAGTCTGTGGGATGGAATGTAGGTCGTCCAATATTCAGAGCAACGATGTCCCTACAACGATTTCATGTAATTGCGCGAATAATTAATGATGAGCAACTGGTACCTTTTAGAGGTCGTTGTCCTTTTTGACAGTACATCACGAATATACCTGCTAAATACGGAGTCAAGATTTAGACTTTATGCGATACTGTAACTGCTTATGCATATAACATGCAAGTTTACTTCGGGAAAAAAGAAGGTGAAACTCCAGAGAGAGGTCAAGGTAAAAGAGTTGTGCTAGATTTACTTATGGACTGAAACGTCACAACGTAATGTGTGATAATTTTTTTACCTCGTACGATCTGGGGCAGATGCTATTGAAATTAAAAATAACCATGCTTGGCACTATTCGCAAAAATAAGCCTGAATTGCCAGCCGCATTGGTCTGCAACAGGAAAGAAGTTCTTTCTTCAAAATTTTACTTTACCAAGGACACGTAGATAGTTTCCTATATTCCGAAATGGAATAAAAATGTTAGGCTCATGAGCACCATGCACTACGATAACGGAGTGTATAACCAAGATCATAAAAAGCCATTTATGATTTTAAACTACAACAAAAGTAAAGGTGCTGTAGATACGTTAGACAAGTTAATAATAACATACACATGCAGACGGCAAACTAAAAGATGACTATCTTTTACAATATCATGGACGTTTCAGCTTACAACGCTTATGTTCTGTGGAGCGAAGTAACTCCAACCTGGAATGCTGGAAAACTTACAAAACGGCGGCTATTTCTTGAAGAACTGGGTAATTCCTTGATCACTCTATTATTCCAAGAAAGGAAACGTCTCCCTCGAAGTATTCCTGTAGCTGAAATGGTTATAGTCACGTTCTTCAACCAGTAATGCCGAAGTAAGGGAACAATCAACCACAACCAAGCGTAAAATATGTAATTTTTGTCCCTCTTCAAATGATAATAAAACTAATATGGTAAGTTGTAATTGCTCAAAATACCTATATAAAGCTCATGTATATTACTACTGTCAAGACTGTAACAAATATATGTATATACCTAACTACTACGTTTTTCAGATGTTCTTTACATAACATTTATAATATGTAATAAAAATAAAATAACGTAATAAAATGTAATAAATAATAAATATTACATCTTATTTCGTAGTATTATTTACGGTTATATCAATTTAACGACAACTATAGGCTCCCTGGTCATAATGACCCGAACACAATAAGTGAAACCAAAATGTTATCACAATAGGAGGGTTATACAAGAAAATCGCCATTTTCTAAAAAAAATGTTCCTTAACCTTATCTTAACAGTAAGCTGTTGAACATAATTGTAAAGCATTTTAAGTCAAGTGAAGAAGGAAAGAATGGGAGTCTGTGGTTATGTCGCTTAACTTATTAATTTATTATGGGTATGCTTAACCTTTATCTGATGATGTGAATCTTTTTATATTTATGTAATTTATAAAAGTATCCCATCGTTTTAGGTTGATGCTATCTCTTTTTCAATCATGCTGACGACTGAAATAGCAACATAAAGTTGGAACTACGTAATCGAATATACACCGTGCATCGATTGGATTGCTTTATTTTCTATACTTCAATTAAACATTTACAATTCTGACAGGATTCCACATTTTGGTTAATTGAAATAAAATTTGAAATAAATTGAAATATTATTTATTTATATTGGAATTTACATTATGGGCATATTCGCTAATTTTATAAATGCTTTGTTAGCGATGGTCTCCGCTAGACAAGCGTATCTCTCTTCTACGTCGTCTTTGTTCCACGATAAATCTAATCAGTTGCACTAAACTTGAGGTTAATATTACAATCAGTTCCAAAAATGAAGCTAAAAAATTCAAATGTTAGATATTACTTAGGATAATTAAGATTTACCTAATGTTTCGAAGGCTTGAAATTGTATCATTTTTAATTTAATTTGTTTCAATGATGCACGACTCCAAATAGTAACTACAATAACATGTATTAATTAAGAGTATAATAAATTTAAACTTACCTAATTTCACTGCGAATTTTAATAAATATATTCCAAAGTAGTGAGATACGTCAAATTTTGTATGAATTTATTAACATTTGTTTTAACGTCAGTGCCCTCTACACAATATAGATTGTATTAAATTAAAATGAAGTAATTTGGATTTTTTAATTCTACAAATATCAACATTTTTTGTTTATTACAACAATTGTTGTAAGCAAAGTTGTAAACGGGTGTACTTAATATTTTACTGAATTTTCGAAATATTTACATAACCTATAATGTCAATTTTTTGTTTTAGAATTAATATGGTTCCGAAAACGATTTGTATAAATAGCTCATGTGTTGACGTTAAGATAATGGGAGTAGTTTTTTTAATAGTTATGCCAATCCCAAGTTAAAAGTCATCTACCTGTTTTTTTTTTTAATTTCAAAAATCGTTTCAATGCGACGATGGTGCATTAACTGCATGTTTTCTTATAAATTAGGTAAGTTAAAAACGAGAGATGTGTACGTACATTTTTGTTCGCGCTTACGTTGTTGCTATTGAAACCCTTTATTATAAAAAATTAAAGAAACAAAAATTGGATGTAGAACAGGGTTCAGCGCGATTACTAGCGAACCCTTTTAATTCAAAAATTTAAAGAAATAAAAATATTTCACGTACAACTGGGTTCAACACCCTTTTCAAACAATGATGCCAATAATAGCACGTTTTCTTATAGATTAGATAATTTCAAAGCGAGAGGTGTGTACCGTTCTGTTCGCACTTATATTATTGCTAGTGCAGAAAAACATAAATTATAGTTTTAAAGCGCTTTGGCGACAGGCCAGCATGAGTGTTTAGATAAATTTTTAGTCTACAAGTAGAGTTTGGCTTGACTTTAATGTTCATTATCGAAAGAAATTAGTTTTTTTTTATTTAACTCATTTTGTTATACAATCAGCCTGAGGTGTCTCAGGCTATAAGTACATTGTATGATATATACTTAAATACTAAACTTAAGAATAACTCCTACATGTCATGGAGGACATAACCCTTTGGATATATCCTAATTTCAGGTTTTACATGCGTTGATTTCATTGCTATATTAATTTTGAAATCTGTTGGATAGGTCTGACGGTTTGAACCTTTTTAGTCGTCGGATTGTATTGCCTTCATTTAATAGGTTGACAGCTAGTTCACTAATATGTGTTTCTAATTTTAACTTGTATTTTTCACTATAGCTCAAGGGTAATTCCAAGGTATGTGACTAGAGTTGCTGAGGGAATTTGACAATCATTCAACGTAACGAGGGGGGGGGGGGGCAACTGTTCTGTTTCAGAGTAAATGTGATATGGGAGGATTTAGTCTCATTAACTTTTATTCGCCATTTTATTAACCATGGTTCGAGCTTATTAAGATAATGCTGTAAGTTTGCAGATGCGTCAGTTGTTGTGGTGCATCGCTAATATTGCGGTGTGATCCGCAAATGTTGCTGTTGTTGTGAGTGTAGTCGTTGGTAGGTCAACCGTGTAGATGAGGTAAAGTATTGGACTGAGAATGCTCCCTTGCGGTACCCCGGCATTTACGGGACAAAGATCAGTGTTCATTTCTTGATAACTTATGTAAAAGTGTCTGTTTGTAAGGTAGAACTTTAGGAGGGAATGTAGGGTATATGGTAACGACGTTTTGAGTTTATAGTATAATCCAAGATGCCACACTTTATCGAATGCCTGGCTGATGTCGATAAAAACGGCTGAACAGTACTGTTTCTGCTCTAGTGTGTTATTTATTTGGTTCGCTATTCTATGGACTTGTTCAATAGTACGGTGTCCTGTCCTAAACCCGAATTGATGTTTAGGTATAAGATTTTTGTTATCGATAGCTTGTAACAATCGTTTTAAAAGTAATCTTTCAAGGACCTTAGAGAGTAGTGGCAAGAGACTGATAGGTCTGTAAGACTTTATTTCTGACGGATTTTTTCCTGGTTTCAGTATCATTATTATGCGTGCAACCTTCCACTGGCCGGGGAAGTAATGATTTCTTAGAATTGCATTGCTGTAAAACACTTTTGTGTACATTCTCTTAGCATTTTTCCTGTGATTAGATCGTACCCTGGAGCCTTTTTTAGGTTAATTTCTTTAAAGATAACATTTACTACTTCTCCTTTTGTTATTTTCTTGAGTGGTAGGTCCATCTGGTAAGGTCCAAGAATGTATGTATATCGTATTCTTCCAGGGAATTCGATGTGGAAGGATGAGGTTGGAAAACTTGGGTGAGGTGTTTCGAGAAAGCTTCGGCTTTTTGTTGATTAGTTTTAATCCAAGTGCCATCATTATCTTTAATTTGTCGTATAGTTTGTTGGGGTCGTTTGAGCTTTTTGGTTGCCTTCCATAGACAGTATTCTGTGTCTTCAGTAGGGGATAGGTTACTTAGGTATTCTTGGATAGCTTCATTTTTAATTTTTTGTAATAGTTGTTTCAGATCTTTGGATATTTAAATTGTATGTAGTTTTATCCGAGTGTGCTTTTGTTTGTTGCCATCTTTTTCGAGCTTTTCTTTTGCCTGCGATTTTCTGTTCTACAAGCAATGGCAGGTGTTCTTTAATTTGTGTTTCGCTAATGTCAGGTGTTGCTCGCCATGCTGCAGACTGAATTGCTTTGGTCAGGGTTTCAACAGCTATTTCTATGCCTAACTCATCTTTTAGCGGAATTTATAAGTTAATTAGGTCATCAAGTGTTTTTCGAAATATTTTCCAATTGGTTTTTTTACTGTATAGTGACGCTTCTTTTGATTTTTCGACTATATTTTCAGTTATTGTCTAACTAGAGTTGGTGTATGGTCCGAACTAAGTTCTCAGCAGTGTTTTAGGAGTAGTTTTCGGGTATCTAAGCCTTTAGTAACGCAAAAGTCTACCATATCTGGCGTTTTTTGTATGTCTGTAGGCCAATAGGTAGGGTGTCCGGTAGCAGCTAAATTGTTTTTTTGAATTACCTTTAACAGTTCTCTGCCTTTTGTTGTAATCAGCTTAGATCCCCAATGTGAGTATTTGGCGTTGAAATCCCGTCCTATCAGCCATCTGTCTTAAAAAATTAATCGAATTGTGCTTGTTTGTTTTTGTGCTTTGGTGGGCAGTAAATTGCTGCAATTACGATTTTTCCTAGGATATTCTTTAGAGCCACGCTGGTGGCTTGTATGTGTTCAAATCTGAAGTTTAATCTTTCATAGTGTATGATTCCTTGTCGAATGATTATCGCAACGCCACCATGCGCTGCTTCTCCAGGATCGTTAGTATAGTATATGCTGAATCCAGGTATAGTGAGATGACTTCTTGAGGTGCAGTCTCATGAAGGTTGTGAGTTTCAATGCATGTCTACACAGGCCGTTGGCATTCCAGAAAGCAATCTTAAGTAGTGGAGTCATTTTGTAGTCTTGTTAATCAGAGTGGTTATGAGATTAATGCGCGTACTCATTTGGTCTAGCATCATTTTCATGGAGTATTGCAGATCTGTTAGGTCATTAGTATGCTGAACCATTGCAGTGTTGCGTTTATCTATGTTGTTGTTATGAGTATCTTGTATGTTATGTTCTTGTTTGTAGTTATGTTCTTGTTGTCTTGCTATTTGAGAGTATGTTATGTCTTGTGTTGGTCGTGTAAGTACTCGTCTTTCGCGTAGGGCGGGATATAATTTTTGTTGGAGTTGCTTGTGGACAATACATCCGTGATAGTTCGCAGGGTGTTTCTCTTTGCAATTTACGCATACTACTTAGTTGTTCTTGACTTTCCTTGGGCAGTCCTTTGTGTAGTGACTGTCAATACATTTAACACATCTTGGACTATTATTGCAATAGTTCTTCATATGACCAAATCTCTGACATCTCATGCACTTTTGACGTGTGGGGGCTCAAACTGGACTATTGTGTTGAGTAGCTGTTTGATTTTGTATATTTCCTTATTGTTGTCTTTTGGTTTAATGTCCACGAAGAATAATGGAAGGAGTATGTTCGTTTTGCGTTGTTTGACGTTCCATATATTTGTTTCTTCATGTCCTTCATTGTTTAGACTTTCTTTTATTTCTTTTACGTCTGTTGAGGGATGAATATTTTTTAATACTACCCGAAAGTTTTTTTTTTCTTTTGGTTTATATGAATAGAATTCAGTGTTTATTCCGTTAGTGCTTTAATTATTATTGTGTAACATTTACTTTGTAATGGTTGGACTTCGACTTGATCATTATTTAACGATTTGATATTTATATTTTGCTAGTTCGTCTAGTAGATTTGTTAACGGCTTTACGTTTTTCACACCACTTACAAAAATTGGTGGCGGTTTTAGTTCTTTGGTTGCCTGATTTACTTCCTCCATATTTTCCTCCGTTAAGTTTCCATATCTGTTACTAACTGGTATTTCTCCTGCTAGCCAATATTTTTGTTTGGTTCTACTATTTGAATCCTTGTCTTCGTCGTGCGTTCTGTTTCTTTTCTTGGTGTAAGTAACTTCTTCCCAGTCATTCTCATAGATCTTATTCGGTAAAGGGGGATAATTAACATGGGACAGGTAATTATGTGGTTGTGAGCAGGATGGATGTTGATTATAGAATGACACTGGGTATTGTCATTGGGTTTGTTGGGGTAGTGGTTGTGATAAAGCTGTGAAAGCTTGTGGTTGTGTGTATTGTGTTGTTATGTTTTGTCCCAATTGAGGAGGCACTAATGGTCCATGCTGTGTATAATTAGTAGCATGGTCCATAATGGCTACGATATTATTTTAGTGAATCTAGTTGGTTATTTATTTTTAAAGTTATTTGGGTGTTAGTTAAATAAATATGAATAAATTTATGATTCCGGCTATTCGGAGTCACTTGATAACTTGCTTATCACTTCTCGCTCGGCACGCAACCTTGCTGTTCAAAAACTCAAGAAATAATCATAATACGAGTTCATGCAGTGGCACATATATCACAGTAGACACAGATTAACCGTAATCACTATTAAATAATAATTATTATAATTCCGGTGCATCGACTTAACATACACGCAACGCCTATTGAACTCAGTTTTTGAAAGGTTGTTTTCATGATCTAATTTTCACGCTCGGCTTCCGAAATTTCAGTTCTTTTTTGGCGCATGGTAAAATTTAAGTAAGGAATGTGTATGATTGGTTGGCGGAGATAAAATCGAATGTGGCTGAAAGCATGATTGATCAGTCCTAGTTTAGATGTAGAAGTAGTAAGTTGACTTGTACGGTTTTGCCGTGCACACACGAGATGCTTGAAGGAGGTTGACCTTTTACACTCTTACCAGGGGTGTGTAATGAAGTCTACTGTTGGAAATTTTTTCGTCGTCCCGGAGTTATTGTATCGTTTATCGGTGTCTGAAATAACAGTTTTATGGTTCCATGAAGAAGGCCCTAGTGTTTGAATTAGTGCCGGTCCGAATTTTTAGAGTGATTAGCGCACTTCTTGCGGATTAATTGTAAAAAGGTTCGTATTTGTTACGTTCGCGCGTATACAGCAAACGCCCGTCAAATGAAAGGACTAGCTGTATGTAAATGGCATAATTCAGTTTTGTGTAATTATAACGTTCGTTTAAGAAATTTGTACATAAATAGTTAGAGTACAAAGACCGTAGTGTAAATAAGTTTCTATGCAATTATATTAACCAAGTAGTACCGGAATCAAACAGTCTGTTTTGATTTAATTAACTTTCATTATCGTTACGATGTATCCCTTAAAAAGCATTTGACCGTGGTAGCGATATTGGATACGCTGCAGGAGGACAGTTACCGTTTCGTAAGCTGGATTGCCATCTTCAGAGACCGTATGCAGTATTAAAAAAAGGGGGAAATGACGTGTGAACTTATTGAAATATTAAGTTAAATACTTACGCATTCTTTTTTTTTTTTGGTGTTGCTGACAATTTTAATAAAGTGTTGTTTTTTTATTTTACATTTGTCAAACGGATGAACGTGCTTTTTATTTTTGTTTAGATTTTGCTTTATAGCCGTTGGACGTTCAACTTAGTTTCATAAAGTGTATTCATTCACGATGTATTGATATCATATTGCCGAACTTGTTCATTTTTTTGTTTTGATCGACATTATTAACATTTACTTTGGTAGTGTATAAAATTAAGAAGTTAATCTGGGAATTAAACTAGCTAGCATCAACCCAATATCAACAATAGATTTTTACGAAGCTAATGATGTGTTTAATACATATGTCAAGCTACTGTTTGATTTTATCTAGTTGATTTGATTATATCAAGGTATTAATGACCTGGTTATTATTTTCCTTACAGTGTGTAACCTAATTGTAACCCCATTTCTTTTACTGCCGTATTAATTATTTTAGTAAGAAGTTTAAAAGGATGAAATATTTTGTTGACATTCAAGTTATCGAATGACAATCTCGGTTATGTTCGGGGAGTGTTGGAGTGGGGTCGCCGAAACGGCCTTCGCCGAAAGCCTCGCGTCGCAAAATTTTACCTGTATGAAGCGTAAAACAGACAACTGTTATGCGTATGGGTAACCATTTGATGCATTTATTTTCTGCTTAGACCTTGTACTCATAATTTTAACTGTCAACCTTTAATATTTACTAATTAATATGTGTATTAACTAACGTATTAATGCAATTTTATTTTCCACTTAAACTTTGAGCATATAATTTAGCAGTCGACCTTCAATATGTTTACTTTTTAACTGATAACACTATTAAAGGGAGTACGCAATGAAGCGTAAAACAGACTATAATGCATATGTGCAACCATTTATCGTATTAATGCATTTTATTTCTGCTTGGACCTTGTACACATAATTTAACGTTCTTAAGGTAGAAATAGTTTAAAGCATGGCAACTTAATTACTCATTTTTAATTATGTATAATGTTGAAGGTGACTTTCTCAAGGTAAAAATAAGCATGTTGTTGTAATAAATTTCGTATATAGGTAAAGGCCACAACCCTCAAACGGAACTCAAAAGAAATGTAATAATAATTTTATTAACAATTATGCAGTTTCCTTTATTATAAACCCTATTACGAGACACATTCATTTAACACGATGTTAATGAGTGGTTGTTACTTTCCGATTGCATTGTGTAACAGCTTAATAAACGCATTATATAGTTAAAATCATTTAAAGCATGTTATTGCCGTAAGCAAACTAATTAAGTAACTGAGTTACTGAGTCACAATCTGTAGATAGTAATTAAAAGAAATGTAATAATAATTTCAATTACAATTATGCAATGCCTTTTATAATAAATGCATTACGAAAAATAAACCACATTGTAAAAACAATAACATTTATCCCTGGCAGAATTATATTTAAACTTCATGTTAGGTAGACATAAGCACCAGCTTTAAAAAATACCAAGGCTGTCCGCTTCTATCAATAATACGGTTTAATCATTTTAATTCATATTTAATTTGTAGTCTTACATTACCTGTAATAATTTTAATAACCATAAAATACATATTAACTTAAAAACGCCAAGTCCATCTGCTTCTATCAATAATACGATTTAATCATTTTTCATCCGTATTTAATTTTTAGGCTTACACTACCTGTAATAATTTTAATAGTTATGTTAACTTAAAAAAATACCAAACTCATCTGCTTCTAGAAAACATCAATAATACGATTTAATCATTTTCATTCATATTTAATTTTTAGTCTTACGGCATCTATGCCTTACGAGACTAGGGTCTCTTATTAGACTACAATTTTTATGACAAGGGCGAAGCTCGCGAACAGATTCTCGTCCTACAAGACTAGGAACCTTTATTAGAATGCAACCCCTAATTCATAAATACACTTTTCGTATCGATGAAAAGGTCACAATCTGTAGACAGGATTAAAAGAAATGTAATAACAGTTATGCAATCTCCTTTGATAAAAACAACCCTAATAAATATTAATAACAGCTTAAATCTTTATTCTCAGGTGAACAAAATGCGATCTCTAGGTGAGCATATAAAATATGGTGACCAAAGGTGTCCCAATGATGCCGTCACAAAAACAAAATGACGGCCAAAGGTGTCCCGTTGGGCGGGGCTTGTGACTTAAAAAAGTGGAGGGGATGGTGTCCCGGTACTACTCATGTATCGTTATCGAGAGAAGATAGTGTACGTTCATTAAAGGTACTTTTTGTTTATGTTTATAAATTTCGGATGGTTCCAAAACATCTAATTTGTCATTTTTTATTACAAAAATGTAAAAATTTAATATTGTTTTGTGAAGTCATAAGGTGATTATTCCCTATTAGATGTGTGTCATAATTTGATGTATTTATCTGTGTGTTTATATTTGTAACGTGTAATGTTTTCTTTGTAGCTAATATCAAAATTTGTCCAATATGAACAGAATTACAGAATGTGCAGATCAATTTATGAATACCCGATAAATACCTAATAACGCTACGTTTTAAAAATATTTTCGCGATATACAAGGTGGTCTATAAATACGACCCGTATCAAAGTTGTATTTTTTAAATGGAATGGCCTGTATAATATCTAATTCATAGATTCTACGCGCAAAATAAAGTAGCGTTTTATTAAAGTTTATCACGCCTAAATCTTAAAGTGTTTAAAATATTTTATGTTTAGTGAAAATGTAGTGAGCTTGTTAATATGCAACTCTGAACGTGTCAGTTGTTTTTAACTAAATTGGTCATAGCAACTACTAATTGGTGGAGTTTCGTGTCGCTCTTGAGAAACTTCTCCCAACTCATACAGGAGTTTAAAAATTGAGTCCAAATAATTACAATCTTCAAACAGCAATAACTTGTTTTAAGTTAAACGGAACACCCTGTACTTTTCTTCGGCAGAAGATATAAAATTTAATTATCTATCAAATATTATTAAGGTCGCATTTTTATAAAAAACACACATTTTTATAATGCAAACTGATTTTAATAAAAATTCTCATTCATTCAGTTGACATTTTTTAAATATGGATCGACAATAGCTTATCACTAAAAGCTCCAACAATGTAAACTAACTAATATGTACTAGGGTAAATAACAAAGAAAATAAAATAAATATAAAAATTTATACAAGAAATATTTATAACAAGCTTTCAAAATGACAACCGTCTGATTGTAAACACCGTCAAATTTGACTTTTAACCTTTCCGTAACATTTGCTAACATTTCCGGGATTATGTTTTGAAAAGCTCCTCTGATTCGCTCTTTCATATTTTCTGATGGGATAGGAGGTGTATCATATACGATTCCTTCAAAGTGTCTCCAAAGGAAGAAGTCCGGCGGAGTCAAATTCGGGGATCTAGGAGGCCAGTCCTGATAACCGTTTTTTCATCCCACTGATTTTGAAAACGGCCGTTTAAAAAATAGCGTAGTCCAGGATAGAAATGTGGAGGTGCTCCGTTCATCTGCAGTCACATCGTTCCTCTAGAGCCTAAAGGAATATTTTTCAAGAAGTTTGGAAATTGATTTATTAAACAATCTAAAAATATTCTTCCATTTAAGTGTTCATAAAAAAAATAAGGTCCAATTAAATGTTGACCTACTATTCCACCCCACACGTTCAATGAACATTTGTGCTAATTATTTATTCTTCGAAATTGATGTGGATTGTAATCGGAATAATAGTGAAAATAGTGTCTTTACGCATACGTTGTTGTAAAAACGTGCATTCATCGGTAAACAAAATAATAGAAAAGTTTTCATTTTCTCCCAGTTCGTCTAAAATCCACAAACAAAATTCAATTCGTTTGTTCATTTTCAGAAAGTTCTTAGTGCAGCTGAATTTTATATGGAGGATAGTTACGCTTTTTAATAATCCTTGAAACACTTGCTTGGCTAATGTTGATATTTGCACAATTTGATAATGATATACATAGGTATTCTCAATTACAGACACAGTCACCAAAAATTAAATATCTTCGTTTCCTGTTACGGGTCTCTTTAGTTGGTTTGTTATATTCCACAGATCCTGTTTCTCTGAACGAGATCACCAATGTTTTAAGACTGCTTTATTTGGATGATTTCTACGAGGAAACCTTTGAGCGTAAATTCTTGATGCCACCAAGCAATTTTATAGACATTCTCCAAGAATAAAAAACCATGTCGATACGTTCCTCTTTTGAATAGTGTATTATTTTAAAAAAGAAATCACAAACACCACAAACTACCAGTACTAGTTTAACCAATATTTACCAAATTTAAATTACAAATTGCTGATGACAACTACATATCATTAAAAATTATTATTAATTTTATGAAATACATAAATAAAAAGTTTACCTCGAGTAGGATTTGAACCCACGACCTGTACTTTACTACAGTACCGCACTAACCAACTGCGCTATCAGGATTCAATCCCCAATCGATGCAAATTTTGTCTTTATGTATGTAGACCTAAATTCTAAATTTAATAAGATAACAATCAAATTTACTTATATTAATGGAATGTGAGCCTGCAATATCACAAGGATTCACACATACCAAAGCAACTTGACTAATATTAAATTATTATAAGTTTTTGTTATGAACGAATACGTTATATCATTATATTTAGAATTCACATCAGTTCTTCATACATAAAGACAAAATTTACAAGGCTCGGCGCTTTTACTTCGATAGCGCAGTTAGTTAGCGCGGTACTCTAGCGAAGTACAGGTCATAGGTTCAAATCCTACTCGAGGTAAACTTTTTATTAATGTATTTAATAAAATTAAAAATAATGTTTAATTACATATATCATGCTTAATTCTGACTTTTCTTTTTTCTTTTGTGCAAATTTTACGTTGGGGTGTAAATTGTTAATATTAAATATGAATTCGGCAACAAAACGTATTAAAATGTCATTAACATAACGAAACCAAAATACAGTCTTAAACCACAAACCATAAAATTACCACTACATCACATACTTTTAAGTTTTGTTGTTACTAGTATACTCTCTCAAGAATGTATTATGGGTTTATTAAAGAATCTGTTATTTAATAATAATGTTGAATTAGTTACAAAGATGGAGTTAATTCAATTATTTGATCTCTGTGTTAATCCAAATTACATCACTTCCAATAATAAGATTTATCTACACAAAAACAAAATCGTTTACTTATTGCCAGTCCAATTTAGCCCATGCTAGCTATTGATTTCGTTATATTAATAATAATAATAATAATGTTTTATTTCCAACAGCTAAAGCCTATTATACAAAATTATGACTAATATAATAAAATAAGGACAATTTAAATTAACAAACAAAATACAGCCACGTACCACACAAAATTAAAAAACACCGAATGCGTTTCAATAGCTACGCTATCATCAGCGGTCGAATAGGACCGCTGATGATGATAGTAGCTATTGAAACGCTTGTTTTAATTTTGTGACGTATTTTTTGTTACAGATCCTCCACAGTTCCAGTGTTCCAGATTTTCACAATTTAAATTGTTACTTTCGACAAAGAAAATATATGCAAGTAGAGCGTATATATTTTAAGAACTACATGTCGTGATAATGCTAGTAAGGTAAGAATTCTTGTTATAACGGTAATGCAGATATTATTAGTACGTTAAAACCTACAGATATGAATTCTGCCGAATCATCAACATCCCAGTTCACTTATGGTATGAAAGGTAAAATAATTCACAGTCAAGGTCAGGAGATGTAACATTTAAATTGAATAACGTAAAAATGTTAGTACGTGAAAAATTTTCTAGTGTGATTGTCGAAGAATGGATTGCTGTTTGCCGACATTCTAAGGATGTTGAAAATAATTACCTTGCTTTCGAAGATGCAATTGACATAGCAGTCGATGCAATGCAATTTTCTGTAAACACAGGTTCATCAGAAGAGGAAAGTGATTTTCATTTGTGACAGTGACAATGCAAATGAATAAATTATAAATCATTCTTTATTTGATTACACTTCTATAAAAAAATGCGTTCGGAATTATGTGTTGAATTGAAAAATTTTGTTTGTTAACTTTAACCAAAATTTAATTTTGCAATGTATACATAACGAATAAAATAACGAATCATGTGGTGTGTATAATTTTTAAATAAGCAATTAACAATTCTACTAAACGTTTCCTTAAAATATTCTGAAAATAAAACTTGTACCTCTAAGTGTTGTGAGGTTAAGTTGACTAAAATAAACCTTAAACGCACCGGCACTGCTTTTCCCCCACTTATTTTCTCGCGCAGAAAATTGTATGACGTCATGTCGTTCTCATAAAAACTGTACTCTACCAGCAATTAATTATATCTATGTTAAGTTAAAAGTCGTTGTATATACCTTAAATATAATTGATAAATAAATTAATAAGGTAATAGGTAGATATTTTAAAAATCGTTTTTGGACTCCTTCGAGTATATGTATGTAGGTTTGTTGATAAGGTGACCAAATAATAGATGCATAACTTATTAATAATATAAGCATTATATAAGGTGATTCAAGTTTCAGTGAATTAAATAACTTACTGTTCCTTATAGTAATCGATTACAATCCCTGACAACTTGAATAACATCCAAGTTAAATGTCAGTTTACTATCAAATACTACACCTAGATCTGTATATTTGTTGACCCTAAACAATTTATTATTTTTAATACTGTAATCTAAAAATCTAAAACTATATTGATGGTTTTTCTAGTGTATGACATTACACAACATTTATCAACGTTTAAGGTTAGATCATTATCTTGGCAGCAATTGAGCAATAACTAAAGATCATTCTGCATAGAAATACAGTCGCTTATGTTTTCAACTATTGTAAACACTTATAGGTCATCCGCATACAATAGATATCTATTATTAAAACTGTGGCCTACAGAACTGAAAAACAACAGAAACAGAAGTGGACCCAAATTTGATCCTTGTGGAATTCTCCTTGTAGCAATATATTCGTAAGACGAATTGGTATTCAACAACTTGTCTTCTTTTATGTAGATAAGATCGTAGAACTTCAACAATGTTACTGTTAATTCCCACCGCTAACATTTTTATTAGAAGTTTCGAATGATTTATTCTATCAAAGACCTTTGCAAGATTCGTGTAAATAACGTCCACTTGTTTATTTTCATCCATTGCGTGAGAAATACATTGTGTAATGATTTAGGTTAGTTGACGTTCAACGCCCAGGACAAAAGCCATGTTGATTCAACGATATATAAGTAGAAATCATTGAAAAAATTTTGTTGAAAAGAATAGTTTCAAACAGCTAAGTATTGCCACTGGGCGATAATTACTAATGTTACATTTATCTCCAGATTTAAAGATAGGTACAATTGTAACCAATTTCCATATGGCAGGAAAATTACTTGTTTAATAATGAATTAATGACATTTTAATACGTTTTGTTGCTGAGTTCTTATTTAATATTAACAATTTACATCCTAACATAAAATTTACACTATCGAAAAAAGAAAAAGGTCAGAATTAAGCATGATTTGTAGTTGTCATCAGCAATTTGTAATTTAAATTTAGTAACTAGTAGTGGTAGTTTGTCGTTTTTGTGATTTTTTTGTTAAAATGATACACTATTCAAAAAAGAAATGTATCGACATGATTTTTATTCTTGGAGAATGTCTATAAAATTGCTTGCTGGCATCCAGAGTTTACGCTCAAAAGTTTCTTCACAGAAATCATCCAAATAAAGTAGTCCCAAAAAAATTTGTGACCTCGTTCAGAGAAACTGGGTCTGTGGAGTATAAGCTTAGATTAGGTAAACTTGTCTAAGAGTATTAGAAACCGTCTAAAGGAGGCCCGTAACAGGAAACGAAGATAGTGAATTTTTTGTGATTGCGTCTGCAATTGAGAATCCTCAAATTGTGCCAAATATCAACATTAGCTAAGCAAGTGTTTCAAGGATTATTAAAAAGCATAACTATCCTCCATATAAAATTCAGCTGCACTAAGAACTTTCTGAAAATGAACAAACGAATTGAATTTTGTTTCTGGATTTTAGACGAACTGGAAGAAAATGAAAACTTTTCTAATATTTTTTTTACCGATGAATGCACGTTTTTACAACAACGGATGCGTAAACAGACACAATTTTCACTATTATTCCGATTTCAATCCACATCAATTTCGTAGAATAATCTGCACAAAGGTTCATTGAATGTGTGGGGTGGAATAATAGGTCAACATTTAATTGGCCCTTATTTTTTTTTATGAACAGTTAAATGAAAGAATATTTTTAGATTTTTTAATAAATCAATTTCCAAACTTCTTGGAAAATATTCCTTTAGGCGCTAGAGGAACAAGGTGACTGCAGATGAACGGAGCTTCTCCATGTTTCTATCGTGGACTATGCTATTTTTTAAACGGCCGTTTTCAAAGTCAATGGAGTGAAAGAAACGTTTATCAGGACTGGCCTCCTAGATCCCCGAATTTGACTCCGCCGGGCTTCTTCCTTTGGAGATACGTTAAAGGAGTCGTATATGATACACCTCCAATCACATCAGAAAATATGAAAAAGCGAATCAAAGGAGCTTTTCAAAACATAAGCGAATATTACGGAAAGGTTTAAAAGTCAAATTCGAAGGTGTTTACAATCAGCCGGTTGCCATTTTGAAAGTTTGTTATAAATATTTCTTGTATAAATTTTCACATTTATTTTATTTTCTTTGTTATTTGCCCTATTACCTATTAGTTACTTTACATTGTTTATGCTTTTATTGATAAGCTATTGTCGATCCACGTTTTCAAAATGTCAAAATTCCATGGATGACTGAATAAATGTGAATTTTTATTAAAATCCGTTTGCATTAAGAAAATGTGTGTTTGTTATGAACATGCGACCCGATAGCTATGGCATACTCTAATAATATTTGATAGGCAATTAAATTTTATGTCTTCTGCCGGAGAAAAGTACAGGGTGTATAGTGTCCGAAAAGTATGGAATATTCAAGTATTTCATTCCCTCCCCGTGGGGGAGGGCGGGCTCCTCGAGCTTTCCGAGTTCCTTCAGCCACAACCATGGATTCGCTGTATACATACATACATTACATATACATTCATGGTGGGATTGAGGATGGGTGTGGTCAGGATAGCATCGCAAAGAATGAAGGGGCAAATATTACCCCAGCATTCGCCTAAGTAGCCGCATATGGTGTGCATATACGCAGTGACCATGCCGCTACATGTGTATGAGGAAAACCCCCTGAAAAAACCTCATACAAGGTAGACGGTAAACGGAATCGAACCCATTACCTCCCGAATGGTAAGCAGGTCGTGTCACCACTACGCTACCAGCTCGGTCCTGACGGTGATAAATTCTACGTTCAAATTCATCAGTCGCATTTGAAACAGCTTCAGGTGCGATGGCCCTCGTCTCTGTACGAATGCGATTTTTTAAGCTTTCGATGTCTTCCGGCCTATTTACGCAAACCTGGCCTTTAAGGTTGCCCCAAAGGAAGGAATCCAGCAGATTTAAATCTGGTGACCGAACTGCCCATTCTACTGGACCTCTTCTGCTTATACAATGATTTGGAAAGGTATCATTAAGGTACTGGCGGACATTAATCCCAAAATGTGGAGGAGCCCGTCTTGCTGGAACCATATTCTATCATGGGGTATATCTGGATCGTATTCATTTGGATATAAAACAGCTAATGCAGGAATTACCTCAAATTGTAGAAAATTTAGATAAACATCGGCCGTTAAATTACCTTCAAATAAATAAGGTCCGAAAATCTGGTTTCCCATCATTCCTGCGCACAAATTAGCTTTCCGCTGGTACTGGGTGTGTCCTTTTAGATACCAGTCGTGTGTTTTGCTTATTAACTGTGCCGTTTAAGTTGCCTCATCAGTAAACAGAATATTTTTGTGAAAATTTGCATTGCCTTCCAATCTGCGATCCAAGTCATCTGCAAATAACTCCTGAACTACACACACTTTGTATGGGTGCCACTTTTTCTTTTTTTGGACGCTGTGTACAGTGGATTTGATTGTATTACAATCTTGCACAACTGAAACATGTGGATTTCCCTCTACGGCCAACATCACATTTTTACTTTCTTCATTATTTAAAGCTGTCTGTTTTTGGTAAATCTTTAACAGAGCTCGTATTTTAAAATTTGTACCAAATTTTACTTAAGGTTGATTGCGTAATGTGAAATTCGGGGTACAAATTGTTAAACTCCATATTCCAGCATCATTAAAATTTCATTACGTTGTCTTTCGGATAAATGAGCCATGTTAACCAATGTAAATAAGTAACTTTTTATTTCAAGTGCTCGTACTACCTGAACGTTTGTAAGGCGCAATCAATTGTTTCGACAATTAAAAACAGTCATAAGTGTCTAGATTAATAATGGTTACTAAAATAAACTTAACATCACTCTTCCATCACTTTTCCACTGTTTTCTCAAAAACTAGTTTAGTAAAAGTATTAAAGTTATCATTTAAAAAAGAAAAAAACTTTTCTATAAAATGGGTACAATATAGGGGCACCTTGTCATTTAATAAAATTGTAGTGATGTTCGCTACTCCTTTATTTTTTAAGTAACTGCTAACTAAATATCTTCCTGTAATGAAAAACTGAATACTAGATAACTTTTATTTCAGACTTTTTTGATAAAATAAATATTTACCGAGATATATAGAATATTGCATACTTTTCGGGTTTTGTGTGTGTGTGTGTGTGTGTGTGTGTGTGTGTGTGTGTGTGTGTGTGTGTGTGTGTGTGTGTGTGTGTGTGTGTAGCGTGCATGCGCGTGTGCGCGCGCGTGCGCGTGTGTGTGCGTGTGCGCGTGCGCGTGGACGTGTGTGCGTGTGTACGTGCGTGTGTGTGTGCGCGCGTGCGCGTGGACGTGTGCGCGTGTGTGCGTGTGTACGTGCGTGCGTGTGCGTGCGCGCGGGTGCGTGCGCGTGCGTGCGTGTGTGCGTGCGTGTGAGTGCGTGTGTGCGTGCGTGCGTGTGTGTGTGAAGAGGCAGCCGCCTTTACCAAAATTTTCCTGTCATTATTAATTATTTGCTAGCTATCCTGCGTAAATGAATTATTAACATTCACAGATTTTTATCAAATAATGAATTTTATATCCCCTCCGACGTTAATTTCAAAAACATCGAAAGTGTTTCTACGTCATAGTTCCCTCCGCACTTTCCGCCAATCCTGACCTGAAGTCCCCTACACTGAAGCCGTCCCCGCTTTCCGCGGATTATCTATAAAACCGCGAGACGCGTTGTCTACTTCCTGCTTGCGTGTCGGCCGTTGCCGCGACCACTTGCTACTCGTGCGCCGAACCGTTTCATTATCTACTGCTGCTTGCTTGTCGGGCTGTTGCTCCGATCACTTTCTCGTAGATCCGTATCGTTGACATCTGCTGGTACGCAGATCCGTTACACTGACCTGTCGACCATTGTACGTGTCGAACCATTTGTCGTAGTTATCCTGCATCGTCATAATTATTAAACGCGACACCGCCGCCTGAACATCATCTACGTACAACGGGCCTAGAGCTGCTGAAATCTGAAGCTGAACGCACGCCAGTCAATATACACAACCTTACACTTACGCCGATTGAACGATGTTACGAAGGGTTGAAAACCCAGCGTCATCTTTCATTTACTACGTTGACTAGAAAGGTGCTTGCCTAAATGCTGTCAACTCCAGAGATATACCTTTTCACAGCGCAACGGGTTCGACCCAGAATCTTGCAAAGGATATTTCACCTACACCGCACACAAACTCACACAGATACGCCTATCACCAGACAATTAACCTGTAGAAAGCATGAGATTAACTGCAACAAAACACCCGTAGGTCGATCGCATTTCACCACCTGGTGATTAAAATAAATAACCGCCGTCCTAACTACTCACCCACCGGGAGAGATCCAGAAATAACATTAGTTTATTCCGTTTCTAATAATTAGGTTAATCTTTTAAATCCGTCACCAAAGTTAGAGATCTCGTGTAAGTAATAACCTTAGTTTATTCCGTTTTAAATAATTAGAATAGTTCCGTTACCGTAGTTGTAAAATCTCGTGTAAATAAGATTTGTACGTGTTAAATTATGAACGAAATTGACTTGATATAGTAAAAGCGTTTTCTTTCTTAAAAAGTAAATATTTAAGTTGGTTAACATATAAATTATGTATTGAACGCACTTAATCAATAACCTCGGGTAAACAATTAACTGAGAATACGTGATCCCGAAAGAGATTTATTTAACATCAACATAAATAAATTTCATTATAAAATCCAAGCATAAAAGCTTTTATTTTATCAGAGCTACCTAAAACACGTATTTTCACATATACACGAGCATGCCTCTTTAAAATATCGATTATTTTATTAAAGGCCTTCGCAGATATAAAAGAGTGAACGACCGGCGTTATCATATCCCAGCACATATTTACCCGGGATCCCTTAACTGTACTATAACGCTTCCTGCTACTGTAAAAAACAGAGCCCTAATAATTTATTATTTTTGATCACTTAGATTTAATTACAATTAAATCAGGACAAAGAATGGGCATTTTAATAACATAACTGCCGCTACTAAAGATATTTTCACAGAAAATCCAGCGGACAGTATAAATAGAGGGCTCCCACCATTACCGTGCCAGGACGAGGACCGAAAGTTTATGTACAGTGCATCCCATTTTGGTTGAGACAGTCAGATATCTGGGTAGTTGTTGAAGATAGAACCTTGCGGTTTCCGCGGTGCTGTGCCACTTTTTTGTGAAACTCAAGATGGCCTGAACGGATTTTGCCTAACTTCTTTCGTTTATAAATTACAGGGTGTTTTTGAAAATCCACACTTTTTGGATCCCCTCCTTATCTAAGAAGTTTCTCAGCGATAATGTCAGATTGAAAACTGGTCCCATAGAGAATTTTACGTAGAATCCAGGGGCGCACTCAATATTGGGTATCGTTATGGAAATAAGACTCAAACTTATGATTTTTTCAATGCAACACCCTGTATTTTATTATCTCATTAAATTACTTATTTTTTTCCTTCGAAATGATATATAATATATAAACATGAAGTTTTCAAAAATGCTCCAAAATTACTAAAACATTGAATTTTAATAGAGTGCCATGGATTTCAAAGTTTTACTACAGGAATTATTATTTGTGATTTTTTTATAATAGGTCATGGATGCTACAAACACTGTTGTTGACTTTTGGAGCATTGTTTTATCAAGTGACTGTGGAGAAATCAACACATCTGCTGTCATGATGATAAATTTTGATGCGTTTTATTGTGTTTGTGTTTGGCGATTTTGTTAATTTGTGAAATTTTATAATGGCTGAAAGATTTTTCAGAACAATGTTTTAATCAATGCCATGAAAATGTTGACGAAGCATTAGAATTATATTTAAAGAGGTAAACTAGTAATTTACAATAAGACATTATATGACATATTGTTTTTAAAACATTAGATATCCAGAGAGGCGTCAACCTAGTCGAGCAACGATATTTCGACTAAAGAATAATCTACTCAATTATGGTGCCTGTTCTAAACCCCGGCCCAAGACGTATAACAAGGAAAATAATGAAGTGGATGAAATAAATGTCTTAGCCAGCGTCTCTCCTCACACTTCTTGTACGAAGTTAGAAAATGACACTGGCGTTCCCCGATCACGGGTACAAAGGATTAAAAAAAACACAAATTGAAACCCTACAAAGTGAATATTGTCCAGCATTTATACCCTGGTGATGCAGCGAGGCGTGTGAATTTCTGTAATTGGTTTTTGAACCAAACACTAAACCAAACCAAACCAAACCAAACCACCAAACACACACACACACACACACACACACACACACACACACACACACACACACACGTACACACACACACACACACACACATACACGCACACGCACACGCACGCGCACACACGCACACACGCACACACGCACACACGCACACACGCACACACGCACACACGCACACACGCACGCACACGCACACACGCGCGCGCGCGTGCACGCATACGGACACACAGACACGCGGACACTCGGACGCACGGGCACATGGACACACCAATACACCGACACACGTACACACGGACATTCGGACACATGGGCACACGGCCACACAGACACGCAGATTTAACGTATTCATATACCGAACTTTTGCTCAGTGAAAATTTACCTAAAATTAACATTAATGAAATTAGAAAAAAGTGTTGCTTATAATATTTATTCTGTTTTAAATTTCAAGAAAAGGGTTCCAAAGAAAAAAATGAAAACTTTTATACCAAAAACATATTGAAAGAAAATGAAGGTTGAATGTTGCTAAAGGACAATATACAGTTTTACTAAAAAGATGTGAATATGAAATCAAGGCCAAAGAACGTCTAAAGGATAATTCATCTTATGAAAAATTAAGTAGAAATAAATAAAATAAGTACTGCTGGTAATACTATGTTACAAAATTGTTTCGGCGAAGGCAACCTAAAGGTGTCCGAATTTATTTTTACCAAAAACACATGAAAATAACAGACCCTTTAGACCTATCGTTTCATCTATAAATTCTCCAATATTGGTGTAATAGGTGTACAAATAAGTTCTCGCGGCTTGGCAAAAGTTGGCGCCACCAGTACGTTACGGTTAATGTAAGATAACGTCATTATCGTAACGTTGGATATCTATCAGCAACATAATCTTTAAATATTAATGATCTTTTATCAGTATAATGTATTCGTTTATGTGCGAAAATGTCGAGTAAGCGTCATTTGCGGGAACTTTTGATTTACTTCTTCAATTTAAATCAACCTGCAGCTGAGGCGCATCGGTTTGTTGTGGAAGCATATGATGAGACGGCCTTAAGTGAGAGAAGTTGTAGTGAGTGGTATCAAAAGTTTAAGGGTAAATTTGATATCGAGGACAGAGAACGTAGCGGAAGGCCAAAAGTGCAAGAAGAACATGCACTTACATTAGGAGTGACTTAACAAGCAATTTCACATCGGGTGAAATCGGTGGGAATGGTTCGGAAACAAAGAAATTGGGTTTCATGAACTCACGCCGAGAAACGTTGATACCGATTTTTGACATGTGAAATGCTGCTTCTTATAAACGAAATGGTTTTCTGCGCTGTATAGTTACTGGTGATGAAAAATGGATCCACTATGATAATCCAAAAAGGAAGAAATCATGGCGACCACCTGACCATGCCTCAACATCTACAGCTAAGCCAAATATTCATGGAGAAAAACTCGTGTTGTGTATCTTGTGGGATCAGCTTGGAGCCGTGTATTATGTTTTGCTCAAACCGAACGAAACCGTTACTGGGAATCTACCGAACACAATAGATGATATTGAGTCTAGCCCTCCAGACCCGACAAAATTATACTCCCGCATGGTAATTTTCGTCTAGATGTTGTGCTTCCGGTCAAAACCCATTCGGAAATATTCAATTGGGAAGTATTATCCCACCCGACATACTCAGACATTGTTCCTTCTGATTTCTACTTGCTCGATGGATGGCGCATGGGCTGTCTGAGCAACACTTTACATAATATGAAGATACCAAACATTGGGTATATTGCTGGATAGCCTCAAGAGATCAAGCGGATAACGACGCGGTATCTGTATGCTGCCCGGAAGATGGGAAAAAGTAGTGGCAAGCGAATAAAACGTTAGGCTCTTTCAAATAAATGCCCAATTTTTGATAAAAAAAACGGCGGAAAGTTATTTGTACACCTAATACAATTTATCAACAGTTTTATTATAATAATAATAATGCCTTTATTATTGAACACAATAATTACAGGAGAAAAAACAGTTCTGTATTCGATATTACACCTGTAGATAACTTTAACAAAGTTTAAAAATAATGTAAGGACTAAACATGAGTTGGTAATGTTCAGAGAAAATAAATCATTTGAAAATTGATATAATTTGTATTGTAACGGTAGACTTTTCCAGAGTAAAGCAATGTTATAAGAGAAAGAGTGTTTATACGTATTAGTACTATGGGGTGGTATCGAAGTAAGCCCTTTATGCCTCAATATGAGATGCACATCGGTACGATAATTTATCCTTTTCCACAAATATATAGGGTTTCTATTTGTTATTATTTTATGAAAGCAAATTAATGCGTGAACCTTTGGTTACCCATGTTTAACCACTGTGCATTGATTAGCTTGTTAGAAAGGTAGCGTATAGAAAGAAAAACGAAGTGTATAAATCTTAAGCAAGAATTATGTACCCTCTGTATGCGTTTCAGGTCCCTTTTTATAATGCAAGGTCCACATTCGTTACGATATATAACAGTTTGTTTTCGTTGTCATAAGTTTTGAAGAAAGTAAGATCATTTTCCTATAGAACACAATGATATAAGATAGTAAAAAGAATTTCGTATTGTATAGTGTCGATCACCTTGGAGTAATCTAATAATATGAGCAGAGTTGCCAGTTTTTTGTCTAGTACTGAAAAGATATCTGTAATGGCAAGAACAGCAGTGCGCAGCTATAACCAGCTCGAAATCCCGACTGATTTTCAGGTATGAAGTTATTATGATTTAGGGAATTTTTACTTTTGATAGGACGTATAAAATTGGTATCGGGCGAAGATCTTTACATTCGGTAGGTGTTT
The DNA here is from genome assembly GCA_036346205.1 of Vesta saturnalis. Lineage (NCBI taxonomy): Eukaryota > Metazoa > Arthropoda > Insecta > Coleoptera > Lampyridae > Vesta > Vesta saturnalis. Next base: position 1,212,976 of record JARFJB010001320.1, read on the forward strand.
TAATTTTATTTAAAGGCATTACGTGAGTGTCTAATTAACATTAGACACTTAATGCTACTTTTATTACGCAGAATATTTTTTTATGGTTTTTCAAAGAGCACTATTATTTTGAGCTAAACCTTGAGAATAAGCCTTTTTTTCTTTTGGACATGCCTGCGTAACTTGATTTCTAAGACTGTTATACCGTTACTTGTTAAATCGTTTTTGTTCTGTTTACTGCTATCAAAAACAATATCTCTCGTATGCATTATAAATTATAAGTGATCACTAAACCAAGGCGTCAGTTGTTTGTTGATTTGTGTACATTTGAGTTTATTAAATATTGTTAATAGTTTGTCGTTAAAAACCGTAATTGTCGATTCAATATCTTGAAAATCATATATGTCAATCGTCGGTACCGATGCCAAGTCCAATTTAAAATTCTTATAACTAAAATTTCTTAAACACCTGTATGTTTTGATCTTGCAATTAGATTTAAGTATGTGAACCTTACCCTAAGGTGACCATTTATGTAAAAAGGAAATACGGAACATGGCCGTATCACCCCCAGAGTCTGTGGGGGTACTAAACACTCTTCAGTAAGGGAAAAGGGAAGGAAATTAGATACAAAATTACTCTAAGTGACAAATGTAGTGGTTGTTTGTGCTTTTTTAGGCGCCCCATGTCATAATGCAATAATGTCAAAAAATAAAAATTGTGTTTTGTCATTAAAAGTCCTTTTAAAGTTTTTACAGTGAGACTAGTTTTTTCGCTGGTCCAAATTTTATTCATATCAGAAAAAATTCTTTCCATGGCGACGTTGGATCCTGTTAAACACATGCACATTTAAACAATTTTTAATATGTTGTTGTGTAGTATATCTTCATCTTTGAGGTGATTAAAATGTTCGACCCATTGTTTGTCGATAGAAACAGAAACTATTTCCACTCTTTTATTTTTTGACTGAAAGTTCCGAATCATTTGTGAGTTTCTAACATCTGACCATAGAGGTTATTTTTTAGCAATACCCAACGAAATGCTTTGCTAATCTTCAAAGTGTTGCGTCAATTTATTCAAGTAGGCTATACAAGTAGTATAAAACATGACCACTGACGTTTTAAACTGAGTTACGGCTAGATCTTCTCCTTCATTTACCTAAGCTACTAGCATAATGTTAACTTGATTTGGCAAAAAGACTTCATTTTCCGCTCTTTTCATTGTTGCTTTAAATTTGATAAAACCATTATACTTCTACCATTCAAGATTTTTCAGATTCCATTTGCAGCACACATTTATGAAATGTAGAAGCTGGAGAGTGAAGAAATCATAGCCAAACTTTAAAAAAATTGTTTTTAAAACTATTATGAATCAATGTGGGAAATGTTTCTTAAGAGAAAGTAACTCTGTAACGGTTTGAACATTTTTAATATTGGAATTAAAACTTTCACCAATTGACACTTTCTTTGGGAAAATGGTATGAAATTATTTATTTCTTTATTTTGCACAAGTTTTCAGACAGAGTTTGTGTCTGAAAGCTTGCGCAAATTAAATAAATAATTTCGTTCCAAGATCATGTTGTATGCAGCTTAGTGATCCTTCTTGTAAAATGTTGCATACAATACTTTCAAATTTGTTTGTAGCACATGCAAATTTTTATAGGAAGCAACTTTTTGTTAGCTTACTAGTACAATCCACAGAACGAAAGGACTGATTGTGGATCATGTTGTGGTATGACGACGTACATTCAATTGCTGCTAGCTTTTGTTCTTCATTTCCAAATGTGTTCTTATGAAAAAAAGACACTTTGCTACTTCTAGAAGCAGCAATATTTGCCTTTTGCTTAAGTGTCGATATGTGTAGAAGAATGAAACGTCAGAAATGGTATAAAAAAGAAACTTGTGTTTAAAAAAGGGATTGTCCAGTATAATACGGCAGGAATGCCGCCTTACCTTAGCCTTCCAAAATATCATTTAGTGATCAGAAATGCAACATGACGCCATAACTCCAGCTTCATTTAATTCTAGAGACGAATTTGTGTGGATAAGGTCAATAATTGCATTACCGCGGGTTTTCTCTGTAATATGCTGCAAAGTTCGAGATTCACACATAGATTCATTAAAGCATTAGTAGCTTTGTCTGTTTTTGCAAAGTCTATGTTAAAATCGCCAAGTTCAAATACAGATTTACGTCTAAAGTTTATTTCTAACCACCTGTCTTGTAAAGTGGTAACTACGCACAGGATTATACACAATTCCAATTGGAATTGATTTTTTTTTTCAATTAATTTTTATCCAAACTTGTTCAATCGTATCATCTGTTTCAATTTGTATAAAAGACAAGTTGTTTTTAATGTACAGGGTGGTTTTTTTTCGTTAATATTATAGGGTATAGGCTAAACGGTAAGAGATACAAAAAACTAAGATACGTGTCCCGTTCTCTTTTTTAGTGTTTAGTTTAATGGCGCAATCGGATCTACGCTAACTAAATTGGTTTCGAAGATACAGAGTGATTCTCAAAATCTGCCGGTTTTTATTATCTCTTATGACTCGGTTATTTATGGAGATAAAAAAAAGCTTTGGATACGAAGGTTTTATGACTTTTTACATTGAATCCAGTGGCGTTCTTAAAAATAATATAGATGTTTTATTTTTTGAGATATTATCAAAAGTAGCATGTTCTTAATTGCGACACCCTGAATCTGATAATCTCAAAAAATTGCATTTTTTCTTGAGATTGCAACAATATATAACACTTAATATTTTGCATTGTCCTAAATAGCTAAAATACTAAAAAAACATTTTTTTAGTTGGCATGGATTTAATCAATTCTTTATTTTATAATAGGCATAATAAAATTGCAGATAATAACAATAATAAAACATTAATAAACTAAAACATCAACTACAAAAAACAAGAAAAGATTTATAACCACTCAACAGTAATTATTTCAAATACTTATATATAACAATTAGCATAGGTGGTTAATCACAAAAGGTGCTCAAATTGTCTTCCATTCTGCTCGATGCATTTTGGGCTCTGCTTGTAACTGAACGAGTGGCGTTATAGATTTGAATATTTGGCACTCTTCCAATGCAATTAATAAAATTTGCTCTGAGTTCTTCTACAGTATTACTTCGGGTTTTATAGACTTCATTTTTGATAGATACCCAAAAATAAAAGTCGAGTGGCGTCAGGTCGAGGGAACGCGGAGGCCACCTGTTTGGTCCATATGTACCAAGCCAATTTTCGCCAAAATTTACATTTAGTAAGTCCCTTACCATGTGGCTATTATGTGCTGGAGCACCGTCTTGTTGTAAATAAACATTATTTCTTGCAGCTAATGGCATATTATCTAACTCCATTATTACACATTCTTCCAAAATTTGGATGTATCCTTGAGCATTCAAATTTTCATTAAAAATTCTGTAGTTAAGGACTCTGTTTTGATATAGCGCCACCCATACATGGAACCCAAACCGTCCTTTTTGTATCCTGGCGACCGTCTGATGTTTGACCAATATCGATTATTATGTCGATTAAAAATGTTTTTTTAGTATTTTAGCTATTTAGGACAATGCAAAATATTAAGTGTTATATATTGTTGCAATCTTAAGAAAAAATGCAATTTTTTGAGATTATCAGATACAGGGTGTCCCATTTAAGAAAATGCTACTTTTGATATCTCAAAAAATCAAACATCTATTTTTTTTTTAAGAACGCCACTGGATTCAACGTAAAAAGTCATAAAACTTTCGTATCCAAAACTTTTTTTTATCTCCATAAATAACCGAGTCATAAGAGATAATAAAAACCGGCAGATTTTGAGAATCACTCTGTATCTTCGAAACCAATTTAGTTAGCATAGATCCGATTGCGCCATTAAACTAAACACTAAAAAAGAGAACGGGACACGTATCTTAGTTTTTTTGTATCTCTTATCGTTTAACCTATACCCTATAATATTAACGAAAAAAAACCACCCTGTACACTCCAACACTACCCGTACGCGTGGCTCTATCCTTACGCACAAAACAATAATTATACAAATTAATATCATTATTTGATATATAAGGTTTTAGCAATGTTTCCGATATACACATTACATCGGGTTTATTAATGTTTGCAAATTCTTGCAACCTAGAAGATTTTATTACAATGAACAAATATGTGCAATTAACAACTCATGTACAGATGTATTTTTACAACTCATTAAACAAAGAGATAAACTCTAAAAAAAAGATTCTTTGTTTATGTAACAAAGTAAGGCGACCATTCGTCCCGTATTATACCGGACAGTCCCATTTTTAAACACATCATTTCCTATAGTAATTATTTTAATAAATTACGTAAACGTGTCGTATTTATAAATAGACCATTTTTGTCCCTTTTCGGACGTTTCATTGTTTAGAAGTAATGATCAAAGTCTAAAAAGTACGAAAAAGATGGCTCGACCTTCAAATAAAAACAGTAGGATGTCATCACAAGTTCTACCACTTTTGTCGACTTAAATAAATAGGCCACGATTCCGCTTAGGAGCTTTTGGCACGCCGTTCTCCTACACAAGATCCGAAAGCTCAACATACCCGACCCCTTCTCCAAACTCTTGCTCTCATACCTGACCAATCGGGTCAAAGTAGGGAAAACCTTCTCCGATCCCTTTCTACCTACAGCAGGCGTACCGCAAGGTTCTGCCTTAGCCCCGATCCTTTACACTATCTTCGCATCCGATATTCCCGAAGTTACACAACCCGGAGTAGTCTTTGCGCAGTTTTCGGATGACACCGCCTTCTGGACGGTTAATCGGAACAGCGAAACGGCCTCCCGTCTCATATCCAGAACCTTCCGGAACTTCTCCAACTGGTCGAACCGGTGGAAAGTCTCCGTCAATCCTACCAAAACCCAAACAATCCTCTTCCGACATCCTAACTACACCGAAGTCAAATTCACAAAGCTAGCCTCGAGAAATGTTTCACTCGCCCTAAACCAAGAAAGACTAGAACCCTCAATTGGCTCCCCGAGGGAGAAAGAATACGTAACAGGATAAGAAACCGCGTAAACCTACTGGACGCCCTCCGGGGTAGAATCAGAGGTCGTCACCCCAAGACACTACAACACACCTATAAAACATACATCCGCCCTGTTATGGATTTCCGAACACCCTAACATAAACCCCAATCACCTTTCCTTTATCACGTCCTGTGAACGCCGAATTTTTAGACGCATACACAGGTTACCCCTCAGGTTTCCTAGCGACCTCATAACACAACACGGAAGCATACTATCCATCACACACAGAATCCAAACACTACAGAGAAACTTTGCACATAAAAGAATTTTCGGCGCCACTATCCCTACCGAAGAGATCCTTGCCACTCACTACACCGTTTTCCTAAATTCCCACGAAGAAAACCTAAATTAAAATTCAAACACGCCCCGAGATCCTTACACAACTCCTTGACGATAGATGATATCCCATATGTCCTCCGCATCCCCCCGTCTGTTCGTTGACGACCTAGCATAATACCGCAAACGAATCGGATTAACCACACTAAGCACGCGCTACACTCCACTAAACAACACGCACTCTTGAACCAATTAGCACAATATTAAATATTCAAATAAATCTAAACCTTTTTTTAAATTTTTTTGTTACATCAAAAATAACCACATCTCATGATTGTAAACTATACAATAACACAAAACATCGCAACACCAACTGGATTGACCAGGGCTAAAGAGGAGAATGGCTCCTGAACAGTCTACAACTAAGATATATATATATATATATATATATATATATGAGCTATAAATAAGTAAATACTAACCATGAGCATGAGCATACTAACAAAAAAGCTTAAGAACTAGTATTAAGTATCAAATCTAGCGCGAAAAGAATTTGCTTACGACGGTATCTTGCGTATGGAAAATAATTATACTGTTGCATGTAAACAAATATAGTGTAAATAGTTTGTTAGTTAAGGTTAAGTATTAATAAATAACTGTTTTTAAATGAAGAATGTATCTGTCACCTTCCCTCTACTGAGGAGTATTTGGGACCCCTCAGACCCTTCGGGTTATGCGTCCATATCCCGTATTTCCTTTTTACATAAATGGTCGCCTTAAGCAAATGTAAATTTTATAAGGGTCCGAGGACGCGATGGAACACAAGCCCATAGCTACCTTGTTACGCCACTGATGGATTTAATATAAATCCTCACTCCACCGCCGCCTCTATTTATTGGTAATGACATTATTTTTATTGTGTTACGAATGTAAGGTTTTGTCTCCATCTTCTTCTTCGTTTAATGAAAAGAGGATGGCCGTATACGTAGGAACGTAGTGTTGTTCTAAATTGCTGTGTAAAGTGACAAATTTTTCAAGAGCTATAATTTTTGATATCAGCAATTACTTTGTATTTATGGTGGAACTCATAGCAGATACTTCCCCAACGAAACAAATACTGTTAAGCCTTTGGGAACGGATATGATCGCGCGTCATTTTATTAATTATGCACTTTTAAAAACCGAAGTAAAATACACAATTAAATAGATTTTTTTGACAATATTGCATTATGACATGGGACACCTAAAAACTTAACCATAAACAACCACTACATTTGTCACTTTGACTGGAGTGCATCATAAAAAGTCATAATTTTGTGTCTAGTTTAAGAGAAATTTCTCTGTCTTCTTCCCCATACTGAGGAATATTTGGGACCCCTCTGACTATTCGGTTGATGCGTACATATCCCGTATTTCCTTTTTACATAAATGGTCATCTTAAACAAGTATAAATTTTATAAGGGACCGAGGATGCGATGGAACACAAGCCCATAGCTACCTTGTTATGCCTCTGATGGACTTAACATAAATCCTCACGCCACCGCCACCACTATTTCTTGGCAATGATATTATTGTTATTATGTGTTAGAGATGTAAGATTTTGTCTCCAATCTTCTTCGTTGAATGAAAAGAGGATGACCGTATACATATGAACGTAGTGTTGCTATAGTTACCTTGTTACGCCACTGATGGATTTAACATACATTCTCACGCCACCGCCACCACTATTTCTTGGCAATGTTATTATTGTTATTATGTGTTAGGAATGTAAGATTTTGTCTCCATCTTCTTCATTGAATGAAAAGAGGATGACCGTATGAACGTAGTGTTGCTGTGTAAAGTAACACATTTTTCAAGATCCATAACTTTTGATATGAGCAATTGCTTTGTTTTTAAGGTGGAACTCATAACAGATACTTCCCCAACGAAACAACACTGTTAAGCTTTTGGGCACGGATGTACGTAACAAACTGAGTCATTGCGAAAATTAATATATAATAAAACATCACACATTTGAATTATTATTAATGTTATATCTGAATTCTCAATTCAAAATGTCGCTATCTAAGTAGAACGTCAGACTTTTGTGTTTCGTATGATTTATGTTTAATATTTCCGGGATCTTTCCTGTTATATTTTGTGGAGATGCATTGAAATAAAAGCTTATGCTAATTGTGCTACGTTCACACGATTTCAGTTAATTTTAAAGGAGCGGTTATGTAAAAAAATGATGTACTATTCAATTTATCAAAATTAAAATAAAGACCATTAAAATCTTGTACATTGTTTAAAACGCAATGTAACGATACATGACAGCTGTTTTAAACGTACAGATAAAAATAAAAGTACAATCATGTATTAGTGTATATACAATATTTAACTGTTTCTTATAGAATTTTTGTAATTTTATTCAGTAGGTCATTACAACTTAAATGCTAAGTAATAGCAGCAGGCCAATTGCCTTATAAATAATAATAATAATGATAATAATAATAATATAAAACTCGGTTAGTTGTTATATTAATGGGAAATTAAATTAAGTATTGAGGCAAATGAATTAATCCTTTGTAATGTATATGGGGCAAAACATTATGTACAAAAATTTGCTTCGTCTATTAAAGCGATTTTTTTTTAATATTTGTTGTATGACTTGCAAACCTTGAAATTCAAAATCAAATTTATTTTCTTAATTACCACGCGGTGTGACGATTAATCTAATTCATCTCTTTATATAGTTCATCCAGCCTTTGGCTTTTTTCTAATAATTAATCTGTTCCCATTAGTTAATTAAATACTGTAAGAACGAATCTGTATCCTCTTAATGGTTATTTTTTAGGGCAACGCAAAAAAGTAATATTTACTAACAATTTTATTAATCACGTAAGTAATTAATAACAGCTGTGTATCCTAAACTATCAAAATATCGTTAATCATATTCCTTGTTTGACAATGACTGGTAACATGATAAATCTGAAAGATTAATACAGCATGGCCTTTTTTCAAAATACAGTAAATTTAATAACAGGTTCTTGAACTCATTTGTAAAGAAAGCCCCAAATACTTTTGGTATTTCAATATACAAATCTTCAAAACTCAACCGCTACAATATCTCCAGAATATTTTTCTTATGGCGCATTGATACTTGTCACACCCTCCTCCTTTTTGAATGTAAAATGATCTTTAATTCTTCCGCATTGCTTTGAAATTTTATCACTCAATCATATTGATTTAATAAAAAAAATGTCCCAAATTTTATTCTATACTGCGTTAATCGAAGTCTCGATTATTATAATGTATGTCGATTAAACTTTACCGTTGATTGACGTACTTGGAACAGTTTACCCATTTGTATTCACCATAATATATAATTATATTCAAAGACACTTCAATGACCTTCAACTTCCTGTATTCTTGAATTTATTTGCTCGAGGAAAATTATTCGAACAGGATGCCCGTTAGTATTAGTTTTTATTTGCAAGAAGTAAACGATTTAACTGATTAAAATTTTGTTTTATTTTATTATGAAACGAAGCTTAGAATATTGTTTTACTTTTAACTTTTCTTTTTATCCTTCGATCATCTGAACAGAAATTTAAACGATAGTATGAGCTTAAGATGCAACTAACCTAGTTTTCCATACGAAAGCTTTAAATCTCAATCATACAGGGTGTTTCAGGAGACCTAATTATTAAAAGTATCTGCAGCACCACGGACTATACAGCGTGCCCAATATAATAATGAACAGCATGTGGATATATGTAACGGTAAGAGATAGAAGATCGGTTAAGTGGGAAAAAAGTTATCTAACAACGAGATCGTATTTATGATGTTTACAAATTCCAAATACCTTTAACAGTTTTGAAGATATTTGAAAAACTGTTAACTCAAATCTTGTACGACGTTTCGTTTCTGAGTGACCATTACCAACTTTGTTTTTTTAAATGTCAAAAAAAATTACAGCATTTTTGTACCATTTTCCATTACAATTACACCCATATAATACACGCACTCACGCGCGCATGCACACACACGCACGCACGCACCCACGTACACGCCCACGCACACCACACGCATACCCACACCACACCCTCACACGCGCACACACGAACACACGCGAACACGCGCACACACGCACACAAGCATACACGCACACACACAGCCCACGCAAACGCAAACACAAACACACACAAAGACACACACACACACAAACACACACACACACACACACACACACACACACACAAACACGACACACACGCACACACACGACACACATACACACACAAACACACGCACACACACACACACACACACACACACACACACACAAACTATCGATGAGTACAGACGTGTCTTGTATCGAGTGCGATCATTTTGAATCAAACACGAGTTAAAGTGTCGGAAAAACAAATTTGTACTGAAAGTTAGTGATATATAGTGCTAAACGTTTAATTTAAGAATTCATTTTGTTTTTTTTAAGCGGAAAGACGCTAAAAATTTTTGATTAATTCTGTTTTGTGTAGGGAATGAACAGTAAAAAAATAGGTAAAAATTTTCTATTTAATATCGTTATTCAAATATAAGGTGTATGAACGATTAATCCTAATCATCACCTTTTAACCTCTCACCTCTGTGACCATTACATTATCCGCAATGTTATTTTACCTTTTAATTAAATAGGCTAAATTGTAATGGCTTCCAACCATACATCCAGCTCCTCTGACAACAGGGGTGTTCTGGAATTAAACACGGCATCTATTGATAATTCCCGGTTTAAAAACAATGCACGACTATACTCTAATGTTGCATCAAATTATTCTTTCCCTAAGAAAGATCAAGCGGTTATATTTCCAGCAATTGATGGACTTGTTGTCAAGGATTACGTTTTAGCTTCCGGAAAAATAATCAGTCCTAAAAAATATCCTTTTTGCGTCAAGGATGAGCAATAACAGAATTTGTATTTATTTGTCTTCAAAAGAAATCGTAAATAATTTTATAGAAGAATTTGGGGGAATTGATGTAAACGAAATCTTTGTACCAGCCAGAAAATTAATACTTCCAGCAAAAAAGGATAGTTTTATCTAATGTTCCGCCCTGTATACCTCATGACATAATTGAAACGGAATTGAAAAAGATTAATTTGAAGTTAATTTCTCCATTATCATTTATTGGCGCAGGTATAGGTTTGCAAGATTACTTACATGTTTACAGCTTTCGACGTCAAGTATTTGTTACCAATGACAGTGAATGTCAAAATGTACCAACATCTGTTCTAATCACGTTTGAAGATGAATACTACAGAATTTTCCTTTTGGATGAAAAAGTTACGTGTTTTAAATGTAAAGAAGTTGGTCACATAGCGTCGAAATGTACGTATGTTGATACATTACCAGACATTCGAGTAAGTAATATAAATAAGCGTCCTTATCCAGCAACGACCTCAACATCCCACACAACTCATGTACAAGATCTAGATGAGATCGATATTCTACCAGAAGATAGGAAAATAGAGATTAATGAAATTGAATTCAGAGAAGATATAAGTAGCCAAGAATCTGTAAATGAACTGGTTAGTTTTGTCACCCCTAGTCAATCTAGTATTAAACCAAAAACAAAAAAACAAAGGCTGGATAAACAACCGGTTGCTGAAGAATACGAAGAAATCAAAGATATTTGGAAAGAAAATAAAGAGCACGCATTAGACTACATTACGTTCTCAGACTTTTTAAATCGCGTGAAAGGTTGTAACACTCCATTAGAAATGGCAAGGGGTTATACAGAAAATGTCGACCAAATAATTTACTTAATAAAACAGGTTATTCCCAAGTTTTCACAAAGAAGCACAAAAGAACGATGCAAGAGGTTAATAAACTACATAAAAGAGATTTAAGTAGAAGGGATACCAACATCACCGATAGACTCGCCAAGAGGATCGTTGGAGCGCAGTTCAAAAGACAGTTTTGACAGCATTCTTCATTAAACACTTTATCAATGGAAAGCTTAAAAGTAATTACTCTTAATGCTAAAAGTTTAAGGAATGAATTTAAATGTTTTGAATTAACTACGTTTTTAGATGTAAATTCGGCAGATGTTATCTTGCTTCAAGAGTCTAATTTTTCAGATTTACCTGCTGCTCTAAATTGTTCACCCTACGTTTTCTATGTAAATAAGCACATCACTAACTATAGTGGCACACTTATAGCGATCAAGGGGAACTTAAAAGCTAACGTAATCGAACACACCGTGCTAGTCGAGTCGTATGCACAAAATTAGTAGTCTCCATCAATAATACGAGATGGACCTTACTTAATGTTTATGTGCCACACAACATCAATTCAGCCACACAAATTTTATCAAAATTAAATGAAATAGTCAGTACTATAAAAATAAATAACAATACAATCATGGGCGGCGATTTTAACTCCACCGAAGATCCTCGTAAGGATCGACATGGATCGATAGAAAGGAATCCCGAATTTTCAAATAATTTGAGTTTTTCTTTAGGGAAGCCAATCTCGCAGATTGCTGGCGATTTTTTCATAACGGGAAAGGAGGTTTTACACATTATGTAAGGCAATCCAAATCAGCCTCTCGTCTCGATAGAATATACTGTTCTAACAACTTAATTCCTTCATTAAGATCAGCTAGGATTCACAGTTCTTTCTCAGATCATATGGCACTTTCTGTTTCATTTGCCTTTTCCACCACGATCAACCAAACACCCTATTGGAAATTCAGTAATAATTTACTTGAAGACAACAATTTCATCGAAGCCATGAACACTTTTCTGTTGTCGGAATGCACTACCAATATCGACGATGGTACAATAGTATCTTGGTGGGATCAACTCAAACTGAAGATTAAGGAAGTCGTTATCCTCTATCAGAGACAGACTAAACAAAAGAAATACCATGACATTCAAAACTTAAATAAGCAATTACAAACATTCAACCAAGACAACGTAAATGGAATCGAACAGCAACACATAAACGATTTAATCGAAAAACAAAAGATGCATACCATCGAGTAAGCGAAAAACACTTAATGGCAACAAAGTATGAAACGCTTGTTCAATGCGACCGCCCAACATTGAATAAAAAAATAAAATCAGTTTTCAAACCCCTTACGAATTTGAGACACGAAGATGAAGTTATCGAAAATCCTTTGGAGCTATGTAAAGTGGTAAATGGCCATTTTCGAAAAATATATGGCAAAGAATCGATAAAAGTCAAAAATCTAGTTCGTTGTACGAAAACCTTAATACGCTATCTGAAGTAGAAAGGCGAGACACGGACCGACCAATTACTGTAGACGAATTAACAATAGCGCTTAAGGGCTTAAACAAAAATAGCGCCCCAGGTATAGATGGATTAACGGTTCAATTCTATACGTGTTTCTGGAACATTTTGAAAAGTAAATTCTATCAAATGACACAAGCGACAATCAAAATGAAACAGTTACCCAAATCAACATCGAAAACAGTAATTGCGCTCTTACCAAAGAGGGGCGACTTAATGGAATTATGTAATTGGCGACCAATATCCTTATTGACTACTGATTACAAAATACTTTCAAAAACCTTATCTGTAAGATTATCGAATGTCATTTCTACGATTATTTCACCTGATCAAAGTTATGCTGTTCCATATAGATCAATGTACGACACTATACATCTTCAGAGAAAATAATAAACTATGCTAATCGAGAAAAGGCACCGTTGGCAGTTGTCAACTTAGATCAGAAATCTGCTTTTGATAAGATCGATCATGATTATCTATTCCACGTGCTCAAGACGATGAATTTTGGTAATGGTTTTATAAACTGTGTCAAGTTGTTGTACACAAAAACACTATGTCATATAGGGGTAGGTGCATTATTAACAAGCGCTATAGAGTTTCAAAGCGGAATTAGGCAAGGTTGTCCTTTATCAGGGCCACTTTTTCTATTGCTTTTGAGCCTTTCCTGTCGTTATCTCGGTCACTCCTAAAAGGATTCCTTTTCCCAGTTCTCCAACACCTACTAATATAAAAGTGAGTGCTTACGCGGATGATGTCACGTTCTTAACTTCTAATAATGACGATTTTCAAGTATTGGTTAGTTGTTATAATATATACGCGGAACAATCGGGGGCAGAATTAAATCTGAAGAAATGTAACGGTTTTTGGGCAGGCGCGTGGAAGAACCGAAAGGATACCCCACTTGGGATTACTTGGTCAACCCATATAAAAGTATTAGGGATCAAGTTATCGAATGATTCTCATCAAGATTCAATTCAATCCTTCAACGACCTCTCACACGACCTGGACATGTCAATAATAAAGTGGCAAAGAAGATTACCTTCAGTGTCAATTATAGGGCGAAAAACCATCGTGAATCAGTTCATTGCACCAAAACTATGGCACACTCTTCATTGCCTACCCATAACGCATCAACAACAACTTTGTTTACAAAGAAAGATTAATAACTTTATTTGGAAAGGGAAACACTGGGTTTCTCAAAATCATTTATGTCTCCCCATTCGACAAGGAGGACTAGGGGTCGTTCACATTCCATCAAAAGTAAAAACTATAAGAATATGGTTGGCAGAAAAGTTAATAAGCACTAACGTGAAAAAAAAAGGAAAATTATTGTTGATCACACTTTAAGGAAAGCAGATCCTCTTGGCTTAACTTGGCAGTGGTTGCTTTTAGAAAAAAGAATATCACAGAAGTATAGTGTACCTGATTGTATTATGGATGTAATTAAGACTACTCAGCAGTCCGACCTTAGTATGAAGAATTTCGACCATTCAAAAGTTCCAACATTACAGTCTACGTTATCCCCCCGAACGATTCCACCAATTTTTACAGCGGTTTGGGAACAAGCAGGATTCATTACGATAAGCGATTTTCGATCTGGTGGTACATGGCTACAAGAATGTCGTTTACTTGAACGTCTACAAACACCGTGTGAAATATTGGAAAAGGAATTGATAAACCATTACAGGAGGATTAAAGCTACCTTTAACGAGTGGTTTATTGAACATGAGTCAATGCCCTATCGTTATAACAGTGTTTTGGTTTTCAAGTACCAGAAGCGAGATCACGAATTAAGCTCTAACTCACGGAAAAAGCTGCAAAATAAACTAACAGCGAACTTTTTCCAACTGCAAGACCAGCAGATATTAACCACTTACTGGTCACAAAGTACCACACATTGGCAAACTATGTTTAATAGTTTAACAACCGGACACGTGTCTGAAATAGCATGGAGATTTTCAAAAAATCGGTTGGCTGATCCAATTTTTCTAAACCATGCAAAAATGAGCAGTGTCGATACATGTCTCCAATGCCCAACAGTAAGGTGTGACGCATACCACATGATACTTGGATGCCCGTATACACTACAAGTTTGGGACTTAGTGTCAAAAATGATAAAGAGGTTGCTAAACATAAACACTATAGAAGACTCCGTGTTTTTAGGCGGAATAAAAGGTCGCACGAGCGCTCATGCAGTAGCAAATTACATAATAAATTTGTCAAAGTTTACTATATACCACCTGACCATAGATGCCATGAAAAATGAACACCCTCCCGCAAACTTCAAGACCTCTTTTATTAGCAGACTCAGAAGCAGAATCATACAGGACTATTTTTGGCATTTAGGAAAAGGAACAATCGAAAACTTTAAATACTGGTGGTGTGTAAACAGTGTATTATGTACGGTCAATGAATCAGAGACCATTGTATGGCATAATGACATGACCTTGTCAGCATGAAAGAATATATATAACATTTAACCTTAGATACATAAGTATCATCGCAAATATGTTTAACTTGTTATTAGCTAGGTATAAACAAATGTTACCAATCGTTAAGTGCATTGTATATAAATCCGTATAGTTGTAATAAAGATAATAATAATACACACACACACACACACACACACACACACACACACACACAAACTCACGCACACAAACACACGCACACAAACACACGCACACAAATACACTCACACTAACACACGCACACAAACACATGCACACAAACACACGCACACAAACACACGCAGACAAGCACAGCACACGCTCACACGCACGCTCACACGCACGCGCACGCGCACACGCACACGCCCGCAGGCCCGCACGTACACGCGCGCACACACACACACCCGTTAAATTAAGTAAAATTTACTATGAATGTTCAAACAGTCACTTTCAAAACATAAAGAAGCCCTTCTTACTGTTGAATCCAAAACACACTATAACATGTCTTGGGTAATTGTGTTAAATGCAGTCCTAAGGAGTCTTAATGGTTGTTCTTGTTTTTCAAAAGTTTGATCATGCGCTCGATTTTTTATGTAACCCTAGAAAAGGTCTAGAGATGTTAAATCAGGGGACTGGCTGGCCCAGATACGGTTGAATGAGTGCAACTCCACTTTTCCGGAAATTGATGAGACAAGTAATCTCGAAAAATTGCTGCATTACCAGGGTCAGGCAACATATCAAATTTTTCTAATAACATTTTTCATTTACTGTAACTATTGGTGCAACATTTAATATAGCCTAAATTCTGAAAAGTGGTACGATATACCTGACTGTACTCTATATGGTTATGTCATTTTGTAAAGCAACTCTTGTATACTTTTCGATTTCCATTAGTATTTTCCATTCTAAATATTCCAAATTACAGAAGGACGACACGTTAAAAATTCTGGCAACCCAAATGTTCCGTAAGTCAGTTAACTTTTCCTAATTTTTTTTTAAAATGTGTAAAATGATAAAAATCAAAAATTGTTCTGTATATTTTTTTTCAACGTTTCTTTTCAAAAATCTTCATCAACGTCATACATTTTTTTGTACAGCTAGAAAAAATGGAAACCAGACTTTGTGGAATCAAGTATCTTTGGTGTGCCAGTGATTATCCCTTTGGGCACTCATATAAGGGACATATATAAGTGAATGAATTAGGTCACTCATCTCTGTTAGCAACAGATATAGTAAATGTAGCAATCTGTTGTATTTTTCAAATATTACTTTTTTGTGAGCCTTATTATGTTTTAATATTTTTCCAAACATTGAATAATTCAATAGGCAATAAAATAAACCTAATGAAGTGTCCAATCGGTTTTTGAACTATATGCGCGATATTTCGTTGGGCACTTCAGCTCCACCAACTCGGTCGACATTAATAGTAAACTTTTTATTGTGGTTCAGTATAATAGAGATAATCCACATCCTATATATCTAGTTTAAATCTATGTAGTGCCCTCATAAAAGATATTACGGCACTTGTTTAAGTATCTTTTGCTTGTTAAGTTAAATAATTATCATTTATTACCTACAGTATTTATGAACATTTAACATAATTTTATATTCTGTATCCGTTAGAGGCAGTAAATGCGTTTTGAATATTTGTAGGTAATCATTTCTGATAATTATAATTAACATTACTTAACTTACGGAACATTGAAATCTGTCATTCGGTGCGTTAACTTACAACCTGTAATTTAATTGCTGTAATCTGCTGCAAATAGAATATATGAAGGTTAAAATAATCCTATTATTAAAAACACGTAAGTAATTAATAACACTGTTTTTAGAGCAACTGTTCCTCGATCTTTAACAAAAAATTAAAATTAATTGTGCGTTACATTCAATATGGAATAAGGTATTTTAATACAACATTGAATCCAGCTGACGGCCACAATAGAGCTTGGAACAATTTTCTATCATCCTGTACACAAATTTGCAATTTTAGTAAATGCGATGGCCCTGCGACTTAAATACAATTAATATTTAGTAAAATTAGGTTTAACAGTGTTAATTATAGTTTTGGAATTAAAGGGTTCAACAATGTATTTTAATATCGCTAATATTTTGATAACAAGTGTTAGAAATGATATTCAAGGCACCCGATAGAATGCCAGCTGCGAACGACCACAATAAAAATCCAATTTAGCACAATTTTATTTTTTATATTATAATATAATGTGTAAGATGCTACGTAACTTGTAAACATTCAACAAACAAGTAAAAGAAAGACCAAAGTCAAATAAGGGCAAATTTTTCTCTCTTGTAATTCGGCGGAGACATTTCACTATAAATATAAATTGTGTACAACATTTGTCAAAACTGCTGACCAACAACACTCATGGACCACTGAAGTTAGCTCACGGTGATCGAGAGGATCCATTTTTCCGTGTCCACAACAATATTGGTGAGCGACATAGATTTTGGACAAAATTCAGTCCAAATGCTGACAAACATTCATGCAGCACAAAACTCAACTCTTTGACGTCGAGGCTATCAATTTTGCTACGACCCCAACAAATGGGTGTATTTCGGAAAAAATGTTGATAAACACTCGCAGCACAATCCTTAGCTCTTTGTCGTCGAAGCTATCCATTTTACCACGACTCAACGATATTGGTGTTTAAATAGCGATTTTGGACAATGCTCGATCCAAGTACTGACTAACACTCATGAACCTCAGAATTATGCTGTTGGTCACCGACAGATTCCATCTTGCTGCCTCCAACACGAAATTGGTGTATATCCATAGTCTAAATGCTCACTCATATGGCACAAAACTTAGCTCTTTGTCATCGAGGTTACCCATTGCGCCACGACCCCAATGATATTGGTGTATAAATAATATAGATTTTGGTCAATAATCTACCCAAATACACACCCGTGAACTACAGAATTTAGCTCCTGGTCATCGTGAAAACCCATTTTACCACGTCAGCTACGAAAATGGTGAATCAACATAGATTTTGGGCAAAATTCAGTCCAAATACTGACAAACACGTATGTGGCTCTTTCTCGTCGTGGCTATCCATTTTACTACGACCCCAACTTTATTGATGTGTAAATACAGCTTTTATGTGATACTCGACCCAAATACTGACTAACACTCATAAACCACAGAAATTAGGTCGTGGTCATAGGGAAAATCAATTTTGATGCGTCCACAACGAAATTGGTGTATCAATGTAGGTTTTGGGCAAAATTCAGTCTATATACTGACAAATACTGGTGTATAAATATATATTTTGGGCAATACCCGACCCAATTAGTGACCAATGCCTATTCTGCCGAATTTTAGAGTTCGGCCATTACAATGAAAAGACAAAACCCTGAACGAAATTAGGGACATTTCGCCGAATTCTCAAAACGCCGACACTATATTTTAAAAGTGTAAAATGCCGAATGTGACCAGAACGCCGACGACCATTTCGCCGTCTGCGCCCATTCCGCCGAATTGTAATATTGGACCATTATGACAAATGTGATCAAAACGCCAACGACCATTCAGCCGATTGTACCCATTCTGACGAATTTTAATGTTGCACCATTACGTCCAAAATTGTCACCAAAGCGCTGAATTCCCAAAACTCCGGATGCTCAAAACGTCGATACAATTATTTCATATGTCCACAACGCCGAAATATAATTATGTAGAAGGACTATATTCCGTCATCAGTTTTTTTTATAGATCGCGATTAGATAATTTAAAATGGAGTTAAAAATAAATTCATTTACTTATTTCATATTTTTTAGTGTAATATATTTTATTACAAGTACGTGTAGGTAAATTAACACATTCGCGGATACATCTTCAAATCCAGACCAATTTTTGATTGTTCACCGTTGTGTAGTGGTATTATATTGATAGTATGGGGATGTGTTTTTGTCACAGCAGACGCATATTGTCTTTACTTATACGAGCGTTTACTCACTACATTAAGCAGGTTTTTGTTTGTGTACTATTATGCAATTTAAATGTCTGAAATTCGGCGGAATGGGCGCAGTCGGCGAAATGGTTGTCGGCGTTTTGGACTTTCTTTTATTCACTTTTTATGCATTCAGCAGAATGTCCTAAATCCCGTTCGGTGTTTTGGTCTTTGTCGGTGTAATGGCTCAACGGCGTTTTTATCAAGTTCGGCGTTTTGGACCATTAAAATATAGAGTCGGCGTTTTGGGAATTCGGCGGAATGTCTAGGCCCATTCATGAACCACAAAATTTAGTTCTTGGTCATCGAGAGAATTTATTTTGCCTCGTGCATAACGAAATGGGTGTATCACTATCGATTTTGGGCAGAATTCATGCCAAATGGTGAAAAACGCATTCATGTGGCACAAAACTTATCTCTTATTATCAAGGCTATTCATTATGTTACGACACTAATGATATTAGTGTATAAATGTAGATTTTGGGCAAAATTTGGCCCAAATATTGACCAACACTCATGAACCACAATATTTAGCTCTTGGTGATCAAGAGAAACCATTTTGTCACATCCTCAACGAAATTGGTGTATCATTTTAGGTTTCGGACAAAATTCGCCCCAAATGCTAACTAAAGTTTACCAGAATTTCACATTTTGCCGTGATCCTAATGAAGTTGTTGTATAAATATAGATTTTGGGCACAATTCAGTCCAAATACTAACCAATATTCAAGTTTTTTAGCTTTTGTTGATCGAGGCAAACAATATTGGCATGGCGCCAATAAAATTGCTGCATACATATACATTTTGAGATCTGACCGAAATGGTAACCAATGCTCATGGACCCCAAAATTTGGTACGTGGTCATTGAGAGCCACGTCCTTAACGAAATTGTTAATCAACGTAGAGTTTTGACAAAATTTAGCCCAAATGGTGACCAACACTCGTAGTTCACAGCTATCTTTTGCTCATCGACTCAATCAATTTTACCGTAACCCCAACAAAATCGTAATATAAATATAAATGTTGAAGAATGTTTGGCCCAAAAGCTGACCAATACTCATGGACCACAGAATTCAACTCGTGGTCATACAGACAATCCTTTTTGCCGCGTCTCTAATTAAATGAGTGTATCAACATAGCGTAAGTGTAAGCACTCTTTGTAACATTTTCACGTGATTTCAGAGAAAATTATAGGTAGAATCTGTTCCTAGGGGAAAATCGTAGTATTAGGCGGTATTATATGTATTATAGAAAATTTCAGTTACAGATTTATATACATAAAGTCTTAAAGCAAATAAAATGTATAAGATTGAGGGTATCTAAACAAAATTTATAGGATTATCCCAAAATTTATAACCAAGGTTTATCTCGAGAAGGAATATCAGGTAATTCACATTACAGTGTGTTTATAAATACATCCCAAAACTGATATGTTACGTTTAATTAATATAAAACACAGTAAGCTTTTGAGGCACGTTTATTGAAAAATTTTTCGTTTTTAACGGAAATCAGATGTAAAAAATAAATTCGAAGGTATGCTTATGCGGCTAGATGGCGTTAATGTAGGGAATTTTAACATATAATTGATTAGTAATTACAGTGCGTCCCTGAAGTAATGCCTGAATTTGTTTAAAGCTAAGCGGTGTGTTGTTTGTATCCCTCGATTTTTATTTTGTAATGCGTTTTGTTTGATGGTAAATTGATTTATACATTGTGGCCCAAAAATAAGTTAGTTGGAAAGGCAGTGTAACGATACTTTTATTCACAGGACAGAAAAACCCGTGAAAACTACCGTGAGATTACCGTAATAAATACGAGTCAATAACTGTTATCCAAAATTATCCTAAACAAGCTTCAAATAGAGACACGCGAAGAACAACAGGGCTTACGTAATAATAGATCAACCATTGGCACGACTTTTATAATACGTCAAGTACTAGAAAAAGCGATCGAATTTAACAGACATACTGCCCTAAAGCATTCGATTGGGTGAAACTATCTAACGTTATCTCCCTATTAGTTGGAAGAAAAGTGCCCTTAAGATTGATCAAAATAATAGAGGGTATATATGTAAACACCACAACCCAAATACAAACGGGAAATAAATTATTCCAAGTCGTCAAATGTAAATCTGGCATAAGATACGGCGACTCGCTAAGTCCACTAGTATTTAACATTGTTATGGATAAAATAATAACTAGGGTAACGAATCTAATAGGATATAGGATGGGAAATAAAAATTTAACATTACTTTGCTATGCGGACGACGCAGTGCTTCTAGCAGTCATAGAAGATAACCTCCAAAGGTTACTGCATAACTTTAACATAACAGCAAAACAATATAACATGGCTGTAGCTACTGAAAAAACCAATTGGATGGTTATATCAAGGAACCGATGAGATGCAAACTAGAATCCAAGGGAAAAATAATACAAGTAATGAACTTTAAATACTTAGGTATAGATGTATCTAGCGATAGTAATACATACAAGGAAGTACAAACTCAAGCTATCAAAGGAGCACAGTTGAATATATGAATGTAAACAGCAAAGTAAAAATATATAAAACAACGATAAGACTAAGGGTGACATATGGGGCAGAGACTCGAGCCGAAGCAAGTAGGGCAAAACAATTACTTCGTACAGATGAAATGGACACGTTGAGAGCCATAGTAGGAAAGACCAAACTGGACAGTAAGAAACTCAGATATACGACAACAATGTAACGTAACCAACATCACGAAATTTACAAGACAAAGAAGAAGATATTGGAATGAATATGTGACAAGAGCAGTTGATACCAGACTAATAACAATAGCAAGAGAAAATAAACCGCCAAGAAAAAGAAACGTGGGGAGAGCACATAAAAGATGGGCTCAAAGCTGATTTTCTTCGGAAGAGGATACACCCTAACAGAAATCCGTAGCGTAAAGAAAAACAAGGTATTACCCTACAATAAAAGAAGAGGAAGAAGAAGTGGTGAAGTTAACGGAACGAGAAAGCATTGAAATTCTGTGCATGGTTGGGTTTGGGGATGGAACACGTACCCAAATGGACACATCTCCATTATTGAATGAAACTCATCCTGATCGTCCTCCTATTTGTCAAAAGGTGGTGAGTAGAATAAACGCTAATTTTAGAGAATTTGGTCATGTTAGAGATTTGCCTAAATCTGGTCGTCCTGCTCGAGATAACAATGAACAAGTTGACGTTTTGTTTTCTTTGGTAGAAAATTCATGTACTCCTCTGTCGCAGCTTGGGAGCAATTGCCAAAATCTGTTCTTTACCGAATAATTCAAAACCGTAAATATCACCCATACAAAGTTATCCTAGTGGAAGAGTTAATAGAAGATGATTTCGATAAGCGAAATGTGTTTTGTTAACGTATTCAAAATAAGTGCAATCGAGATAATAATATAGTAAAAAACATTATTTTTTCCGATAAAGCTACGTTATATTTAAGTGGTAAAGTGAACAAACAAAATTGTCGAAATTTTGTAACAGAAAATCCTCATTGTATGATGGAGGTTCACAGTTAGTACCCTTAAAAAATATATGTCTGGTGTGGGATAGAGCGGGACAGAGTTCATTCTGTTAATAGCCTCTATCTGGACAAGTGTATCTTGAATTTATCCAATTTGATTTATTTCCAGCATTAGTGGCTTTATTTCCGAGTCCATGGGAACTAGACTCCCCTGATCAAAAACTGATTTTCCAGTATATCCCAATCGGTAGATAGGAAGGATTGACGAATGACGTACTAGATCGCCGGACCGGCTCCGTTAGAAAATTGAAAGAGACGATCCGAAGAGAAGTGGGTGCTATAACTTGTCAAGCGTAAATGGCATCCATATTTAACATTTTAAATTGATTTGTTGCTTTAATTTTTTAGTAAATGTTTTTCCTAGTTATACACCTGATAGTTAATGAAACGTGCAATCGTAAAATTCTCGAGATCTGTCGAGTTTATGTTACACGAAACATACTTAGAATTTGAATCAGAATCCTAATATGGAATAAAAAATACGTGTTTTCATTTGAAAAAATGAAGTTGGTGGTAGTAATTTGTTTTTTGACCACCCTGTATACATAAGTTAACCATAAAAAACATTTAAAAATAAAAACGACGGGTTGAACTGTTTTCCCAAAAAACACACCGTTTAACTTTAAACGAATTTAAACATTACTTCTGGGACGCACTGTATAAGTGGTTAGGTTAATTTCAATGTAGAAATAAGTAAATAAAAGTATATAACGATTAGTTAAATAATTATTTATTCTAGTAAATCGTAAATTAAATTATCGAGTATGAATAACACAAAATGGACAGTGGCGTACCATAAGGTTGTAACTAAGGTGAAATTTGTATGTATGTACATGCGAACTTTACAATGAAGTAATGAATGTGGAGTAAAATGCAATAAATTAAATTTCGCACGTCATTTACTTTTCAACGTTCTGTGCGTTGTGGAAACTCAGAATATTTGCATAGAAATGGTTCATATTAGTGCACCTTATGGGTTTTTTTGAACATAAATATTTTTTTATGCGTTGGTTATGTATATCATCATCAGTATTGCCTTTTAAATAAAATGTATTAGAGGTACATTTCGTTTTAGTAACTTTTTTTATTGCCTTTTATTGCTATGATATCGTGTCTTTCAATGTTAAAAAGTGGCCTGAATAGTTTCTTGTAAGCACACGATTAAAATAACGATTTATAATAGTACCCACTTCACGATTTGCTCTAATTTGTCAGTCATCCCAAATTATGTATCTGCGTCGTTTCACAAATTCCATCACGTTTTACGAAATTGTGTCATAGTAGCTTACATCTATCTTCACGATTTCCTTTATTTTTTTTTTTCATTTTTAATGTTTTTTTTCTCATTATTTAGTCAATATAAAACATTGATTTTCATACTTCTTTAGTCAAAAATGGTTTATTCGTGCTCAACCAGGCAGGAAACCACACTGTACGCCCCAGAACGTTTAATCACTTTTTTTTAATTAACACTTTTGTGTTTTGTTCTATTCAGCACCTTCCATCATTTTTTTTTTTGTATTTTAGGTTTGTTATTATACTATTCATGTGTAAAAGATTTCTTGTTAGCGTCTCTTATCGCGAAGCTAGACACAAATATTGCAACAATTTTCCCTCTTTTCTAACTTGTGATCAATTATCTTGTGATATTATTGTGTATGAAAAGGATGTAAACCCAATTTAAGTTTCGTTCATTTAATAATTAGAAAATTAGGTTAATTTTTTGTTGAAAATAAGAAACGTAATCAACGAATTGTAATAATAATTAATCAAAAATATTTTAAAAACAATAATTATAGCGTTGAGTGAAAGGTTTAATTTTTCAACAGTTATTATTCGATTGTTATAGCAGCGTCATTATGTATAGAAAAAAATTAAGAGGTTTTAAATATCAAAAATGATAATATCTTACATTTTTATTTATTTTTTTTTATGCAAATTAGTATATTTTTCAGACTTTGGAAATTAAGTGTAAAACATCGAAAACTACAGGAATTTTTATTAACTGAAAAAAAAACAGAAAGCTATCACATATTAAACAAGAGTTAGATTTGCGCTCAGAAAAATCCAAAATGAGCCTAGGTAATACAACGAGATGCTCGTGGGCCGCAGTTACACTTTTAGCGTCGTTTATAAAATACGTCTTCATTGTTCTCGTTTTAATCGGGTTAATTAATTGTGGGCACTACCCTGTATTGTAATCGGGTGCTGGTTTAAACCATATACTAATTATTCAAAGTATTGCCCCCTTTACTTTTTACCACGCTTATTCGTGTCGTTAGAACCCTACAAATATTATGCAAAACTGATATTGCGACCTTTAGTGCTCTACACTTCCTTTCAGTAACACTGCAACCTTTCTTGAGGATCAAACTCCACTCCGGTTCTTTTACTTTAAAACACGATAACCTATCCCCTTAAACTCTTTAAGCCCGTTCATTGATTTCTCCTCTACCAATATCAATGTTCACTAGTAGATCTCTAACACTCGTATATTGTGCCCTTAAACCGTTATCAAAAACCGCGTCAGCGAATATCGAAAAAAATTGCCCCTTCTTAATAGCCTAAGTTCACTTGGCGCACACTCACAAAATAGGGTTGTTTATTACAGCACGCAAATTAAGATGGCGGGGAGCGCAAAATTTTTACGTCTTTAACGTACGGTAGCCATGTATCGAGTCATCTTCGTCTTTTACAGTTTGCTATTAAAATCCCGAAGCGCTACATCCAATAACGATTATTAAAAATTAAACAATACCCGAAAAACATCCAATCTTCTCAAAACGCCAAACTCCAAACGCCAAACGTTTAAATATTTATCTGTTAAAATCTTTCAAACGGTGTAAACGGAATTGTTATGAAGTTGATTCATGAAAACTTATCTCTGTAACTAAATACGTCAGTAACTGTAATTATATTCAACAAAATAACCTTTAGATAACACTTGCACCAATTTTTAATTTCTGTACAGCTTTCAATATTCACTCATTCCCTTTTTTAAACCAATGAAAGTCCTACTATTGGACGAGGTTTGCAACACACGGTGACAAAGATTATGTATTGATTAATCATATGCAACCGTAGAAAAAAAATCAAATCTTTCTTAGTTACGGATAATTCAGGAATAAATTGTACGTGACTGACCCTATGGCGTTATAATTTTAGAAAATTTTTATGTTGCTGTAGCTTATATATTCATTAATCACATCTAAAATTTGAAGGTCTAACTAGTTAACGTTATAGTAGAACTGGGGCACTAGTAAGCAAGTTGTAATCGATTTTAAGTTACAGCGCCATCTTGAGGTGTAATTTAAAAGTTAACCATTAAGTTGATTATAACGGTATCTAGTGATTTAGTGATTTACGGGATCGAGATTGTACAAAGGAGCCAAAACAAAGAAACAACAGGAAATTAAACCTGCATACAAGCTAGTTAATAATCCACTAATACAATCCAAAAGCAAAGAAACTAGCTAATATGCAAACTTTGCAACAAATACACAAGCAGACAAATATATAACACAAACATCTGAACACAAAAACACTCAAACACAAACACGCAAATATGCGTAAACAAAAGGTTTCAAAATAAACCAAACCATACAAACAAACCAAAGAAGCTAAAAAATTTAACAAATCAGTCAACAATCACACAAAGGAACGAATAACAACAGACAAGGTATGTTAACTCAAACAAACATGCAATCAAATAAAACTCATAAACAGATTAGTCACAAAAAGAAACACATAAAGACGTCAGCAAAAAAAAACTGCGACCAGATGTACTGGAAAGGGATTTACGGTGTAGGAATTACCTTAGAGTATATTTTGTTTTCTGGTCCAAATTGACGCAAAAGAAACAAACGCACAAGCAACTTACTACACACAACCTCGCGCGCACGCACAATTACAGAAGCGGTCAATAAAAAAAATGTGAGCTTAGAAAAGGCAGGATAACAATCAGAAGCAAGAGGGCGATTCTTAGAAAAGTGGGGAGGGGTCATGTGGGGTTTGACACAAAGCGGACGAACTTCGAGGTTGCCTAAGGGTGAAAAAGTCAGGTTGATGGAAAACCTAAAGGTTAAGCATCCAAGATGGTGGAACGCTTAGGGGTTGAATGCTAGGATTACTCGGTTCGTTCATACACATCATCATCTCCACTTGTAGTACCAAATGGGCGCAATCAACATTCTTCTACACGGCTTCTAAACTCTGGAAAGATCTCCCTAGTTCCTGTTTTCCTCTCACTTATGCTATGGAACACGGCGTACTCTATACCAGACGGGAATATAGGAGTGGGAGACGTGACGTCAGTAGGTCTAGAATTGTAATGAAATGCCTGCAGTACCATATAGAAACCGTGGTGTTTTAGGCTGCACCAACAGATTCTAGTAATACCTGTTGGAATATGATTCGCAAATGCCAGTAACGGATTCTCGAAACAGCTGTCATAGTACTACTTTATTTAATGTTAGAAAATATTACATTGTATATTTATAAAAAATTACGAAACCTCTATAAATCAATTGTGAGCGTCAAAAATTTAAAGCATTGAATAAAAGTCTAATTAATGATTGTATTTACTGAAATTTCAGTTACATATGTGTTTGTTAAATAAATACATGGATATTTTACTAATTTTAAGAAATGTGATTGATTAATAATAAGAATAGGATTACTAGAGATTTACTACAGTTTCTGTCAGTTAATGAATCGATACAATATCGATGAAATATGCTGATTTGCAATGCACATAACGTAGTCTGGCGCATAACTCTTTATTTGTTAAAGAGGGTCCGCTTAGACCATTATTTGTAAAGTGATACCCATTGCTTTATTTTGTTTCTAAACATTAAAATGAATTCCCGTCTTTTTTATTATTCGGGTTGCATTAGTGTCAATTACAGTTAAACAAGTGAATTATAGAAGTTACACTTAAACGTTTAGTATCCTAATCACTTTTACATAAATCATCGTTCAATTCTAGGAACACTTCTAAACGAGACAATATTACTAATATTTTTTTGTTTGGATTGTTATTATTAAAAAATACAATTTCCGATCATTTGAGACCAGAGTTTTGGTTTTTAGTCGTTAAAATTTGATTAAAAATAAGGCAATCTGTACGTTTCTCAATACTTTCCATGCGGTAATCGACCTACTGACGTCATCGTCGGAGCTGAAAGTTGGGGCTATATTCCCGCCTGGTATGGAGTACGCCGTGTATTGAAAAATTTAAGGTAGCTATTCATAGGCATCTCTTGACAATTCAATATCCGTCTATCCCTCCTCCTAAGCGTTCCTGAGGGCTTTAGTACGATCGGCCCAATTTGGCCTGTTTAGGATTTAAGTGCCGAAATATGCTAATTCAAACATATATTGTTAAGAAGTATATCTTTCAAGTAATCGAAATGAAATATTGGGTTTTTAATACATTTGAAACTTTATAGTGAACGTAGATAACTCACTTACTTAATATTTTGGTAATAAGTAATCAGGACTATCATTACCTCTCTATCCACATATACCACAGATCCTATGTGTTCGTAACTCACTAGCCCGAGGAGTGAAACATTTATTAAATAAATATATTGCAAGGCGAGTGCGACCCAATAACATAAAAAAACACTTGTAACACATTGCACGAAGGGGGGTCATTGGTCCAAAGCTTAGCCTCCTGTATGGTGCAAGAGAACAACGTTGTGGTATAGAGGAGTGCGAAACGAGTGCAATCCGGCAACATAAAAAATATTCCATAAATTAAAGGCGAGGGGCAGTTAATCGATTAAAGGACATGTATTAGGAAGTGCAATCCAAGCTTTTAGTGGTGCATAATGGTGCTATATAAGCACAAGCGATGAAACGATTCAAAAACTTAATTTTATTAAAATGGCGGAGGGGGGGCTACGATTGAAAAATGAGTTCAAAACTTTCCAACCTCAGTAGTGCAAAAGGAAAAACATGTAGTGCAAGGAAGGTGCAACCCAACTATGTAAAGAGACTTCAATAAATAGAAGGGGGGGGGGCAATTTAACGTACCTGATAAAAGATGTTTGAACGTAGCCGGGCTATTTTTGAATAAAGTGATTTAAACATGTGTATAATTAGGCGCTAATTATGTGCTATTATGCGCTGTTGAAATTAAATTTTGCCCTTATTACAAAGAAGTTATTGTAAAATTACATTGACAGGACTAACTTCACAGCCGCGAACTTCTGCATACATGACTTTTATGCATTAGGCGCCAATTATGTGCTGTGTTGCGCCGGTAAAATAAAATGTTGGTCCCTTAGAGGAAATAAGTTGTTACAAAAATTACATTCACCAGGGCATCAAACAATTTTTTATGCAGTAATTAGCCGCCAAGTGTGCGCCGTTTTGTGTCACTAAAATAAAAGTTTGCTGCCCGATAAGAAATAAGTTAGTGCATAAATTACGTCGAATTGTTGATTCGTGAATAAATTAATCTTTTCTTGCGAGATAATTAGGCATTCATTATATTCCATGTTACGCTGTTAAAGTTAAATTTTGCGCCTCTATACGAAACAAGTTATTTTAAAGTAACATCATAGCCATGAATGTTTGCATAAATCAATTTTTTGAGTGCAGTAATTAAGCGCCAATTATGCGCTGTGTTGCGCCGCTAAAATAAAATATTGAGCCTTTTTAGCGAATAAGTTGTTGCAAAAATTACATCCACAGGGCTAACTTTACAACCGTCAAATAATGCATAAATCTATTGTGTGCCGTTTTGGTCCATTAAAGTTTTTGCGTCTCTACAGAAAACAAGTTATTGCAAAACATTACATCACAGCTGTGAATTTCTGCATAAATCAATTGTTTCTTATGCAGTAATTAGGCGTCAATTATGTGCCGTTTTGCGCCGTTAAAATAAAAATTCGCTTTTCCATAAGAAATAAGTTATTGTAAAATTACTCCGGCGAGGCTAACTTCATAGACTCATGAATAAATTAATCTTTTCTAGCGCATTATAATTATGCATCTATTATGTGCCGTTTCGCTCCATTAAAGTTAAATTTTGCGTCTCTGCAGAAAACAAGTTATTGCAAAACATTACATCACAGC
Organism: Vesta saturnalis; assembly: GCA_036346205.1. NCBI lineage: Eukaryota > Metazoa > Arthropoda > Insecta > Coleoptera > Lampyridae > Vesta > Vesta saturnalis. Next base: position 1,242,643 of record JARFJB010001320.1, read on the forward strand.
TGTGAATTTCTGCATAAATCAATTAGTAATTAAGCGCCAGTTATGTGTCATTTGAGCTCTTTCTAGGGAATAAGTTGTTGCCAAGATTACATCCCCAAGGTTAACTTTACAGCCATGAACTTCTACATAAATCATTTTTTTTCTTATGCAATGAGTTATTGCTAAAATTACATGGATTAGCTTCATAGACTCATGCATAAATTAATATTTTCTTGGGCAATAATTAGGCATCCATTATGCGCCGTTAATGTTATATTTTACAAGTTATTGTAAAACATCAAATCGCAGCCGTGGATATATGCATAAATCAGTTGTTTTTTATGCAGTATTTAGACGCCAATTATTCGCGGTTTTGCATAATTCCCCTATAAGAAACAAATTACTGCAAAAATTACATCGACAATCTCTTCCTGCGCGTTAATTAGCTGCTAATTATTGGTCGCTTTGCGTAAAAATGCATAATTGGAGTATAATTAATGCATTGTAGCTTTAAAATTAAAGAAGAATTTGTATATTAGAATATTTTATAAGTAATTTATAACGATAAGCATATAAGGAGAACGCACTAGTTTGAGTTCACTTACGGTTAAGTTAATATTACAAGAAATTTAGTGTAGTCAAAATGTGTAAATATATCTATAATGGAAGTTAAAGTTTTATTTTAACGGCACAAAACGGCGCGCCTAATTATCATGCAGAAAAGATTAATGTACTCATAAGTTAGACTTGTCCATGTAACTTTTGCAATTACTTAATTATTATGGGGTCGCAAAAGTTTCTTTTAACTGCGGAAAGCGACGCGTAAAAAAAATATTTATCCAGAAGTTAACGGTTGTGTGTCGATTAACTTATTTGCTGCAAGGGTGCTGTAATTTTAACGGGACGGCGCATAATGAGCGCCTAATTAATGCATAAGTTAACGGTTCCGTGTAATTAATTGTTTATAGAATTATTGCTATAACTTATTTACTATTCGGACGCTAAATTTCATTTCACGGCTCCAAATGACGCATAATTAGCGCCTAATTATACACATTATACGGAAATGACCCGGTTATCTTCACATACCTCCTGATACATGAACTTATGCTAGAATAACGGAGCCTACGGATACTTCGTGATCATATTGGATAACAACCGAATGGAGAAATTTTTTAGGCGAAATAGAATCGATTTAATTAAAACTTAAAAAGGTGTATGTTGTATTGTATTATTTGATTATTGGGAATTAAGTGACTAGATAGATATTAATATTAATTTTTAAGTACTTAAGCTTAATTAATAAATGATTATATCCAGTATTTTCTAATATTTTAAAAAATACTACAGTTTTAATAATAATTGACTGTTTTTCTAGCATCATTTTACATTGCAATGCGTTATTGCTTAGTTGCTAGAAGTTCAACAACTTTTGTTGGAGTGTAATTTAAAACAAAGGTCATCAACATGCTTTACATAAAAAGATATGTCTTAATATAGCAATTTCCCTTTTTTGATGTCTATGTCCAGTTGCAATGCAAATCAAAGGTTCTTCACTTGCCCAGCAACTTGACGTTAATGATTTCTTCCACATCAACTACATCTTATTTAATTTGACATTTTTCACTTTCGCCGCAGCTATAGCGCCCACAGTGCATACATTTGCCGTTATTGTCTTTCCTGTTATTTTCAATAGAGAAGTGTCTACCTTTCCATAACCTTTCACAATATTTTTTACAAACTTTCTTCATCTGGGTCAGAATGTTTAACGCAAGTTTTATTTGACCATCCATAAAAACGTTTAATTTAATGTACTTTTATTAGCCACTTTTAATTAACCTCTATAATTATTATTTAATAAGTTTTTTGATAATGTATTTATACAGATATTAATAATTATTAAGGAATTAACATTTTTATTACAATTTCTAAATGTAAGTAAAATACGCCGGAATTGATGACACGGACTCAGTTTTGCATTTAAATATAAACTAAGGATTAGTTAAGTTTGATGATGATTTTATTTATAGTTCATACCGTTGGTAAATTTTGAATCCAGATAGTTCACTAAGGATATGAAAATGTAAACTTTTACCATTATTATACATAATTAAAATACTTAGCGTTTGTTTTTTTTTATGGTGTAACAATTACAGTTATCCTAGTCAGTAAATGGTAATATCTGTAAGAAATCTGTATGAAATATGAAAACGTATCAAGCCAAGTATGGAATCTAATTTTAGTAAAGAATAACTAGATCCTTAATAAATTAATAGTATATTTAAAAACAAGTTTCAGCCAGACTTGAAGCACGAATTCAAGTTTTAAAAAACGAATGGCGGAGCTACGAATTTTTTAAAGAATGAGTGTTCAAGGTCTTATGAAACACGTCTTTTTTGTAATTTGTCCTTTTTTAAACAAAAATTTTTACCTTTGTTGATTTAGGGAATTTTTTGTGGTGAGTCTTAATTTTAAAATTGAAAATTTGATCTAATCGCCTTTTGTTTTATCCTAATTCTCTCTCAAAATACGAAAATTGAAGATAATCAAGATAATCTCACATTACGTGAAATTGTCAAAAATACGGTCGCGAATATGCTCACATCAAAATTTTCCACTGGACGCATCCTGTTTTTGACACATTTTGTAAGAGTGACGTGCATGACATAATTCCGGATTAAGCTTTGCCAACATAAAAATTTTCGTAAAATGTTCCGCGAATTAATGGCTACAGTGACATCGGAGATGATGACGTCGTGATTTTAATAGGTCTATTAAAGAATCAAAATGGAAACAAATTACAAAACTGTTATTAAACTGCCTTGTTGATGACAAATCATAACACTCGCTAACGCTCGAAGGCTAACGGTCAAAAATGTCAACAAAATTTAAATCGAAGTATGATGTAAGTATCTTTAATTTGAAATTGATAAAAGCATTCACAAATAGAAGCTTGATATACTAATTAAAGATCTAGTAATAAAGAAATAGTTTTTTTTTAATAAGTGTAATTGAATACATGAGAAAGAAAGGTGAGTAGAACAGGGACACTTGCCGCCATCTTGGATTTTTTGGGCAAAACCCACCATTTTTTTATGTGCCCACGTGGGGATCGTATTTTTTCACCCCTATTGTTTCTGGTCGGAGGCCTTTTTCAACCCCTTGATGGAATTTTCACCCTTTTGGCTGAATTAAGACATTTTTTAAAGTTCAGCCCCTGGAGGGTAGGTAAATGCGTGCGCATGCAGTGTTCTGAGTGAAACTAGATTTAATCTGTTATTAATTAGGGTTGTTTGTATCAAGCCAGATTGCATAATTACTATTAATTTTTGTTTTAATCCCATCTACCGATTGTGACCTAATTTATTTATGCATTGGGGGTTGTATTCTAATAAGGGGCCCTAGTCTTGTAAGACGGGAATCTGTTCGCGAGCTTCTTAACTTCATTTTATATGAATTGGAAAGTAACAATCAGCCGTCGACATCGTGTTAATTAATGTGTTTACAAACATTTTAAAATTTTGCTATGTTGGATTTTTGTGGCCCTGGGACACCTGGCAGCCATTTTTTTTATATGCCCACGTGGGGATGATATTTTGGTCTATTTTGTAAAGCTAATAAAAAATTGGATTATTTCTGATATTAAAGAATCTAATCAAGATAAAGATAACATATACAACTGATTTTAAATACGCTGTTAAATAAAACAGTTAATGGGTATTGTGTAATCAGTTAATTAACTTATTGTTATACAAAAGTGGATGTACGATTTCGCAATTGGACGTAAACAATAATAATAAACACCGTACATATTTACGTACATGTATATATCGAGACTTTTAGCTATCACAGGCTAGATTAGTTAGAGAGATGCAATGCAATTGCGAAGCTATTATAGTTAAATTAAATTACTAACTAACTTAGAGTAAAATGTCTATCAAACTCTTCGTGTAAACGTCAACAGCCAAAACCAAATATATATTTGCGCAAACAGGTTATTTAATATTGTGAAGTATGCAGCGAATTGGCTGTGTCTTCTTTAAGCTAGATTTCGCCTCTATATTATTTTATATACATAAAAGTTCTGTCTCATCAGAAATACTTCTGTAAAAAAAAAGGCTTTAGATTTTATAATCAGGTTAAGCATACATGCTGACCGCTTATTAGAGTACCATTTTTAAATTTTCGGGTTTTACCGATAATGGGGTTGTTATACCATCACATAAGTCTATTTTACATACAAGCTCTGCCTTAGCGGAAATGCCCTGTCAAAAAGATACTTAGATTTATAAACAGTCCCCTAGGGAAGACATTAGAACGTGGTTACATAAACAAGTAGCGTACACTATACATAAACCTGTAGTGGGAAATTTACTCGAAATAGGTACATTGTGGGTAACATTTTTTTGAGTTGTGACAGGCGGGGTCTTTGCGATATGAGAAATCTCAGTAAATATAATGACGGGTATAATTATATACTGACGGTTATCGATTTATTTAGCAAGATGGCGTGGACACGAGCTCTGAAGCTGAAAAACTACATGTTCTATAATCGACGTATTTTTGGTTATTTTTCGATGCGAAAAGATACCTCAAATTAAATGTGCCTCGAGATATGTCTTAAGACGAACCACATTTAACCTTTTAAACCAAATTTTTTACACACACTGCAAGTAGGCGACGAAGCAATACGTTTCGAATTTTCTTTATGGTCCGAAAGGAGAACATTTAAACAATATAAATTTTGAAAAATGTGTTGTTTACCGACTAAGCCACTTTCACTACAAATGGAGTAGTATCGTCACAAAATTGTCGTTATTTGACAACGGACAAACCCCATTGGGTAGTAAATAGGCCAGTATTCTAAAAAAATCAACCTGTGGTGTGGAATAGTGATCGAGCGAATTATTGATCCTTTTTTTTTTTGAGGAAAACATAAACGCACAGAACTTTTTGGTATTTTTAAACACATGAGAAGCCATTCGTGAGCTTCCAATTAATGAAAAATTTTATTTATTAATTCAGTTAGATGTGTGTTCAGTTCATTATGCCATAGCTGTGAGGCAATGGCTTACCGAACATTTTCCAAATTGTTGGATAGGTCGTGGTAGTCCGTTCATAGATTGGCCACCAAGATCTCCAGATCTTACAATCTTAGGCTTCATTCTCTGGGGCTTATCACACAAAACCCGCCCAAGTGACAGAAACGATCTTTGTATCTTTGTGCAAGAATTCGACATTCATTTAATTGCTTTTTTCATCCAGTGGTGTTTTATTGCTACAATTATTAAAAAAAAAAAAAATTTCTTGGCTATATGTTGATACCGGGTGTTCTTTTGTGATTGTTAGTAAGTTTTCGTATTTTAGGTAGTCGTAACTTCGTTATTATGAAATTTTAGTGACTGCTATTAGGAAACACTTTGAATCCAGTGCCGTAGTAATTTTTGTAATAAAAAAATTGCTGATAACAATTGTGAAATAAACCTTTTAAATTTTGTCCCAGAGGATATCTTTTATTACTTAAGAAAATTGTTGAAATCTGTTAATAACGTCTAATTTGGCAGGGGCATTTCCATTGTAAATGGGTTACACTGTATGTTAAATTAACTGTGGCAACTCAAATTGGAAAACATTTACTTCAAGGTCTAGGAAAAAATACAGCAAAAAACCTAGGCATACCAAAATCCAGAATTAAGACGTACCTTTTTGTAATTATAAGATGCCAAAACCTATTTAAACGGTGCTTTTCTTCTTGCATATTGAAGTTATTAGAATATCTCAATAGCTTCACGTTGTAAACGAACATAATAATCAGTTTGTTTTGTCAATATTTCCATATTATCAAATTATTTAAAGCATGCTCAGTCAGCTACCGCAGATTTCTCGAGTTAACTGAATCTATAAAATCTCATACGTTTTTACATCTTGTATCAGAGCTATGTTTTGTGGTTCCATATATACTTTTCCACTAGAACAAAATAACATACACTTCGGAAGATGACACTGCGTGACTTTAATGTTCTTTCATGATTAATTAGGATTTTTTCAATTCTATCTGTAACATTAGTTATAAAAGGAAAAAAAACAGTACCACATTTCCATTAGTTTCCTTCTCTATGGTAAACTTTCGTTATGGCATTTTTCTCTGTTAATCTTCGACCGTTAGAGGGTGTTCTGATCTATCATCTTCAAGGTAGTTTAATAATATTTAATTTATTAAGGATCTAGTTATTCTTTACTAAAATTAGATTCCATAGTTATATTAATAACAGGCATACGTTTACGTTTTCATCTTTTTCATATTTCATAAATTTGTTTTAACATCTCAAACAATTTTTACAGATATTACCATTACTGAGGATGATAACCGTAATTATTATCGAAATGCAAAGCACTATCATCACTTACATTTTAACTACGATGCCGAGACCAAAAGAGCTCAGTGGTTGGGGGTTAGTGTATTATTAACCTTTTTTCGTGCTTTAAGATAGCTTGTCATAGATAAGTCACGATAGGGATTTGTCATAACCGAATAGGCGCCATAGTATTTGAAATTAACATAATCGAGGTTGTAATGCCTAATTACAAACGTCCACACCTCGTCTAAATACCCAAATCACTCACTTACCTATTATCCTAATCAATAGTTGATCCAAGGACCTGCAGGTGTTGCGCTAATACCTGAAAGGCTACAAAGTACTATTGGACGTATTTGCTAAATAATTATGGTCCCTCAGGTTACTGAACGATGGTTAAACCCCTGTGGCCTCTGCAAGACCGTAATTACGATCGAGCGCTTCTCAAAGGGAACTCCGTAACAATTCCGAAAGTTATTTAAATCAAGATTTTCTAGGGCGTTTTGTTTCTTCCGCACAAAAGTCGGCTTTAATCCAAAAATAAGGGAAAGCACTATGTTCTAACACTCAATCCCTCTTTTAAGGACGGTTAACGTTGTCCGTCTGGACGAGCGACACTACGATATTTTAATCACATGCTGGTTGAAGCTACTCAATATCTCTCAACAGGGTTGACGGGGAAACTACCCCTAACGACGCTCTTTTAACACGGATTTAGGTAACACCATTCCCTAATTGAACGCTAACGCGCTTTGTACTTCCACCCGCCGCGGTAATTAGACTTAAGACCACTACATCTAAACTACGACTGACACACTTCTCGCCACATTGGATTTTTATCTCAGCCAACCACACTAATTTATTACTTAAATTTTAACACGCGCCAAACATGAACTGAAATTTTGTGAGCCGAGCGGGAAAAATTGCATCATAAATATAACCTGCCTGTTATCAATGAAACCGATATCTCCTACGTTAATGATGTCCTCTCGACACTGAACCTTAAAATCTTGTATCTATCTATCTTCGTTTGAGGACCAAAAATTTATCGAACAATTCCCGACAGCATGTCGCTAAAACGTATTTAAACCTGCAATGTATGCTTTTCTGCACTGCGTTTCAATACAAAATAACAATTTTAATACGACCTATAAGTTCCAATGGCGCAGTTTAACGACAATGACTATGATTAACGAAATTTAAGAAAAATACGAACAACCATTATTTACAAAGAAATTAATCAACTCTCAACTAAAATAGTAAAAGGGATTTCACGATATACCGATATCAACGTGTAAACCAAATCTTAATTTAAAACTCCAATCTATTACTGGTACACAAACCAAAACGATATTTCCTTCTCAAAATTTGGATACTAAATTCTATTATCATTTTCAATAATTCCAGATATCTCCAAATACGTAAAAGCGTTACTATATAAAAGTTTCCGAAGTTTAAGCTTTATCACGTTCAGCTTTTCTGACCTATGCTACATTTCTGATGTCGGATACTAACGAATATCTTATAGTTCGAAACCAACAACAATACTCGATAGAATCATGCACACACGTGACAAATATCCCGACATTTCTCTATGTTAAAGTAAATTTTAATAATAAACAAGCTAATCATATTTATACAAGAACTGAAAATGCTCTTCTGCGCAATCAAATACATATTACCAGGAAGTCGTTGGATAAAACCGATAAAGATCTTTTATATTTACATTTAGAAATTCAATCTGTATAAAATGGAGAGGATCGGGATAAAATTGATTTATTAACCTTTAAATGTATGGAAATATATTTTGACATTCCATCTAAACGTCAAAAAGAAAAATGTGATTAATTATTCAAGCAAAAATATAATAGATAACCGTTTGATAATAAAAAGAACAGTTACGAATCTTTCTATATTTCTATTGAGGCGCTTTCTAAGGGCGGAAGTTTTGCGATAATACCAAGAGTAATGCCGTTTGAAGATATAATTTCCAATGTTGAGGATTCTATTAAATCTTTATCTTTTGATGCTGCTAATGAAGCTAGCTACAGAATATAATAATATTACAATCAGATAAAGGTAATACAACGGTTATATCAAATATGAACGACTATAACGTTAAAGTAGAACAACTGTTGGAACCACAGAGTTACCGTGAACTATAAAAAATCCTACCAAAAAATGTCCTTTGAAAACTGAAGAACTTATTTATCAACTATTCCTGAAGAAATAAAACAGAAACTAACTCTGAAGCTGTTCTGCCCAAACTGTAGTCCACCAAAAATTCATAAACCTAATGGCCCTTTAATGCATGTTGTTAGTGCAATTGGTTCTCCTACATACAATGTTGCGAAACATCTTACATTTTTATTACAACCTCATATAAGTAAAACGCCCCATTACATTAAACATTCTGCCGACTTTATTGGAAAAATACGTAATTTCAAAATTGAAGAGTGTGTTCACTTTTTACAAAAGTCCTCCTAAAAAAAATTAGAACGACTTATTTTCAGTGGAATAATAAATTCTATGAACAGCTAGATGGCGTAGCATTGGGTAGTCCTCTTAGTCCTGTTGTACCTAATTTTTATATGGAAAAATTTAAAACAATAGCTTTACGAAATGCACCTAAAAAACTTTTAGTTTGGAATAGACATGTAGATGACACGTTCGTTATTTGGAGACAAGGAGAAGAAGCACTACAATTTTTTTTTAATGACACATCTTGATTTTGGTCTAAAATCTTCAAAATTCAAAATAAACGTGGGAGCACTTCAATGAACCCCACTGTCCTATTATTTTCAATATGTGTTTGAATTTTATTTTTGATGAGCTGTACATACAGCAAAGGAGAGCGGTTTTAAATTACATCTTGATATTAATCCAATTACTATTTTAGGTTTTGCCGATTACACCACTGTCATTGGTCGAAACGTAGATCATCTCAATTCTCTAGTTTAATGCAAATTCCATAAAATTGATTTAAATTAAATTTCAATAAATCTTCCGCAATTATTGTGGAACCCGTTACAGACATGGTAACGAGAAAGAAACCCTTGCACATATGTTGGGATACTGAAGATTCGGTGAAAGTCTACGAATAAGAAGACACAGTGAAATTCGATAATTTTTGGTCAATGCTCTGAGATTCAAAAAATTATGAAGTTCACGAAGATATTTTTGGATTATATGAAACATTCAGTGCTAGAAGGATTGACATCACTGTAATCGAATCTTCTCCGTAATCAAGCATTATTATAGATCCGACGAAAGATTTGAAAATTATCAGCACTAACCTGCTGACGTGCATATTGAAAAAACTATAAAACATGAGCCTACTGTTAATTTTTATAAAACAAAGTTAATGTTATAAATATATAAATCATAGGTTTCTTCTTTGAACCCAGAAGAATACTGACTAAAAAGTACCAAGAAGTTTCGATAAAATTTTGATATTGAAAATGCTTAGGAGTGTTTGTGTCGCCATATTTTCGTTGTGTTAGTTTTTCTGCTCTCGATATGTTTGTTGGCCTATGTATGTTCGTGAACAATCCCGTCATGGAGAGCAGAAAAACCAACGCAGCGAAAAGATGGAGACCAATGACTACTTGGTTCATAGTCATTGGTGGCGACACAAACCAGTCCTCTCTAAGCTCTATACGATCTCTATATCTTCTGGGGAATTCCCTTCATCATGGAAGTTAGCAAATGTTCAACCTATTCCCAAAAAAGGTGATAAGACCGATCCCTCAAATTACAGACCAATTGCCATCACTTCCATTTTGTCTAAAATCATGGAAAAAGCAAACAATCAGCAACTGCTCACGTTCCTTGAAACTAACAAACTCCTTAGTGACCACCAATATGGGTTTAGGCAAAGTCGTTCAACAGGCGATCTTCTTTCATATGTGACCCAAGTTTGGAACAATACAGTAGAGCAGTCCAGTGAAACAGTTGTAGTCGCTTTAGATATCTCAAAGGCATTTGACCAAGTTTGGCATAAGTGTTTACTTGCCAAACTCACCTCGTTTGGGTTAAATGATACGCTCATCAACTGGGTTTCTAGTTTCCTTGATAAAAGACGAATACGTGTCGTAGTTGATGGCTTTTTTCAAAAGAAGTTAGCATTAACGCGGGCGTACCACAGGGATCCGTTATAGCGCCTACACTTTTTCTGCTGTACATAAACGACCTTATTCCTTCAACAACTAACCCCATCCATTGCTTTGCTGACGATAGCACTCTTCACTGTAGTTCATCTCAGTCTACTCATAGTGATAATCCACCTTCTATGTCAAATCAAGAAATGGCAAATTCAATCAACAAAGACATTCAACGTATTCTCGAATGGGGAAGCAATAATCTAGTTAAATTTAATGCTAACAAAACTCAGTGTTGCCTTATGTCCGCCAAAAAAGATCGATCATTTCCTGTTGTAAGAATGAATGGCTCAGTTCTTAAGTTTTCAGACTCTATTACTCTGTTGGGTATGACTGTATCTTCAAATCTCTCGTGGATTGACCATCTTCTGTCAGCTACCAAAACTGCTGCTCGTAAAATAGGCTTTTTGTACAGATCTAAGCAGTACTTTACCTCTCGACAACTCCTTCTGCTGTAGAAGGCCCAAATTCGGCCTCATCTGGAATATAATTCTCACCTTTGGGTTAGTGCTCCCCAATACGCTCTCGATATCGTTGATCGTATTCAAAAGAGAGCGATTAGGCTTATAAATGACCCGTCCTTAACTTCTCACATACAGTCCCTTGAGCATAGAAGGATGGTTTCAGTTCTTTCTTTGTATTATCGTTATTACAACGGCTATTGTGCTGGTGAATTACATTCTTTGATACCATCTCCGGCTATCTTTGCGAGAAACACTCGGTTCGCTCATTCACATCATCAGTATGCAGTACAAATCTCCACTTGTCGTACCAAACGGGCGCAATCCACATTTTTCTACACGGCTTCTAAACTCTGGAATGATCTCCCTAGTTCCTGTTTTCCTCTCACTTATGATATGAGAAAATTTAAGGTAGCTGTTCATAGGCATCTATTGGCAATTCATTATCCCTCTATTCATCCTCCTAAGTGTTCCTGAGTGCTTTAGCACGATAGGCCTTATTTAGCCTGTTCAGGTCCGCAATCATAAAAAAAAAAAAAAGAAAAACGTACCAGTAGCCAAATCCTGTGTACATATGTACAAGACAAAAAAATCCTTCGAAGACTTAACATCAAAACCATCTTCACAACCAACAAAAAATTCTCTAACGTGCTGTAAAATCCGAAAACTAAAATAGAACTCGAAGATCAAGGAGTGTACGAGATTCCATGCCGGGATTGTTCACCAGCATACATAGGTCAAACAAACAGACGCATGAATGCGAGAAGGAAGAACATCGTAACGCAGTACAAAAAGACCAGAAAACATATTTACTGGCCCAACATGTAAAGGAGACCTCACACGCGATAGATTTCGACAACACAAGGATAATAGCAAACATACAGTACTTATCACACCGGATTATTAGAGAAGCTATCGACATTGAAAAACGACCACAAAATTTGCATTCACGAGACGACACTCTGAGATTACCATCGACCTGGAAGCCTATTCTTAGGAAACACGCAGTCACCAACAAAGGAGAAAGGAGAAATCAGTTAAAGAAAGGAGAAGAAAAGGAGAAAGTAGAAGTGAAATGAAAGTATCAGCAGACCAATAACCAGGGCATCGTCCAAGAAAGCAGCATACAAATACCGACGACCATCAGCGTGGACCTCAGTTCAGTTCGAGTTACCAGAAGCAAAACACGAAGACTTGAGAATGGCAGATTCTGCCGAAACGTCATCAGTTCTACACCGGTTCTTTTAAGAACCGTGGAGGAGAATCTAAGCGAGAGCGAACCCGAAGAACACCAACTTCATATATATATATATATATATATATATATATATATATATAATCTTTATAAATGGTATTCATCCAAGAATCTAGTTTACTATGGAGAAGAAACTGATGGAAGTTTACCATTTCTTGACATAATAAGATCTAAAACTAATAATTCACTATTTTGAAAGGTTTAAACCACCGTCCACGTCAAAAAATTAGTGTAATTAAATCTTTAGTGGATCGAATTTGTGATCCTGAATTTTTGAAAGATGATAAAGAAAAACTCGTGCTTAATGTTGGTACTGCTTTTCTTCCTTTTATAACTAATGTTACAGATAGAATTGAAAAAATCCTATCTTTTTAAACCTACAAGAAACATTAAAGAACATTTAAGGGTACCTAAAGCTGTTCCAAACCCATTGTCATCTTCCGGAGTGTATAAGTTATTTTGATCTTGTGGAAAAGTATATATTGCACTTTACAAAACGTAGCTTTGATTCCAGATGTAAATAACATATGAGATATGATGTGGAAGAAAATCCCCGTTTAAAAAGGTTTTGACATCGTATAGTTAAGTTAAAAAGGCACAATGGTACGTCTTAATTTTAATTTTAGCTTTAGGTAAGAAATTACAATCACTAACAAAAAAATTATTACATATTTACTTTTGAACTTATTCGTTCATAACAAAACTTATAATAACTAATATTTTTTGTTAGATTGGACTAGGTTTTTAATTGGTATGTCAAGTTTAAACTTGTGAATGATTTTCAAATTAAAGATGTACACTTACTTATACTTTGGTTAAATTTTGTTAAATATGCCCTTTGATTTTGACATTTTTCATCGTTAGCCTTTGACCGTTAGAGGGTGTTCTAATTTGTTATGTTCCAGGCATTTAATATTTAATTTATTAAGGATCTAGTTATTCTTTACTAAAATTAGATTCCGTAGTTAGCTTTATACGTTTATCAAACATGTTAAGATCAGGCTTATGTATGCGTTTTAATTTTTTTCATATTTCATGAATGTGTTCTAACATCAACAGCAATTTTTATAGATATTACCGTTTACTGAGGCCAATTACTATAATTTTTATCGAAACTTATAGATTTATATAAAATATAAAAACCCAAGTGCTAAGTATTTTAGTTCATTAAGGAAGTTGAATGTTTTTGTTGATACTGAACTGAATTTATATCTTAATCTTCTGAAGGTCGATGAACATCTTTATTGCGCGGTTATGTTGCAGTGGGCGATCCTTCGTCATAAAATTTGAAGTAAATTTCCTGTAAACATATATCCGAAAATGCATACTTATCAAGAAACCGTTAAAGATATTCAATTGAAATTTTAAACATAAACTCAGAGTAGTGTCCACTGGCGTACCTACAGGGCAGGGATAAAGTATTTTTATTATCAATTTTTGTGTAACACCATGTATATAATTTTTGCACCCAATTATTAGGAACCTTTCAATAACTAACAAAAACGTGTTTTTAATATTTTTCCATTTAACGTACCGTTTTTTAGGAGAATCCTAAACTACCCAAATTACTCTTCTGATACCATCGCCGCATATTTTTTCAATTATTGTTCCAAACTTGTTTATGTAACGGCACAATACTTAAAACAAGGGGTGCCACTCTAATATGTGATCTACATAATGTGATTATTGTAATGAATAAAAAAAAACAATATTTATTTAAAATACCCCATTAAGAAATATATTAGTAGAATTGAAATATAATCAATCATCTGAAATGTACTTGTACATCGCGCAAAGAAAGCAATGAAAACGTATTCTTCATCTTTCCTCGACGATTTCCAGGTGATGTTGCGGGACTCCTGCCATCCTCTTTAGTATTTTAATTTTGGCGCACAGCCATGCCCTTTCGATACCCTGGGTATGTGCACCAGTTTCAGGATTAACATAATTTTCCTGATGGTTGACCGCTGAGTGAGTATAACCTAGTTGATTTAAGTTCACATACGCTGGCCACTCATTGGAATGAATATTCGATGCTGCTTGTATCTCTCTCTCGATGATAGGAATTAACGTGTCTGACTCTTCAATCGACACGAAAATAACGTACTTCGTTTGTGACCCTCATTCCAAACACCCATGGGCCATTGATCCTTAACCCATGGTTCCTATTGTTAACAGCTTCCGCTTCGTTGTCTTCTGAATGATCATGCTCATCACCTTGTAATAACCTTCCTCTATTATATTTTGGACGGCCGAAAAATGAGCTTCGTCGATTTGAACGGGATCCTCTTCGGTTCCAACAAGCTGCCCACGCTGTTGCTCAGAAATGGTAGAAAAGCATACTTCAAGACACATGTTGTACCAGGCTGTGACGTTTTGGAGAGCTCTTCCGGTTAACTGAACAGTTGTCTTCTATGGCATTTCCAAGATGAACATGAACAATAACTCTAGGATTTCGCATAATGACGATTGATTCGTCTATTCAAATCGGTGTCGTGAAAAATGCATTTCCGGACCGCATTTTGCACATGGATTTCCTTGGTTGATGTTGCCCAATAGCTGGTTTCTTAACCTTTCAATGATAACGTGCCGGTATTTAACACCTGTGAAAACGTCGGTCCGTGAGACTGATTTTAATTTAAATTAATTTTAGAGCACTTTTTTAACTTTTTTATCACAAACGAAAATGATTATGTTTTCTTGTTTATTTGTCTTGGTAATAGTTATAATTTTAGTAAGAAATATTCTTTTCACTGAACAAAATTTTATTAAAATAGAAATAAGCACAAATTGAAGAAGGCGTAAATTAAAAATGGAATTGTGATGAAACTAAACAAAACTTTATGATACAACTATAGATAAACAAAACAATAACGTCTGTAAAAATAAAAAAAATTCTAGTAAGGCAACAATTTACATGTTACAATCATCACATACCATCATAGCATGTTCTAAATGAAAGTGTTTCTGGCATTTGTTCTTTTTAGAATCACAAAAGGCACACCTGTCAGGTAATTATTTGTTTGATAAACATTAGCTTGGGAAATACCAAAAATTTCTTGAATTCTCAGTCTAATTAATCTGGGAATGTGTTGATTGTAAGATCTTTCTGTAAGTTTATCCCTCAACAAACTCATAGCTAAACCTTCTAAAAACTGACTACGAGTCACAGTACTTCCTACACTATTCGAATTATAAATAATAAAAGCATTCATTGCTGATATATATTCAGCACGCTGCAGAAGATAACCATGAGCCACCTTCGAGTAGCTTTTGCTGTGTTGTATGTTGCGCATAACTTATCAACCACATCTACGCCACTTTACAGTACATTTCTATTTCTATTTTTTTTTTGGAATATAAGACACTAAAGTACAGTGTTCTTGAAACCCAAACATACTTGACAAGACTGGTCTGGTTTTTCCCTCTTTAGGGTGCCCACCACAGTGAGCTTGTGATAACGTAATTTGTCGGCCAGATCCTTGCTATTAAACCAATTATCAACAATTACATTTCGCTTTGTTCCGGAAATTGGTTCACAAAGACGTTGAACAACTGCCAAACCACTATTCTTAACATATGGACCATCAGGCTGCTTGCCAACACATACTTCTAACTTTGCGGTATAAAACATTTTTGCATCGGCCAAAGCAAAAATGTTTAATCCATATCTGTTCGGCTTGCTGGACGGAACCTGCACCGTCCTCTAAATTCTTCCAGCTTCTCGTCGATCGTTACGTATTCAGATATCGTTTCTCGCAGTTTGAATTAAAAATTTCAAATAACTCTCGAATGGGAGCCTATTTATCTATTTTAGCTCTGTGTAAATGTGGTTCTTTGTCATCGAACCTCAAGTGCTGCAATAGAAGCCGAAACCGTTGTAAGGACATCGTCAGCCTGAATTATGGCAGTTCCATTTGTTTTCCACAAATCTGGTGCGTTTAGATGCAAAGCTTTAATTTCAATAAGATCGGTAAAGTAAGACGTTCTGTTGGAAACATCATAATGCGCATTTGCAATGGCTTTGTTGGTACTTTCTACTACTATATTTAGTAGATCGTCTCCTATAAAACACTTCCAAATATCTACTTCTGATGTCAATCTTTTACCAGCTCCTGTTACTCCTGGTAAATGGATAATTATATTTTCTGATCGAGTCCTACAATTTTTTGTAGCTTTGTCACCATCAAAGTTGTAGAAGCGTTCTCTAAAAGTTCTTTGCGCAGGTTGCAAACTGGAACTTGCATCTTGCTTTGTTACCGTTATTTCTTGTTCAGACTTCTCGTTGTTCAACATTGCCAGCTTTAACAATATCATCATCGTCGTCGTCATAGTCAATTGTGTATGGATTTTTTCTTCGAGTAAGCGCAAGAGACTTTTTTGTTCTTCCTCGTAACTCATTTCTGCTAAAAATATTAAGAAATAAAATGTATGACCGCTGACACATATTGCGCAATTAACGTATCTTCACTCAATCGGTTTATCTTAAATACGAGAGTGACAACGTCGGTCTGTGAGACAGTGGTAATTTTTTTAATTCGAACCACAGCACACTACGAGTTGCCAATACGAACTGAGGGGTAAAAGCATTCCATACCCAGGTACTGAAAATCTCCCACGTCTGGCGTTCAAGGTGGGTCTAGTACATTTCGCCGCGACCGTTTCGCCGCTAGGACTGTTGGTGCGAAGACGATTCGACGCGATAACGGTTCGCCGCACAGTTTGCAGGGGGATGTTTTCACGCAAATATTTTTATGTTTGTAAACATTTCGAAATTTTTAATTGCACTTGTATTAAATAATTGAAAAGACGATTTCATACCGAACTGGGGTTGACTAATCCTGTAATTTGGAATTTTATTGAATGCCTTAAAACGTGCAACGTGGCAGGGATTTACATTACGAACAACTTGTGGCCGGGCGAAATCCACCGCTAAAATTAAGGAAATACAGAGACGCCGACGAACGAATTATTCGTATCGTTCGGGAATACCAGGAAAGAGACACTATTGAATATCTTCATAGAATAGCCCATAATTTTGAAATGGATGATTAAATGTAAAAAAGTAATGTAAGTTTATATTACTTTATTATTTTAGAATAAAAATAAACAAAAACAATTTATGTGTGTAATGTATGTAAGTTTGTTACTTTATTATTTTAGAATAAAAATAAACAAAAACAATTTATTTGCATTTATATTAAGACTTTTTGGTTCACCGTCACCGCGGCGAACCGTAATCGCGGCGAATCGCGAACAGTCCTGGCGGCGAAACGGTCACGGCGGAACGGCCGCGGCGAATCGACCGCGGTGAAACGTACCATTCCCTTCAAGGTTATATTAATAGCGACAAAAATTGAAACCGTCGGTCTGTGAGATCGAGCGTTATCACTGAAAGGTTAAAAACGCCACCGCGGTCTCTTCATCGTTAATTATACGGTAAAATTCTTTGAGTAACATGCACGATAGTTGCTATGTTCTATATTCAACTGAAGTAGTAATGACAATAATGTCATATTTATAATAATTTGAGAATGTTAATGATAGCAAACAAATTAACCACCAACAACATTCCCTAATCACAGGTGGCCACTTTTTAATTGCCCTATTAGTATGTTAACTATACATACCAGATCAATACAAAGCGTTTATTAGTTGAGCTGATCAGCCTATTTCCACAGGTTTTGCTTTTTGAGCGCAACGTTTCGAAAGCGGACTCTGCTTCCGTCATCAGGCTTAGTCCTGAGAAGAACTGTTTTCGCGCTTGAGTCGAATTCATATGTTATACAATTTTTTCTCAAGCACTTGACTACTCTCAGATTCGAACTTGGTACCTTTCACTTACTAGTCTGACACCTTTACCGCTGAGCCACTGAGTAATCCAATATATATTTTTTAGGATATATATATATATATATATATATATATTATATATGTGTGTATATATATATATATATATATCCGTATGGGTTTCATTTCCAAACTAGCTTGGCTTATTGGATTCTGCTAGTGCGATATATGTGGCTTCTTTGAGTTACCGACTAGTTGTGTTCTCGATTCTAGATTTTTCTGTCCCGCCCTTGCGGACGTTGTTCTTATTCCTGTGTTCTCACTTTGAATGGTCTACTATGCTCTCCTATGTATGCTCTGCCGCATTCGCATGGTATACACAATTCTTGGCATTTTGATCTTCATTGTGTGGTTTGGTTTTGGTTAGTATTCCCCTGAGCGTTCTGGTCGATTTTAAGGCCTTCGTATTTTGTCTGAGGTACCTTGTATAGATCGTATTATCGCTGTATGTTTAGTTTCTTCTTTTTCGGTTACCCCTTCCCTGTTTAGGTTAGGTGTTAGATCGGGGTAGCCATTTTCATTGAGTGTTCTAGCGATATTTTCTTTTTATTTGTTCAGGTCTTCTTGTTTTGAACACATTGTTTTTGCTTTATGGTACAAGCATTTTGCCACACCTAACGTTGTTGTGGTGATTGGAGTTGTAGTGTAGGTACCTCCCCGTGTGGGTAGGTTTCCTGTATACACTTGTCGTGAAAGTGTTGTCATTTTTGTGTACAAGTACATTCAGAAATGGCAGTTTTTGTTCCGACTCCAATTCCATTGTGAATTTTATGGAGGGTGCGCGGCTATTTAGATGATATACGAATTCGGAATTCATCTAGCTTATGCTTGCCGTGTTGCTAAACTACGAAAGTATCGTCCACGGATCGAAACTACATCCTTGGTTTCTCTGTGAATTCGGATATCGCTTGGTCTTCAAAGTTTTTCGTCCTTTTCCAGCTTGTCCCTTATAATCGTTAGTGCTTTATCGTTAGGAATATTTGTGAGTAGGCTCACAATGTCGAAGCTTACCAGTATTTCTTCGTGGTTTGGTTGGGAGTTTCTGATGGTTTCCACGAAGTGCTGTGTATTCTTGACCATAGACTCGGTTTTTTTCCCGATAAGGGCGTGATGATACCTAGCAGATAGTGTGCTATTGGGTGACAAGGTGAATGCCTCGAGCTCACAATTGGTCTCAGAGGAATTCCTTGCTTATGAATCTTTGGTAGGCCGTACAGACGCGGAGGTTTTCTGTAGTGTGGGGTAAGCCTAGTTCTCTGGTAATCGGAGAACTGCCCGCTGTGTTTTTCCAGCGTCAGGTATATCCGTCTTTCGATTGATGGTGTGGGGTCTTTTGGTGTTTGTACTCGCCCCCGTCTAGTAGTTCTTGGGTCTTACCGTTGTAAGTGTCCACAGCCATTACCATGGTCGCGTTTCCTTTAGTTTGAGCATTGGTTCATTCTTAAGAGAAATGACCGTTCTCCTATCTAGG
Source organism: Vesta saturnalis (assembly GCA_036346205.1). Classification (NCBI taxonomy): domain Eukaryota; kingdom Metazoa; phylum Arthropoda; class Insecta; order Coleoptera; family Lampyridae; genus Vesta; species Vesta saturnalis. The sequence continues at coordinate 1,262,175 of JARFJB010001320.1, forward strand.
TTAGAGAGGTTCGGTTTAGTTCGCCTAGATGAATCTAGGACTGATCTAACCTTACTTCTGTATTTTCGCCTCCTTCAGGATCTAATTTCATAGCTATTTCTTCCACTGCCGTTATTAACTCTACTTTCGGAATATACCTCGGTGTTATCGCATAGTTTAGAGATGTTTATGACAGTGTTTTTGCGATTGATGTTGGTTGGTTCTTTCTTCTTTGCCTTTTCGAGTTTCTTCTGCTGAATTCCGTGTGCATTGCCTTCGTCTACGAGTATTTACTTCTGGTAACCGTATTTATTCTATCAAAGTCTTGTTCGTTCACTCGATTTCGAATGGTTGCTCTAATCTCGTTGTATTGGTGTTCGAGCTCGTCTGAAACGGTGATATCTGATTCGTTCTTTGACTAACACTTCGCTAGCTCCCTTTGCGATTAGTGGTATTTTCCGGCTGTGTATCGGACTTTTGATGAGCGTTTATGATCAATTCGTATCTTGTTATTCATCATCATTTAGTATCATCATATTTACTGTAAAGCAATTAAAAACCGCATTATGAGATATGAAAATCATGCGTAGACCGTATAGGGAATTATAATCATACGTAGACCGCGTATTACAAAAGTAACCTACACGTAGACCGTCTTATTAGAATGGCTGGGACCAAACAAGGATTTAACAATAGCATTTCCAATACCCTAACATAAGGTACACCACAACAAATGTTTAAGATGGTCACCTTCGGAGTTTATGTTTATATTTAACATTTCAATTCAATATTTTTAACGGTTCCTAAGAAATAGAGAATAAATTGATTTCGGAAATTTACTTTAACACACTGTATCTCGAAAAGTATACATTTTCGGACCTGTGTTTAGAGGACATTTTTATGACGAGTGCCAGTATGGCCGTGCAGTTTTCGAACACCTTGCACGTTGCAGCAAGCGTAAAATTAATTTTATTCACTTAATTGGCGCTTGGTAAAGATTTTTATTACGATCTCATTTGAAATGAGTCCAGAGTATGTATATAATAAATTTCATCTTGTCCTTGAAGAAGTTTTATGACATCTCGTGAGTCCGATCGAATGCAAAGGATATGCTTCCATAAGAGTGTTTTACCACCCACGCGATCTAGTCTTATTAGCATTGGTGTACTATAAATATCAGGATTATTTTTTACGAGGTTACATGTAATCACATGCTATTTACGTGCGTTTACAGTTTCATTTAAATTACCTGTTATTTTCATATAAAACTTTGTTAATGCGAAAATTACTTCTTTTTAACGATTATGATTTATTGTTGATTAACGTTTTCTTCCCTTTCAGGAAGTTCGTACAGAAGATCTGATTATTTAATTCTTGCGCTATAAATTTAAGTACAACATATTGCGGATGTTGTTAATTTAGAGCTGTCGCAATTCAAATCGACATATATTTAAATAAAGGTGAAGGATTTTATTTATATAGAAACAACTTGTTATTTCTGAAGACTGCATACTACTATTTGTAATGCTTCACTACACCTTCAAAGAGACAAAAACGTTTATTACTGCTTAAGTGGATATTGTACCACGTAATGGGGATAATCCACAACAAACAAAAAGAGTTGCAAATACTTTTAGTTTCGTGTGTGGCAACCTTTATCGCATTATCTTAAAGATCTTGTAAGATTAATTATTTCTTCAACATAAAAATTCATTTTGTGAGAGCAAACTTTACCTATTTAGGTTAGAATGGAAGGGACGTCCTAGTTGAATTTTTGTAAATTGAAAACTAATGTGGCTCTTTGATTATGTTATCTAAATTAATATTTGCAATTAACCTAATTATTTTTAATAGCACTGATGTTTTAAATATAATTCCACAATATTTTATGTAAATGTTTATTTCCAACGCGTTTCGATACATGTATCATTATCAAGAGAAAATTTATAAGTAAACCAATAACAAATAGTTATGGTAACAAACGATTAAGGTAAGCAGCAAACTTCATGTAAATTATAAATCTTTGTTAAAGTAACGCGACCATACATCCTGTATTATCAGGACAGTCCATTTTTTAAAAACATCATTTCGTATATTCTCCTCGGGCGGCGGAAAAAATACCCCATGAAAAATTACCCCGGAAAACAAACCCCATGAAAAAATTCCCCAGGAAAAAATACCCCACTGAAAAAATACCCTCGGAAAAAATACCCCGCAAACTAAGACCCATTTACGAGTGTCTCAAACATTTAAATTCAAATTCGTTAATATTTCCTTTTTCATACATATGTCGAGTAAATATAATGATTTAATGATAAAAGGTATTTGACGTGGTGAGAAATAACACAAACAATAAAAGTAACTGTCATAGCACCACATAAAAAGGCAAACAAAGACGCAGCTTCTTTATGTGTTAATTTTTATTATTTAATGTTATAGGTATTGGTATTATACATTGTAATATGTATTACAATATTAGTTACAAAGTTTCTACAGATCTTATATTATGACTAATGGCACTTAAAAAATTTTCTAGGTTTCTGGTACCTGCTACATAATCCTCACAGAGACCTTTTAAACGCATTTGCAGTGTTTCATAAACTGTCCTTTTTTTTTGTAGGACGCCTTCCAATTTGTTGTTGTTGAAGCTTTGTTCTGTCAGTGGCAAGTTCCTACCTCATTTTATTGATTAATACCCAGACAGTGGGATGCTTTTGACCCACCAAGTTAAAAAAACGATTGTTCCAACCCTCAGTCTGGTTATTAGTACACTTTCCGTCTTCTAATGTTGTTTGATGAACATTCCAGGTTTCAGGAGGAAAGACTGGAGGAATGTTGCGTAAGCGTATTACATAGTTGTTACTTCCCACTCTTCTATAAGGGCCAGAAACGTATGTATTGTCAAAGTAATTACAAAGTTCTTCAGCTCCAGCGGGAACAATTTCTTTGAGGTATATCATACCCCTAGGAACATCTCCAGGTGGTAGGAAGGCCAAACCGTCCATCATCCCGCAGAATACTCTTAAATCTTCGTCCTCTCTATATCTTTGCTGAAGACCCAGGTTCTGGATTTTTCGATGCGTACTCTGGCACAAGTAATAAAAACAACCACGTATGTTCAGTTGGTCACCACCTTAGCAGCCTGAATCGCACTTTTTTCAAAATCCATCTTTATGTGCGTTGGATCGGGGAATATATTTCTCTCTTCGCATTGCTGTATTATTGTGCGTAACATTGTTTCGTACGTAGACTGTGTTTTTCTTTGTAATAAAGAATACGCAGCCGTTATGAACACGTCTTGCACTTTTACGCGTAGCACATGAAGTTGCATAAATAGTAAAGGGGCTATGGCAAAATTACCATCTAAATACCAAATTGTTGTATTAGCGAGGTGTGTAAGGCAATCGTCTGCGGCAAATATAATGATACGTTCGTCTGCTTCAGGTCCATTGTCGTATAGCAAAAACCTTTTATTGTTCGGTTCTCCGGTGGTACACCAGCTCCCTGAAGCAAAGTAAACTATAAACTGTTTGAAAAAGCGTTAGAGGCGAGCTAGAGAAATCGGATCAAAACTATTTCCTAGATCATCACTATAATCCTTTAATATGATTTAAAAATAATGATCCAAAGTTTAAATTGATCTAATTAACAGTTTTGGTTTACTGAAGTAGGAATACGTGAAGAAAAAATTAGAATAAAAGCCATTTCTAGTACTATACCTTCAATAATCAGCTCTTCTAACGAGTTTGTAGTTTCAGGAATGTTCTTTGCCTTATGATTTCTTAATGTTCTCTTGGCCGACTCCTCGGAAGGCATTACCGCGCGTGTAGAATTGTCTAAGGCTAACATACATTCAGCGTATATTTGCACAGGTTTCGCCAAAGTGTATTCAGCTCTTTTCTTCATCTGTTCTACGCATTTTGCCACTTTAACTTCTTCCTCGTTCGTTGCATGATTGTGTTCCATTGTCAAAACAGGATTTGCTTTTTCTACCGTTGTAGGTAAAATTGCCTTACACTGTAAACATAGTAAGTAGTTGTCACATATAAAAAAAAAAGGAACACTTGCCAAAAGCGTAACTTCAAACAATATCAAACGCCTTCGTGCAACGACACTGTATTGCTTAGGAATACTGTCGAGGACAAGATAAAATCAGAATGAGGCTACACGTTCAAATAATAAAAATCACCAGAAAAGTAATATATAATAACTATACCTTAAATGAGCCGTATTTACAACACCGCCAACGAATATGGTTTGTTTGTTTTTTATCCACCACATACATATAACCACTTAACAATAACTTTTCGCCGCCTTTGTTGGATGTTATCACTTTCATCGTTAAAATCAAAGTTAATTAAATTTCAAAATTATAGTTTATATAAGGATCTAGGCATTTCAAACAAAGGATTTATTTCAAAAGGTTAATTACAAAAGATAATACATAACATAATCACTCTTTTCTTGCAAGGCTCATTAGGGTTAGGGTTGTCATTAAAATAAGATTACAATTACCTTTCTCAAATGGTTATTGTTTACAAGAATAATGGAATAACTAAATAGATACCAATTAACAGATTATCGGAATGCGAAGATTAAATAGATACCATTGGTAATGCAAAATTTTCGAATTACCGTTTGGTTATTTTGCGGGGTATTTTTTCCGGGAGTATTTTTTCAGTGGGGTATTTTTTCATGGGGAATTTTTTCGCGGGGTATGTTTTCCAGGGTATTTTTTCATGGGGTATTTTTTCCGCGATTCATTATCCTCACCAGGAGTGTTTACCGCTACGTCATCACATACAATCATATGGTGTAATATGAAAAACATGAGTCAAAATTATTTTCATTATAATAAATTCTGATTAGAAAATATACCCCTAAATGGCAGCATTTAAAGCTTCAGAATTCCAAAATACAATTACTTATTGTGATTTATTTTATTTTGCTAAAATTAGAGAACGTTGATCATCGTAATGATAACGGTTGAAAAGCAGTATCATGTAAATGGAGGTTATGAAGTATTAGTCAAATGAGAATTAAATTCATATCCATATAAAGCGTTTATAGGTTTCCTCTTTCTGCTACATTTGCTTATTCAATACCGTATGTCGATTTCGTCAAACGCACTACGAATGTTCACCATCCCTATTTAATTCGCTGTTTTATATGAGAAGACAGTATAAACAAATTGGATAGCTAAATGCATAAATTATTGACGCAGTGGTAAACACTCCTGGCGAGGAAGCGGTAAACAAAGGAACATAAGACAGTGCCGATGTGTGACGTCATCGTAGCTGTCTGAACAAGGCGCTGGCGAGCATCTATTTTAGATATGATAAACAAAACTACTGTAACCTAACAAAAGTAGATTAGATAAACAAAACTACAGAATAAAATACTTATCTTTTTTGGGTTTTTTTAATGGTGTTTTTTAAATTATACAATCTAAACGTTTCGATAACACTTACAGTTATCTTCGTCAGTAGTAATATTTATTAAAAATTGTTAAAGATGTTGTAAACAATTTTGTCAAATTTGAAAAATTAAAACATAAACATAAGCCTGCTATTAATTTAACAGTTTGAGAAACGTATAAAGCCAACTATAAAATTAAATTTTAGTAAAGAATAACTAGGTCATTAAAAATTAAATATTGTTAAACTGCCTTAAAGATGACAAATCAGAACACTCTCTACCACGTTAATATGGTATTTGCAGACGGACAACACCGGTCACAAAAGGTTCTAACGACAAGGGTCAGCATAGGGCTCCAAGGGAAACTAGTACCGACAGACTTCATCATATTTCCAAGCGCACAAAATCGAATACTTCTCGGAGCCGACTTCATAGAAAACGCGGCAATCGTCCTTGATCTTTCCGGCAAATGGTGGCACTTCTCCAGCGAACTACAGAACTCGTACGCTTTCGAATCGGATGGAGCACCAGATGTAAAAAGAAAATGGCCTCTCATTCCGTACAAAACGGCCCATTTACCAAGGGCTACCCTTCGACACACCGGCACCTGACGATCCGAGAGCCCAGGCTGTGAAAATGAATGCATTGTTTGGACCAGACAATGACGATTATGAGGAATCCGATGAGTACTCTTTCGAAAGTCAATATCCTGTGTTTGCCACATCTGCAGATGACTGCTTCCCTCTACTTCCCCCATCTAGTATCTTCCTACGCTCTCCGAGGAAAAAGCTGCCACGAGTGGAGATTCAGATGGCCGAGATTGAGCTGCTCAACCTTTGGCAAGGCGAGGAGGCGCTGTCACAACAAGACCAGGAAAGAATTCGGTCCTTGCTAGAAGCATTCTCGGACGTGTTTGGACCGGGACTAGAAGCAACCCCGCATGGCGAACACCCACTTCCCAAGATGGATGACCTACTCCACACGGCACGATATACGGTCAACTTCAATCTGAATACTGGCAGATCTCAGTGCGCGAGTGCAACAGGGACAAAACCACGTTCATTACTCCGTTCGGATTTTTTCTTTTCACTTGATGCCTTTCGGACTTCGCAATGCAACGGCTGATGGACCGCTTCCGTATCAACATCCTACAGTCTACCCTACTGACTTACCTGAATGACCTCATCCTGCTAGCAAAATCCAGTCAGGACCATGTGAAGGATCTACAAATCGTCTTACAACAGTTACGAACTTACAAACTGCACGTAAGGAGTAAGTGCACCTTTGGCTGCAGGTAAGTCAAGTACCTGGGGCATTATATAAACCCCGAAGGCATCCAAGTAGACCCAGGGAAAACTATAGCTATCACACAGCTACCAGCTCCTAAATCGGTCAAGCAACTAATGTCCTACCTGCAGACCAGCTCATGGTATCGGCGCTTCATCCTGAATTTTGCCGAAATCGCAAAACCGCTGAAGAAAAACGCATGGACATGGGGTCCAGACCAGGCAGCTGTGTTTCACCCACTGAAGACGTTACTAACATTGCACCCATCCTACGCCAAGCAGAGATATCGTTTACGTTAAGAACAGACGCAAGTAGTTACGCCCTTGGCGCGGTACTCTGCAAGGGAGAACGCACAGACGAAAGACCAGTGGAATATGCAAGTAGACTTCCGTTGTCAGCTGAGATAAACTACAGAGCGAGAAGTCTAGCCATTGCCTGGGCTGTAAACAAGTTTAGAGGCTACCTGGAGTGAAACCCGCTACACGTAATGACCGACCACCAACTACTGAGGTGGCTCCTATCGCTAAAGTCGCCAATGGGAAGGCTCGCTCGGTGCGCATAGCCCTACAATCCTATGATGTAACTTACAAATATACCCCAGGAAAATGAACGTGATAGCAGGCGGATTATTGCGACCACCCTATTCACACACGGAAAAGGAAGAATGCATCGCGTGTATGATATCCAATTAACATCCCTATGAGATCAGGTCTCGATAACAACTCCGAGATCCAGAGCTACAGGAAATTATTCGATGTTTCGAGCAACCGGACTTCGCGCCGGTAGACTTCTCTCCTTGGACAACCCGAGGATACCTAATGAGGTATCCTATCCCGGTACGCTCCCGAAATCGACACCAAAGAAGCCCAACAAATGATTCCAGTCCATGAACGCGAGGCCATCATGAAAGAATACCATGACGCTCCGACTGCCGGCCACTATGGGGAAGACCGAATATTCCAGCGCATAGCCACCCCGTTACTACTGCGTAGAAACGAGCAAGAACATTTCCGACCACGCTAAACACTGGATAGAGTGCCAAAGAATCAAAGCAAACAACGTAAAGCGAGCGAGTTTGATGCAAACCCCAGTACCGGTTCAACGATTCGAAACTCGCCATCGATTGGAACGGGCGTAATACATTTGGTTATTACTTTTGTTTGGTTAACCCGCTACACATAATAAGATTTGAGTTCTTTTAAACTTTTTTATTATTTCAACATTATTGAATAAAATTTAATTCTGATATGGTGACACTTATAATGATTCTATTTTATTGCGGTTTATTAAAACTGAATGGACTCAATTTATGAAGATATTATCTACTAGTTCAATTTTAATTCGCTTGCTATTTAATTTCAGTTTGAGTAAATGAACTTTAATATTTACGTTTGTGAATTTTTTTCTTACATAAAGACACCAGCTAGCTCAAATGTTAGAATAAAGAAATGATTACTGTTATCATTGTCCGAAATTATGCTCAATTCGACTTACTTATTTATCTGGATTCCTACTGAGCTTACTTCTTTCTGCATTTACATATTCAATATTTGTATAAGCTTTTAATATTAATAATCTTTAGCAATAAAAGTAAATCAAACGTTATACTCATTTAATTAAATCCAAAATCTGAACGAAAATTCATCTATGCGTTGTTTACAAGCATATACACGAATCAAACCTATAATTTAAAATAACATTCTTAAAACTAAGATATAACAATAAAATCTTTATTCGTTTAATTGTGATGGTCAAATTTAAAGTTTAGAGAAAATCAAACACATATACGTTTTAATTATTCACACAATCGAAAAGTACTTACTTGTTACTTTAGTTGAAATCTGATGACGTAACTCTGCTTTTCTTTCTGCCAATTTGAGGCGTCATTTAGGTTGATGGGCTGCTCCTCCGATGATGTCAGTCACTATGCTGCCAACCTGGAACCGCTTCCTTTGTTTTCTCCATTTTTTCTTATACCTTTGTTATGGATGAAGATGACATCAATTTTCCTTCCAATAATTTAACGATTTTTGTAAATGATTGCTTGATATGTTTACAATTGTTAATTATTATTTTAATTATTATAGTTTTGCTACGAACGACCTGCGCTACTAACTGCAATGCCAAATCGTACTACATTTCATTAACACTTCGAGTTATTATTCTTTATACTTTGATTTACCAATTTGAATAGATACTGTCCTTTGCATTTATTGTTACTATTTAAACCCAATTGATTGCCGCTCTGGTACATATAAAACGCTTTATCTTCACTTATTACGTCACTTTTAATGCGAATTTTGAATTATGGTTCAATCCTTTTTATTACCACCAACTCGATAACAATTGCACTTTTTATTATTTATTGTAGCCCTGCTATTATTTTAATAAGGAAGGTATTTGCGCTTCTTTCCTTGTAATTCGTTCTTCTGCGACGAATTACTCTGTTGGAGCTTTTCAACCAACTCTGATCGCTTACTTAAGGCGACTGTTTTTAAAAACTACACACCATTGTGACAGCGTCATTCCCTTCTCCTTCAACGCATTTTATGCACTTGTACATGCCGCGTATTTTAAATATTTTCGGAAATAATAATACAAACTATCAATTCTCGTATAATTTAGCGCGAATTTTTGAATTTTCTAATGCTCCCGTTACACGATCTATTCGGGTTCCTCCCGGAGGGTCACACCGGAGATGTGATGTCAAGATGGGTAGAATTGGTCGCTATCCACATCGCAGACGCGGAGACGTATGCTCGCACCATAATTATCGACATATTCTTAAGATACGACAGGCCGCGGAGAATTCGCAGCGACAATGGTACACAATTCGTAAGCAGTGTAATGCAGCACGTCGCCTATTATCTAAACGTTCAACAGAGGCTCACACCAGTATATCACCCACAGGTTAATCCAATGGAACGGAAAAACAGGGACCTCAAAACCCAATTAGCCACACTGGTAGACCACACGCACGATAGCTGGTCCGACAAGTTACCAGCCATCAGATTCTCCCTAAGTACGGCGGTATGCCAAAGCACAGGATACACAGCGGCATACTTAACCTTTGGAAGGGAAATAAGAACCACAGATGACGTGATGCGATCAAAAAGCAGTTATAGAAGGAGACACCTTCATACCCACCATCTCCATGTATCTACTGAGGATAACCGACACCATCAGACACGCAAAAGAAAACAACGAACAGGCACAGGACCGTGCCAAGAAAATTGCAGATCAGGGGAAGCGTGACATCCCTGCATTTCAACCGGGTGACCTAGTATGGGTTAAGACGTACCCACTTAGCAACGCCACTAAGAAGCCATCCGCAAAACTGGAGCTTCGTCGAGATGGACTTTAGTAAGTCTTAACACAGACATCACCTACCACATAAGAGATTGCGGCACCAGACGCTCTAACTGTATCACTAGGCAAGTATCACATATCCATGCTAACGTCGGACGAAGGGACCGAAAGTGATCCTCCAATTACAAAAAGGGGAAGACCCCCGAAAAAGCAGAACCTCCCGAACCTTACGCCGGGACGCCTATCAGGTTGAGAGGTGGAGTCTGCAACACGGAACTAGGCACACAACCCTAGAGAGGACGCACACGGTAAAACTCACCACAGCATCTATAACGAAGGCCGAATAAGTACCAGACAACCGTAACTCAGGCTATCCTTCGATCATACAGTTTACTGAATACTGACAGCCTAGTGGGATCTCTTGGAGATCACTACCTCTAGTATTAGTATTACTAATCGTGAGTATCCTAGGACAAAGTGCGAAGCAAGCCTATAATTTAATTTAGTCTTGTTAATGTTGATGAATAAATACGTGCGTTAGTTACTTGTAACGTATGTGTGTTTTATTTGTGCAACGTGACTCCTGGCGGACTGCCTTGCCTTACATCAACCTGCAACACTATGTACTTTTAAAAACCGAAGTAAAATACAGAATTAAATTATTTTTTTAAGACTAAATTTGTTGCTTAGACTAGAGAGCATAAAAACTCATAATTTTGTATCTAGTTTAAAAGAAATTAAGATCCTCTCAGGCTCTTCTTAAGGGAAGTGCGTCCATGCCCCATATTTGATTTTTACACGAATGGGCACCTTAGTTAAATGTGAGTATATAATATTAACCTATTCGTTCATTAAATATGGTTACTATTTAAGTTTATAAATTTCGAATGCTTCCAAAACAGAAGTCTTTTTTATTACAAAAATGGTCGCACCATTAATTAATAAATAAACATTAACCTAAAGTAGGACAATAATTATCGTGAACACGATTTATAAAAGTTTTACACGCCGAGCTTTAATTTCAGAAAACTTTTGGACAATACCATGAATATTTAATGTATCCAGTATTTATCACTCATATATATTATTGACAGATCAATTAAACGTTCTTGAAGCATTGTAGTTCTAAGGTGCTTCTTGATCAAAAACGATCGCTCAGCTGAAGCAACTGAAACAGCGTCAAAATTCTCTTTAGAGCAATTAGTGATAAGGAAAATAACTTTGTATAACATTTTGCACCAAATAACGAAAAAGGAGCTACTGATTTTTTTTAAACTACAACACTTTGTATAGTTGTATTCCATCAATATTTTCTTGTCAGTTAATGTTACTTCTAAGTCTAGACAGCACTTCCTCAAATGTGATTCACATTTTTTTTTAAATTCCGGTATGCTGTATAAACTCCAAAGTAATTAGAATGCTCATTAAGTGAGTTAATGGTCCTATACAGAATAGCGAAAGAAAAATTCCGTTTAAAATTCTTTTTGGGTAATTTTCCATCTCATTTTTATGTTCATAATCAAAATTGACCTGTTTCTTTCGACATCTAAAAGTTTCTGGTAAACAAAATGCAGTATTTGTTTCAAAAAGGGCCGCAATTTTTAGGGCTTCTTAAACAAATTCTTCGAAGCTGTCATTTGTTCGTTTTCGCAATTATTTTATTATTAATTATTATTTTATTCAGTACGCTCCATAATATTATTAGATATTTTTTGAAACAGCTTACTTACTATATTAATCTGCAACAGTCATACCATATCACTATAAATATATAAATTTAAGTTTCTATATTTTTGCACAGACATGCTGCCTGGTGACGAGTTTTAATGTCTTTGCCATTGTCATCTGAGATCGTGATTAATGCTTCACAGATTGCTTCTAATTCGTGCCCCAGGGAGCGTCTCAAATCTATCCTTCTCTCCCATCGTGTGTGGGATAATGGTTTTAATGTGAGGTTATTGATATGTTTCTTCAAAACATTCCAACATTGAATTGAAGATGCAAAGGTTACGTAAAGTTCCTGAACGATACCCAAAAAATCAACAGTTACAAAATTTATATTAGCTGCATTATTTACGACCAAATTTAAACTGTGAGATCTGCATGGCACAAAAAACACTCTAGGGTTAAAATTTAAAATCTCTTGTTCAGCCCATTGTGTTTGGCCCAGTATCATATCCCTGACCACGAATATTTCTTGAATCTAAATTTGAGATTCTAAATGTTTTTGAAGCTCTTGGAATATATTTTCGGATGTTGAACTAAAGGTTTGTGCAAAACCCTAGGAAATGTTAACGAATTTCTACAGTTTGTTTGAAAATGCAAATCAAGAAAACATACCATAGCTGTTAGTTGTTTAGTGTGCTATCTAAAATTATTGAGTAATATTTAGCAACTGCTAGTAAACTTAGCCTTGATTTTTAATTTCAGATTATACCAAAGCTATAATCTCATTTTGAGTCTTTTCATCTAAATATGGGATGTAGACACGTACAAATAGTACGTGCCTTGATCTGTTTGAATCCTACGAATGCGTTCATATAAAGTTGCGTCAATATTTGATATCGTCTCTATTGCTTTTAAAACATTTCTGTTGTCTTGTTCAAACAACTGATTTGATCCTCTACGAAAAGCTAAATTTTGCCTAGATAGAATACACAATTCGCAGTATTAACATCATACCAGTGTTTTATTTCCGATCAAAAGTTTTTGTTCTTGATTATCAATTTTGGTGTTGTTCTTTAAACAAAGTGCCAGATTTTCAAGTGTTTTAAAACTATTATTGTGTATTGCGAATTTTTCATGGCGCAATAACAACAGAAGAGATACGCGTTGCCAGTGATTTGTGCCAATTTTCGCGAAAGTATTATTTTTTGAAGTAAATAACTCGCAATAAAAAAAAATACACAATCTTTAGACACTGAGTAGAAAAGCTGCTTCCTTTCGCATGATTCACCGTTTTCCCAAGTAAGCGAATAAAAATGAGAATTTTCCGCCCTTCCCATTTTTTACATATGGTTTTCCTTTAACTTGAATAGAACCATTTTCAACCAAAAGTTGTCTTTCTGCATGTGAAAGCGTCTCTGGCTATTTACCTGGATCGTCACTTAAGAGAGTTTGGGAAATAGGTAAAGGGTATACGACGTCAGTACTATCTGTGGAGGCATCATAAATAATATCTGATAGAACATTATGCTTAGCCTCGCATATTATTTCCTCACTGCTGACACTGCTATCACTTACTTGAAAGGTAACACTCATATCGTGATTCGTAGATGGCACCGATTTTTATATTTTCAGATATTTAAAAATCGCACCCTTCTCTCTTTCTTTTTCTTGTTCTTTGACCGCCTTCTTCTTATTGTATTGGGCGCCGTAGAGTCTTTTACGCTTCACCATTTTTTGATAAGCTGGAACAGTCTGTTACTTCAGTACTGTAGCGTAACTTCAGTTTCACAAAATCTTCTTACTCGAGACTTGACGCCGATATTCTGTATGCATATATAAAATTCAAAGTCCTGACTGACTGATATATCAACGCACAGCCTAAACCGCTGGTCCTAGAAACATGAAATTTGGAGGGTGTGTTTTTTGTGAAGTGTAGGTGTCTACTAAGAAGATTTTTTCGAAATTCCACCCCTGAGAGGGTGAAATTGGGGGTTGCATTTTTTTGTGAAACTTTTGGTTCTATAGGTCGATTGACTCGAAAATCGGTACACATACACTTTATGAGACACGTATATCACAAAGTTTAAATCCCCCCCCCCCCTCCATTTTGAGATCGTAGCGACGCGTGACGGGTACGGCTAGTAATTGATAAAATGCAGAATACAGGCGGCTGATATCTGCGTCTTTGTCGGTTGATAATAATAGCGGTGAGGATTTCTAGACGTGCGGCGAATGAAATCTGATGTAATGTGCTAAAAATAACTAATCTGCGATCCGGCTTAGTTTTGTAGGTTATTAATTAGTTCTAAAGAGTTCTTAATAAAATGTTTTGTCCTTTTTTAAAGAAAGCCCTTTAAATAAATCAGAAATTTAAAATTTGGAATAATTATGATCATTTCTAAGATGCCTTTCACTAACAAAATTAAAGAGATTTTAGCAACATGGTAAAACTTACCACAAATCTTATAATTATTTCTTAAAATCAGTTAAGAGTAAAATTAACAAAAATAATGTAATTTCTGTTAAAAGCAGACAAGTTTAGTAATTATTTCAAAGGATCATTCTATGCAGAAAGTTGGTGATTTCCTTATTAACGGAAATCTAGAAATTTTAAATAGAGATCCTATAACAAAATTTTAAAAAGATGTGAAACAAAGTTTACAAACTTTAAACAAGAACCCACAAGCACCAATACTACTCGGTCTCATAAAAATCTACAAACAAAATGTGTCCATTAGACCAGTAGTTTTCTATATTCAAGCACCTAACCATATCTAATAAACTAAACCACATAATAACTAACAATTTAAAGTAAAAATCAAACCATTCTATTAAGAATGATTTAGAACTAACAAATAAATTACATAACAAACTTTTGTTTTGATGTTACTAATATATTTATTAAATATTTTTTTATTTAATAATAATATTGAATTAGTTACAAGGATGGAGTTAATTCAATTATTTGATCTCTGTGTTAATCAAAATTATTTCACATTTAATAATAGGTCAATGAATGAAATAATACCCTAAAACCTTCTCCTTCAAAATTTTAATAGTACTTTAAGAATAAAACAGACAGATGCATACTTAACTTGAACACCTATTAGTCCTACTTACAATACAGTTCACAAAATGCACACCCTAATCATCAGAAATTCCTTCCCGTCCACCCGCTCTAAACCACACAAAACTTTATTTTGTCCAGCATCTCCGCTACATGCAGTAATTAAAAAGTTTTCTAATGTAGTCTGGAATGCGTTTTCTGAACACACCTTTAACAACATTCCCACACCCAATCTTTTAACTACCCAAGATCTTGAAAGGGCCATCAGAGACTTAACTTCCGTATTGATGTAAGCGGTCGAAACCTCAGTGCCACTGAAAACCATAGATATTTCCTGCAAACCGCTACGACGGCAAACTGTGAACTGGATTAAAGAGAAAAGAATCTATCGTCAATTCTTGCGATCTAAGGATTCGGCTCCCAAGGCGAGAAGCAAACACACACCGAAAAACTGCTGGACGAACATCATCTCCGAGTTAGATTACCACAATGGAAAACTCTTTTGGCAATAGTGCAATAGACTGACCCGAGGAAAAGCAACCCGCAAACCTCTTTTTTAGGGATCCACAAGGCAACTATTTTCACACTTCAAGGGGAGGCCGACTTGTTCGGTCTTTACCTACTACCTATTTTCCGATCCCCCGAACATCATCAATCTGACACTCAGTCCAAGGACGTCCTAGATAGTTCTCTTGAGGATTTATGCAACCCCCACCTTCCCTTTTTATGCTCCCCATTACACCCGACCGAGTCCTCAGATTACTCATCGATATCTGCAACAAATGTATAACACTATTCTACTTCCCGAGGGATTGGAAATCGGCTTCCACCGTCATGATATCCAAGCCGCACTCCGACCATACCACACTCTTCTCCTATAGACCCATCTCTCTTTTAAGTTGCCTCGGAAAATACTTTGAGTAGATTCTAGCTGGACGACTTCGAGACCACCTATAATTCAACGAACTCTTTAACAGCCAATTTGGCTTTTGTCCTAACCGACCGTGTCACGATCTCTTGTGGAAGTTGCCTACAGAGACCACCAGAGCATTCAATCATAAAGATTGCAACTTGGCTGTGTTTCTAGATATTAAGCAAGCATTTGACAGACAGGGTGTGGCACGCCGGTCTCTACGACATGATCCGTAACCTAAATATCTTTGATCACTTCTCCAAACTTCTACTGACACTGCCTTCTGAGAAGTGCATCCCACCTTATATCCAAAACTCTACGGAAAATTTGTAACTGGGCAAACCCGTGGAGAGTCTCAGTTCAGCCAACCAAAACACAATCGATCCGACATCCAAACTACCACGACAGTAATTTTTCATTATCCCTCGATAACAAGAGACTCATACTTCAACAGGAATCTTATCACAAACATTCTAACCTGGTATCCCGACGTACAAAGGACACTACATAGGATACCAAACCGAACAAACCTAATGGGCGACCTCCGGTGTTGAATCAGAGGTTGCCACCCCAAAACACACCTACAAAACATGCATTTGTGCGCACCTTTACACAAAATATAAACCCTAACCAACTCTCCTCCATCACCTACTGTAGTCGCCGAATACTTAGACGCATACACAGGCTACTGTTCAGATACCCTTATGACGTAACAAAACAATATGCAAACATACCACCCATCACAGATAGAATACAAACATTATCTTTGCACACAGAAGAATTTTCGGCGACACAATCTCTACTAGAGAGATCTTTACCACTTAATACAACTACCGATTTCCTCCATTCCCACACACAAAAAACAAAATCAAATTCAAACACCTTTCCGCTATGCTAACACAACTCCTTGAGGACTACACTTACTTACTTTACTCTACATCAACTTTTGAGGAACCCCAAAACCAAAATTTCTAATGAAAACCAGGGAGCATATAAAATTCTATGTGATAACTGTTTCAGAATATATGTAGGCCCAACTAATAGAAAATTACTGCAAGAGCTGACGAACATAAATTAGCAATTAAACAACATAACCCTTCATCTTTGGACTTTCCATTTAGACACCGGACGCATAATTAATACTAATAATATTCGTCTTATTGCACGTCTATATAATTTACACGAACGGGTTATTAGAGAGGCAATTGAAATTGAAAGAAAACCAAACGCTCTGAACAAACGCCACGACAGCTCTAGAATATCACAAATTTGGGGAAATGTAATCAAACAAGTTACTTCGAACTTCAAAATTACTCAAGATGCTCCTACTTAAAATTCTAACACCATTGAAAACTATTCTTCCCAAGATCATTCTTATATCTCGTTCTCTTAGAACAGTATAAATTTTTCATCACATTTTGGACCTTTGACTCGCAGCAGAGCCCGTTTATCATAATTATAGTTTAATATTTAGTTAGCTTGTTTCATGTTTTAATTTATCACTTCATTCTTGACAAAGAGGACATAGAATTCCCCCAAAACGTAGAATTTTATATTTTTACTTAATAAACCACAAGTTAAATCGCAAAGAATGTCTTTTTTAGTTAATAATAATACTTGTGGAAACCTAAATAATTATATATATATATATATATATATATATATATACAGTCAAACTTCTATATAACGAAGTGGCTAAATCCTGAAAAAAATTCGCTATAGGAAATTTCGTTATAGAGAAAAATTTATATTTGTTTATTTATATATGTATATGTATATGTATATGTATATGTATATGTATATGTATATGTATATGTATATATATATGTATATATAGTATATGTACATATATATATATATATATATATATATATATATATATATATATATATATATATATATATATAGACGTTTGCGATTCGCCGCCGCCGATTTACCGCCGCCGTTTCGCCGCCGGTTCAGTTCGCCGCCAGAACAATTTTAATATTTGGAATAACATATACACCCATTACGAAGCTTTCTCTGTGCGTATTAAAAAACATGTTGCATCTTACATAAATTTTTAATCCTTTTAGAAAGATATTTTTTAACGCTTATTTTGTACTTTTAGAAAATTAATATGGCAACGCTTATGTTTTATACCTCTAGAAAATGTGGTTTTAACGCCGATGTTTCCAAATAAGAATTTATGTACTAGTAATATATTTTTATTTATTATATTACACTGTATGAACAGTAATAGTAAAGTAATACTAGGTACTATCCATTATAGCCTATGCAAATTCCTAGTTGCCTCGGTAATAATTTTTGAATTAGCTATATTAATTCCGTTTTCTAATATCTTTTAGTAAACAAGACCTCAACGTAGGTTAATGGATTCTTGGAATGTTTGTATTAAATTAGAGGGAAAGTTTAGATACTGTACCTTATAAAAAATAAACCTTACCATATTAATTTTCTAAAGAACAAAATAAACGTTAAAAAATATTTTTCTAAAAGGATTAAAAATTGATGTACGAAGCAATAGACGTGCTGTTTTTTTTTTAATACGCAAAGAGAAAGCTTCGTAATGGGTGTATATATTATTCCCAATATTAAAATTGTTCTGGCGGCGAACTGCCCGGCGGCGAAACGGCTGACGGCGGAACGGTCTGGCGACGAAACGGCCGCAGCGAAACGGCAGCGGCGAATCGACCGCGGCGAAACGTCCTAGACCCATATATATATATATATATATATATATATATATATATATATATATATAAATCATAATAAAGAAATATATTAGCTAACCGTAAACGATTCTACGGTTTGTTTTCTTGGCACTTCCACTATTTTTGGCTTCTTTTAACTCAAATTGAATGCTCTTTTAAACTTGACGAAATAATTGCCTCCTGGTATTAAACCTTTAAAAGGATTTTGAATATTATTCTCTACAACATAACGACCTATGAGCATCATCTTAATAGATTCTAATATTTTCAGTTCTTCATCATAAGAAACGGTAGTCATTCTGCCCATGGTTAAGTTTTTAACGCCCATTTGTTCTTTAATATGCTTAAAAAGCGTTGGTTTAGGGATTTTGGAAGCTTTTCATGCTCTGTATAAGGACATTTCTTAATTTTTTACCGAGTAAATATTTGATCTTATATACAATTAATTAAGTATTCAGAGTTTTTATTCAACTGGAATCAGTGGAACCGATCGTAGGATAAGGTACGCTTTTACAAAAATGCCGTTTGCAAGCTGTAACTGAACCGCTGTTGTTGCCAACTGTCATAGAACACTTCAGAGCTGTTGTTAGCGTTGTGTGATACAGAGAGAGACACATTATAGATTATAGTGTACAGTAGAACAGACATAAGTTCCACTTACCCTGAATATCCTTACCTTACTTACCTTCCGCGAACTAATAATTCTTTTGCCCAATCTGTTTTTTTATTTTATTTTTATGTATGAATAATGTTACAAAATATTATTAGAGTTATATTTTTGGGTTAGATGAAAGATCAGTTATGAAGAAATCCATTACATGGATAGTAATGATGTCCAGCCGATGTGTGTGCTAATGAATGACAAGGAGAATTTCTCGAGTTCACAATTGATCTCAGAGGAATTCTTTCCTTGTGGATCTTTGGTAGGCCGTACAGGTGCGGAGGTTTACTGTAGGGACGAGTGAGTTTAGTTCTATGGTGATCTGTGAACTCTCCCTTATGTTTTGGCAGCAGCTTACCCCTGTCAAGTGGCTTTAATTCTTCATATCCATTACCACTACCGCGATTCTTTAGTCTGCCGGGAGAATCTTGATCGATGGGTCATTCTTAAGGGAAATGACCGCTGTCCTTTCTAGGTTTGAGAGGTTAGGTTAGATAAATCTAGGAGTTAACCTTACTTCGGTATTCTTCAGGATACAATTTCACAGCCGTTTCTTTAACTGACTATTAAATCTACTTTTGGAGTATATTGGTGGGTTGTTTCTTCTCCTTCATTAGCTTTTCTAGTTTCTTCTGCTAAATTTTCCTGTGCTTTGCCTTTGAATATTTGCTTCTGGTAGGCGTATCTATTCTATGATTAATTCGATTTGTAATGTATTCTATAATCTCGTTGGGTTGTTCTAGCTGGTAGCCATACTGTATGGTGAAAGTTGTGTTGAATTTTTCAAATAAAGTGAATTTTGTGGCATACACTAACATTACTTTTTTACACTTGTCCCGGAAACTTTTACTTACACTGTAAATTATGTGATTTTGGCTATATACAGAAAAGGAGTGATTTTCGTTACCAGTCGGGAAAATAATGGGACGGAAAGTAACGTGTTTTACTTCCTCCCCTAAGGGAAGGGCGGGATGCTCGAGTTTTCCACGCTCCTTCACATACAGCGATGGATTCCCAGCATACATATACAGGGTGTGGCGCGAAGAATTTTGATTAAAAGTAATGGCGGATACAGTTATGTTAAAAATCTGAAATTATGAAGCTGTAGGTTTTGGATGACGCTGAGTTCAAATATAATATTGTTCTGAATGTGGAACTTTCGGTCATACCGGAAGTAGACGTCAACTTTATTTTAAATAGAACCTAATATTTTTTATTTCATTTTCGAATTCTACATGAAATTCTATATAAAATTTGTGCACAATGTCTTATACCAAAAATGAAGTATTTTCGAGATATTTCGATTTTTTTTTAATTTTGAAAAAATCCTAGTCCACATTGAATAACGATATTTCCATTAATAACGAAGCTAGTGACGTGAAATTGTAACCAATGAACAACAAGCGCTTGCCCGTTAACTCCATTTATCCATCTCATTAATATTTCATACAGGGTGTTTAAACTTAGTCGCCAACATGCACAATTTAAATCATGTATAAGTTGCTTACTTTAAATAGAACACCCTGTATTTTATTACATTTTCTGCTGTATTTTTTTAAGCTAATTCGTTTGGTATCAGTATTCCCTATACCTAAATCCAACCACTTTTGAGATATTTCATTATCTTAGTTAAAACATAACAGCACTTAATTATTTCAACATTAGTAAAGGGTAGGCCATGGCTGTCAAAGATTTGATAGTTAGAACCTTAATTGTTTATGTTGTTTTGACAGTTTTCTTTACCAGTTTGTATTTCGTAGTAAATAATGGCAAATTGACCAAATTCCACTGGTGATATTGTCAGAATATTGCTGAAAAACTGCCGTCAGTTTGGTCAATTCAAGACAAAAATTAATAAAAATAAACCATTAGTGGACAGTGACATAAACGAAATTAATGTTTTGGGTTATTTTACGACCTCTCCAAATGCCTCCATTAGAGATCTTACTTTGTCGACGAGAATTCATCGCATTTAAAAAAAACACAAATGAAAACCATTTTCGTATCATATGGTGCAACACTTGCAATTAGGTGATCTTCCTCGAAGGGTAGAATTCTGTGAATGGTTTATAATGAAGACCCAGGAGGAAGAAAACTTCATAAAAAAAAGTTATATGGTGTGATGAAGCAAAGTTTAGCAAAAATGGATTATTTAATCGACATAATTCCCATTTTTGGTCTAATGAAAATCCACATGTTAGTAGAGAACGTTATTTCCAAGATAGTTGGAGTTTTAATGATTTTTGTGCAATAAAAGACGATAAAATTTTAGCATTAAAATTTTATGATGAAAATTTAAATGGTACAAGATATTGCCACATTTTAGAAGAAGCCATACGACCGGCGTTACATACTTTAAGAAATGGAGAGGCGGCTTCAGCTTGGTATCAGCAAGATGGAGCACCTCCTCATAGTTTTGGACCTGTTGCTCAGCATCTTTACGACATGTTTGATGATAGATGGATTGCCAATCAGGGTCCGTTTCGTTGGTCAGCTCGCTCTCCTGATTTGGCTCCTCTAAATTTTGGTATTTGGGGTTACATTAAAAATCAGGTATTTTCCAAACCTGTTACGACGAAGAAAGATATGATGCAGAGAGTCTTACTTGCTGTTAATTCTCTAACACCCGACCATATTTCCAGAATTACAAGACATAACTTAATGAAAAGGATTCATAAATGTTTAGAACTAGATGGTGCTAATTATTATAAAACTTTATGTATTTGTTTAATATTGCATTTAGTTATTTTTGTTTGTAAGTTATCTAATTAAATTAATACAAAATACCTAGTCCACGTTTTTAATGATATACACAATTAATAATCCCTTCAGGCTATTGGTTACTTTTCAGAATTAATAACTTATGAAAAAATAACAAAATATCACCTTAAATAATGGAAATCATGGCCTACCCTTTACTAATGTTGAAATAATTAAGTGTTATTATGTTTTAACTAAGATAATGAAATATCTCAAAAGTGGTTGGATTTAGGTATAGGGAATACTGATACCAAAAGAATTGGCTTAAAAAAATACAGCGGAAAATGTAATAAAATACAGGGTGTTCTATTTAAAGTAAGCAACTTATAAATGATTTAAATTGTGCATGTTGGCAGCTAAGTTTAAAACACCCTGTATGAAATATCAATGAGATGGATATATGGAGTTAACGGGCAAGCGCTTGTTGTTTATTGGTTACAATTTCACGTCACTAGCTTCGTTATTAATGGAGATATCGTTATTCAATGTGGACTAGGATTTTTTCAAAATTTTAAAAAAATCGAAATATCTCGAAAATACTTCATTTTTGGTATAGACATTGTGCACAAATTTTATATAGAATTTCATGTAGAATTCGAAAATAAAATAAAAAATATTAGGTTCCATTTAAAATAACAAAGTTGACGTCTACTTCCGGTATAACCGGAAGTGCTACATTCAGGACAATATTATATTTGAACTCAGCGTCATCCAAAACCTACAGCTTCGTAATTTCACATTTTTAACATAACTGTATCCGCCATTACTTTTAATCAAGACTCTTCTTGCCACACCCTGTATACATTACGTATACGTGTATGGAGGCATTAAGGATAGGATGGGAAGGAATGAAGTTAGGGTTCTGAGGAGGAAGATACTACCCCAGCATTCGCCTAAACAGCCGCACATGATGTGCGTATACGCAGTGATCATGTCGCTATATGTGTATCAGGAAAACCCCCTAAAAAAACCTTATACAAGGTAGACGTTGATGTGGATCCAACCCATTAGCTCCCGAATGCTAAGCAGACTGTGTTGCCGTAGATTCAACTAGTTCGATGGAAAATATAATAACAATACGAAATATGGTCTTTTTTTAAATACAGTTCAAATTTAAGGTGCTTAAATTGTCGGTTTCACCTATCCTGGTGTACCTCCTTTTAACTTAAATGTATTTTCCAAGCATTAAAATCGGACCTGATTAAATTACATGCAATTAAAAAATAGTAAATTTCTAGTTAGTGGGTATTATCTCTGTCTTTATTTTACTATTAATCCTAAAGAGACTATATGAGGACAATCCTTGTCCGCTTGGCCCTTGTGTCCTTACCAGAAAAAAATTCGCCTATTGACGATAAAACAATATCATTGTTTGTATATTCATTTTCGTAATACAAATCTTAGTGTATGTGATTTGGTACACGTTAACTTCATACATAAGTTGCGAAATAAATTTATTTCAATTATAATGAAGTTTACGCCATGTTGGTTAGGCAACCCAAGTTACGTGATTGCAAGGAACGGCATAGGTTGACTTTTAGGACGTTAACAGTGGCGTAGCATTGTTTATATTTCTTTTTGCTCGTAATATAAATCGGCCTAATAATTGTAATACAACACACTGTAATTTTTGAGATACATAAATACTGCACATTTTAGATTTTATTTACAATTTAGGGTACATTTTTACAGTATTTAATGGCAAGAATTTGATAACTTTAAATATTTCTTAATTACTAACTTAGTGATGATCTATATTGAGATGAAATTAAGGGGTTATTTACAAAATGGTAAATGTATATAAACATATTATGTTTCCTACATGTATATACTAGTTAGAAAATGAATCTAATAGAATAATACAATAATTGATTCAATGTCTGATTATAAATTATGAAACTTTTTTACAATATAAGTAAGCACTGGGAAAAATTTTAGATGATTAAAAAAATAGGTTTGGTTTATAAAAAACAACTGAGGTTTAGTACAATAAAAAAATTTGATCTTTGGTTTAAAGTAGAATATCTTCATGACCAAAATTAACAATAATAACCTGTTTATCGTCAAATTTATATCAAACAGGTAGGCAATAACCACTGTATGTGTTGACAGATTCTCCGCTGTAAGATTTGCCAGCAATAACACCATAATCTGTGTGGTGATGAGGACATCTATGCGCGTGAGGACATTGGCACAAAGTATTTGTATTGACTTCATCTAATAATTCTGGTCGTTTACGAACGGTAAATAATCGGCATGGCTCTTTCCTCTGGCATCGTAGTTTCTGGAAATTAATTATTTTATAACTTAACAACTCGCTTCCGTTTGTATTTATAACATCGTATTTTACAATAAAATTTCCTGTTAATTTCTAATTTTAGTTAAAATACCTACACTTGGAGGTGAACATGCAAACGAGTATCGATATTCTATTCTGCCGTTTGGTAAATGATGCGCTAACGGCTTAATTAAGTACGTGACCGAATTTTTCGGGCAGTGACAATGAACTATTTGTTCCGTAAAGTTGTCAGGTTTCGAAATATATGTCCATGTTATATCCCGAAAGTATCTGTAAAAAAATATAATTATACATGTATTCTTTTTAAATCTTAAATGTTTACCTGCACTTTGGTAATTTTTTTACAGGTTCGCATAATTTATACTGCCTGTGTCTGTCCAAAAGTGTGTAACCATCGTTAGCTATTATGCTTGATGGACATTTATAATCCGTTGGACATCTGCATTTGCGTTCAAGCCATGGTGTTTCATATAGGTCTACTCGACTACAGACAGCCCATGGACTACAAACTGGTAAATGTGATTCTGAATTCTGAAAAAAAATTAGAAATTAGAAATTAATGCAAAATTAAATATTGTTTTTTACTCGTATTTAGCACTATAATTTTTTTTTTTTTAATACATATTTTATTTTTAAGTGTAGTATTTTTTTTATAAATGATGTTTTCATTAGTCTCGTAAATAATCAAAATATCTTTAAAATTATTGCAGTTGTATCCCTGAAAAAAATGGTTGTAAGTTGTTTGACATAAGTACTTTAGTGACTAGAGCATAATTCTTCTAATTAAAAAAAAAAAAATACCATGTTTGTGCATCCAATCTTCAAATTCTGGTCTAGGCCGGCTACACGTTAAAATTTTTAGTTTGGCACCACTGATTTTCTCACATGTAAATTTGCTGTTGGCTGTCATACGTTTCAATGCTGCCAACATAACATGATGGCACCATACAACAAATTATAAATTAATACTTCCAGAAACGACAGTTTCGGGAGTATTTGAAGTTGCAATTCTGCTCAATCTCGCAAAACTGTAAGTAGTTTATAGCTAAATGTTAACGTTTTTACTTTTTTCAATACTTATTATGCATACGTCATCATTTGTTAATGGCTATCGTATATGTTAGAAGTAATAAATATGACCAATTGTTGACGTCGGGCGTCGGTTTTATATCTCTGCTAATAATGGGCCGATGGGAAAAGAAGAGCACCGAGAACTTGTTTCAAAGCCTACAAAATATTGTATTTTTTTTTGTATTTTGTATTTTTACAGTTTTTTTTTCATGAAGTCAAAATTATAAAATATGAATACCGAGTTCGAAAAAATTCTGAACATTTAGCCCAAATTTTGAAAAAAACATATTTTAAGCATTTCTCGAAAAAAATGCGTGATAGTCACGAATCAATGTCCTCAAAAATTACATCATAATTCCGAGGTGTGGTTAAAAAAATTACAATTTTTTCGAATCGATGTTTTCCTGGATAACTCGGAAACAGTGAGAGCAAGGGCGATATTCGACGAAGGCCATCGAAACAGATAATTTAAATTTTAAATGGTATCACTATTTTTAACGGGACAAAAGTTCTAGTCATTTGTATGTTTTTCTAAAGATCGAAATGTTGACGTAACTTGAACAGTATTGGTCTGAGAAAGAGTTAATTTTATGCATCCTCCCGTGTACCAATTTTAATTAACGAAAAACCTACCCGACGCCTTTAAATATCACAGAGACCGACCGTATCGTATTTATCGTATTAAAACAGCTCGTACTGCACTAATTCGAATTATAACCTTTTGGTTTTTACTTGTTTATAAATTAATAAATGACGATAAAAATTACACATTAAAAAAACGCGATCAAATAAGACCAAAATTAAGTGAGTGAAACGAGTACGAAATTAATAAAATTAAGACAGTTTGTATTTCTTTAGTTTTATTCGATTTTCCCGACTTTTTTGAACGGAATGGTATAGCTTTCCCCTGCGAATTCGATAAAAGAAAAAAATCCCGTTGTCGAGATTTCGAGTATGGAAATTTGTTCCTCCCCCTGCCCTCGCACAAAAACCGCAAGGAGTAAAATTTCAAAAGCACCCTTTGGCGACGGACCAAATCAAAAATTATGAACTGGGATAATCACGGTTTTGAGAAAAATTTTTTTAAACTTTTGCAAGCCCATCTTCTCACGCTTGACTCCCAAAAAACAGACTTACGATCTGGTAACTCTTTGTGCATCTTTAACGCACGTGAGCCGTTCAGTGGCTGTGTGCATAATTTAAAATATAATAGCACCACCAAACAAATTAAACAAATATTTTTAATGAGCTAATACGTTTAGAAACCGCTGTTTTGCGAGTATTCGCAGTTGTAATTCTGTTGATACTCGTAAATTATCGTGTCTGGCAAACCTTTTCCATTTTTAGTTTTTTTAATGTTTATTATTCATAATATCTGCTGACAGCTGTCATACATGTTAGAGCTATTTCGCAGAAAATAATAAAAATAAAAAAAAAAACGTTTTTAATTAGTTAATAACGTCGACATAAAAAAATGTTATGTATCACTAGTCCATAAACGGTAGTTTTGCGAGTATAAGCAGAATTGTAGGCCGAGGCGCCTGCAACTGCGAATAATTTATAGAAAAAATATGTCTTATTTAAGCTGTCTTTTTTCACTTACTCACCTAACGGTCAAAATTGAACTGAAACCGGAAATATACGTTTTGAGATCCCCTATATTCAAAACAGTCCTTTTTGAACAATGTTAAAAATGTCTGTGTGCATGCGTGCGCGTGCGTAGTGGTTTGTGGAGCTATGATGTAAGCAATAAGATGGGTAAATGTAATTTTGCATTTCGCCATAGTAATTCATTGTACAGCGCCTGCATTCAAATTAATAACGTCAACACAAACAAAGTTGTGTATCACTAGTCCAGAAACGATAGTTTTGGTAGTATGAGCAGAATTCGGGCCGCAAAATATTTTTAATCAATTAATAACGTCAGCACAAGTGTGTATTACTGGTCCAGAAACAATAGTTCTGTTCATACTCACAAAATTATCGTTTCTGGCCTAGTGGCACAAATAATTATTATAGAATAAAAAATGTATATGCTATGTGTCCAATTTAAGCTGATCTTTTTACAAAAGCTATTTTCCCACCTAATGGTCAAAAAAATTAAAAACTAAATAAATTGAGGCCGGAAGGTCATGTGAGCCTAAAAAAGTGTTTTTTCTTAATGTCAAACATATCTTTGTGCATGGGTGCGCGCTCATGTGTGTGATGCATTTTTGGAAGCAATATCTCAAACATTAGGAAAGCGATTACATTCAAATTTGGCATAAACGTTTGATACATGTGTTTAAGACCGAAACGTCAAGGCTCCAGTGATATTTGATGACGGTGCCAGAATTACAAAACAATGAAACATCAACTAAGATGAATGCGTAAATTCGTCAGCCGTAATTTGTTAATTTCGAATAAGGGATTAATTCAATTTAACAAACTATATTAATATTAATATTCTGCAAATATCTCATAATATGCATAAATTAAAACAAACTTAATTATCGTCCTTTCCGCTGTGATTTAATAAAGGTTATGGAAGAAGTTTATTCAGTGGTGCCCGTAGCTGACTGGGTTACGGAGAGTGGGAATAAGCCGTAGCATAAAGGTTCGAATCTGTAAGAGGTACACTTTTTTTTTAAATTCAATTAAGTTTGGATATAAGAAAACAAATGTACAAATGTAAATCTATGAAAATATTTTTTGTTTTACTTTTCAGTTACTCTTTTTTGTTTACCCGACTTAAATAATCGAAGGTAGGAAGGTTTTGTCCGTGTCAGTCGACTAAACATTTGCTGGCGGCTGTCATACATATTAGAACTGTTTGGCAAATAATGAAGTTACAAAAACAAATTTAAAATCGTTTTTAATTAATTAGCATAAAAAATGTCATTAGTTCAGAAACGATAGCTTTGCGTGTATTAGCAGAATTGTAGGCCGAGACGTTTCTGGCCTAGTGAAACAAATTACTATTATAGAAAAAAAACTGACAGACCATGTATCTCATTTAAGCTGTTTGTTTTTACAAAAGCTATTCATTTTTTAACTTTTCCACCTAACGGGGAAGTTGTAATCGGTCAAAAAATTAGAAACTGGATTGAGATCGGAAATATCTGTTTTAAGACCCCCTGAGTCCAAAAAAGTGGTTTTGAAAAATGTAAAAGATGTAAAAGATCTTTTGGAGGCCATATCTCAAATACTAGAAAAGCATTCAAATTTCGCATAAATTTTTAAGGTCTAAACGTCTAGACCCCAGTTATTTTTTAAAGCTACGGGATAAGGAGTAAGAGGAGTAAATGTAATTTCTCTTTCGAGCGTAGATTACAGCGCCTGCATTCAAATTTGGCACATGTGTTTATAACCTTAATGACAAGACCCCAGTGAAATTTGGTGACGGTCGGTGCCGATATTACAGAATAATAAAAAAATTTAATGTTAAATTTCGTGGTGTACTAAGATAAATGCGTAAAACGAATAAATTTGGAATAAACATTAATTCGGTATATTAATACTTTAATGTTTAGACTCATCTCATAAAATGCATAAATCAAAACAAACTTGATTAGATATGGTCTTTTCAGTTGTGATTTAGTAGAAATCATCAGTTGTCTCCGTAGCGGATTGGGGTCGAGTGAACAATAAGCCGTAGAATAAAGGTTCAAATCTGGCATGCAATACACATTTCTATTATAATGTTTTTTTACTGAAATCTAATAAATTTATGGAAAAACTTTATCTTATGATTTGCTTTTTTTTTATTCGACTCACATAATCGAAGGTGAGAAGGTTTGTCGAGTCAACCGACTAATAATTTGCTGATACAAATAAACGGTGATTGAGGTGTGGGATAAGAAGCAAGAGGGGTAAATTTTTCTTTCGGCCGTAGTAATTTATAGTATAAGAGCCTGCAATTTTACTCATACTCGCAAAACTATCGTTTCTAGCCTGGTGATATAAATTAATATAGAAAAAAGAACTTTCGCACCTAAACGGGGAAGTTGTAATCCGTCAAAAAATTCGAAATTGAACTGAGACGGGAAATATCCGTTTTGAGGTCCGTTGAGTGCGTACATGTTGCTTGCGGGTGCGTGTGTGATGAATATTTGGTACGTAATATCTCAAAAACTAGAAATGCGATTGCATTCAATTTTTTTTTTATTTCATCGACTCAGATAATCGAAGGCGGGAACGTTTTTCGATGACTCATTTTTTTTATTTTTTGAATTAAGTGAGTATTGTTGTATAATACAACTGATCAAATTGTGGTTTGGTTACGACAGAATAAAGTTTAAAAGATATTTTGTTTTAAGGAATAGTTCAGATCTGTGTAATTCAAATTTCTTAAATACGTGAAGAACAACATTATCTCGAGTGAGATTTGAACCCACCACGTGTAGTTTGTTAAGAGTACTGCTCTCGTAACTGAGCCATCGAGATACAAGCCTTGCCCGTTGCAAATTCAGTTTTTATTTATGTGGAATAGCTGTAAATCATATATTCCGATTTTACCAAATTCTGAGTTTATTTCATTAAAGACAATTGTCATTCGATTTAAGGCGTATCATAATTAGGTAATTATCGTAAATCGAATGTGAATGAAAGAAAACTGTTTGGCTTTATACGAAGTGCGCGATTTCTTTGTTTAGGTTATTGCCAAAACTTTAGTGATTTGAAATGAAAGATTTTTACATAAGGGCTAAGGGCAAATGATGAAAGAAGTAAGGTCGGATAAGGGTGTGAATATATTTTGAATAATTATTTTAAATAGGATGATGTAAAAAGATAAAAATAATTCAAGGAGAGGATTAAACTAGAGATGAATGAGCATATGTACGCGATGGCCTGAATTCACTTCCTCCCTATTGAAGATATACAATACTGATTTAGGTCTTAAAGATAGGGTAATTTATTATTGGTTCAGAGCATTTCCGTTATCGAAATATTTTAATACAATAAGTTAATTAACAATAAGGGGTTGGGCGTTTACGGAACCGGAAAATATTGGGAAACGTGTGCTCCAAATATAAATTAAAAAGAAAAATGTTAGTGAACGGCTTTGCGATCCGTATGTGGGTATTTAATTTATAAAAAAAAATCTAGCCAATGACATGCGTGAATGCTGATCAATGAACGACTTCAAAACAAGTAGAGTAGAATATGACTTCCGTTCAGACAAGAGTAACTAGATTCTTGTTTTCTTGTACCTATTTTCACATAAATTGTTTTTGTTTCATGAACATTTCACGATTTATCATTAATTAATTAATTGAGGACGATCATTGTTTAAATATATATATAAAAAATAAAAATACACCCAAAAGATAAGTATTTTAATTATGTTTTTGCACAAAATAATTATTTTGTAAAATTGGGAAAATGTTGTTGTGTACAGTCATTCGCTTGTCACGAATTTTTTTTTTTTTGTGAAGTAATACATGCGTAGCCGAATACAATGATTCATTTTTATAATTCTTGACAGTTAAATGGAGAATAATTTATTTAATTTATGCGAAAATGCGTATTTAAATTATTAATAAATTTCTACACTGACTTTATATTCGTAAATGTACAATTCACTTTCTATATAATATAGCTTTTGGCGGGATTTAATAAACTACTGTGGACTCTGATGATTGTTTTATCCTCAGTGGTTGTAATTAGTGTTACTGATCTAGTGCTTACCCCTAATTGGTATAACGTTCTAAATCCGCTGAAGTCTGTCATTTTCTTTTTATGCCCTTCTGTATTATGATGATGGTGGTGTAAATGATGTTCTGCCGAATATTGTTGAAACACTTCCAAGGGTAGTTTTGAACTGAAAGTTGTATTCACTAAAATTAATATAGCTAATATTTCAGCATACATTTTTCACTATGTGTCTCTTCAGTACGTTTTTTAAATAAGAGCGTGTTTTTGATTGTCACGTGTATTCAAAAATGCACAAATTGCTAAACATTTTTTTAAATGAAACTGATTCCGATTATTATTAATAAAAAATTTGTTTTGAATGAGTTACGTAATTTTTTAAGTATTTTCAAACTACTTTGCTCATTCCTCGAAACGTACTACTATACACTTCACTGCTTCTGTGAAGGCATGAATGGAGCCAGATAATCCCCCCTTTACCCTCCAGGTAAAGGAACGTTGCTACACCACCTGTTAGACGACCAGGTGTCGCCCGTGTTACACACGTACCCTAGAAGGGAACGGGGCGTTTTAATGCTAATAGGCGGACCTTCGTAAATGGGGATATTTCATTCATTAATTTTTTGGGATTACATTTTTGCACGTCACTGTTTATTTTGATTGTATTTTTTAAAATTAACCATAAATGTTGAATTTGAGTTATTTTTGTTAATGGAGTGAATGGAGTGAATGGAGAAATAGAAGGTAAAGCATAAAGGAGAACGTTACACCAAATCTCGGCTACTCTGATTTCCGGTCACAAATTTACTCAAAGCCGTTCGATACGATACGCGTCCATGAAAGGCGGCTGCATTCCACACCTGTTCACTCCGGAAGTTCATATAACAGCAAAATATCTGAACAAATCCCTGACTTGCTTGTTTATCAAATTACCCCATTCAATACAAGTTTTATTGATCAACATCTCCCGAAAACAATCATAATCAAACTTGTTTATAACCAAATTTTAAATGTCAAGGTAGAGAAATTTAATACCCGTTAATTAAATACACGATAAATGTAGAAAGCGGTCATATATTTTTGGTCCATTTCTCTCGATGTTCTTAAGGAGGTGCCACAGTTTCTCCTCAGACAGGATTATACATTATTGTTCTGTTAAGTTTTGAATTTAGAAAACTACACGATTTTGCTCTTACAAACAAATCCTTCCTTGAGTGTTTTTTTAGACACATTTATGTCGATATCCTGCCAACCCTGTTTTCACAATACTATAAATTCTGGCGCCGTTTAAAAATGTAGGTACTCTATGCAAATTTTAAAAGACACGACGCCATACAATGTCCTTTAAGCTTGATCTAAGACGTTTACATTTATTGGTGGTACACCGGAAACTGGAATCTTTTAAGATTGATTCTAGACGATAATTTTTATTGTGGCCACATTTTTAAAATACTCGGATGTTTGTCATAAAGTTACTTCCACATAACGATTTTATCTATGTATAATTAAAAGGATAATCTTGTAACTGCGTATAAATTATTAATGCAAGTTGTCTTTTCCCGGACAAGCTTTTTTAATTATATTTTACCGGTTACCATTTATGTGTATTTCGTTATTAAAAGTAATTTATGTATATTTTACTTCTTAAATGTATTAGAAATTATAACTTATTAGCAGTCTATCTATTTTAAAGAAATATCCATATTTTAATATACTCCTAACGACTAAAAGCGGATATAGAATTTTTTTCCAGGAAAGCCACCAGGACGAAACGGCATCCCAGCAAATACTTAACACGTGAAACTTTAGTCGCGCTTTTTCTTAAAAAAACGTAAACATTTTCTGTGAAATTAACACATTTTACATGAGAAAACTTAGACTTACCGTAACATACGACCACATTCCACGAGTCATTTTTAAATAATGTGAATTAAATATGTGCATAATCAGGCGCTATTTTGCGCCATTAAAAATAAGTTTTGTTCGCCAATAGAAAATAATTTGTAGCAAAAGTTCTTTAACTCGTTCGCTGCCGGTGGTCATGCACTGAAACTACCTTTTCTAAATTCGATTGAATGACTCTCACTGGTGATGCCGCTAACCACTGCGCGAATTGCGTGTGCGCAGCGCCACCTGTTGATCCGTAACGCAGTTTTCGCAGTAAAATCACGCGCTCTTCTACAGCATCATTTGTTTGTTGTTGCTGATGAAGGAGCAGCCTCGCGGGTGCCTTCTTGTGAATAAATCCAACGGATTGCGTGTGCAATGGCCGGTGAGTTATTTTTATGATAGTTATGATCTTATAATATAATTTAGGCTTCATTATCTTTGGAAACTCGTATTATCAAGTGCTTTGAACAAGCGACTTGATGGTGGTTTTCCTATGTGACCACTGGAAGTTGTTTTAGTAAAAGTTAATTATTTCAGGAAGGAACAAAAAATTGTCATTTTATGATCTTGAAAAGATGGATGGCGAGGAGTTCAATGGTTTATTCGATTCAATACCTTCGGATCCAGACTAAGAAGTAGAAGACGGTCAAGAGGAAGACACGGATAATGAAGAGATTTACGGAAACAATTTGATCCACCCGGTGGGTGACATCTTGAGTGACATACATAATCAAAGTGATCAAGAGGAAGAAGTGGAACCTAAAGTAGATTCTGATGAATTCGATAGTGAGTACGAAATACCTCTTTCGGAAGTCTTGAAGAAGTTACCATGCGATGCCAGTAATATAAAGTGGAATCAACTGAACACTTACAAAAATCAACTTCCGTTCTCGAAGCAGTCGGGTCCTAAGAATATTCCACCCGAAGCTGCCACACCTCACGATCTTTTCAAATGCCTGTTCCCGATAGAACTTCTCGTATTCATCACCGAGCAGACAAATTTATATGCTCTGCAAAAATATGGGGATCCAGCGAAGTTCAAAAAAACTATTGAGACCGAAATCAGCAATTTCATAGGTAAGTCAATGAAAATGTAGCTATGATATATGATAAATTCAACTGATTATCCCACAGGTATAAATATAGTTATGGGGGGTCAAGTGCTTACCCGCCATCAAGGACTATTGGTCTGCGAATGACGAAATTCGTGATGCGTATATATCGAGTGTTATGTCGAGAAATTGGTTCGAATGGCTCCTTGGAAATATTCCTCTAAATAACAACAAAAATCAGCCGAAGAAAGGTGATCTGGGATACGACAAGCTCTACACATTGCGTCCTTTTCTCGACGAACTTCTAGAGACCTACAAAGAACACTATGAACCAGACGAACACCAATCTGTAGTCGAATCGGTGATCAAATTCAACGGTTGAGAATAGAGACAGAATACCTTAGATTTATAATTCAATTACTTATTTTTTAGGTCGCTCGTCATTGCGCCAATATATGCCACAAAAACCAATCAAAAGAAGCTATAAAGTTTGGGTTAGAGCCAACAGCTCAGGATATATTTCTGATTTTCAAATATATACTGGAAAAGTAGATAGCATCGAGAAACATCTGGGGACACGTGTTGTGAAGGACCTATGCAAAGATATTGAGGGAGAATACCATCAAGTATATTTCGACAATTTCTTCACCTCGTTAGACCTAATGCATGCTCGGAAGCAAAATAAAACTCTTACTTGAGGCACAGTTCGGAAAGACCGCAAGGGACTACCATCTGGTCTCACATCTGACAAGAGTATAAATAGGGGAGATTCGGATTGGAGGATGAGCACTGACGGCATCGTTGCTATAAAGTGGATGGACAAGAAACCCATCTATTTCTTGTCAAATTTTCACAATCCCCATGAAACGCGTACCGTCAGCCGAAGAGCGAAAGATGGAACCCGAAACGACATTTCTTGTCCAACATTGGTGAAGGATTACAACAAGTATATGGGATTGGTTGACAAAGCTGATGTGTTGAAGTCTGTATATCAGATAGACCGTAAGAGTAAGCGCTGGTGGCTGCGTATATTCTGGCATTTCACCGACGTCACAATTGTAAATGCATCTTATTTAAAATGAGGAGTGATGGATCATCTTTACATCTCAAAGAATTTCGGATTGCAGTCGCGAGAGGTGTCATTGGAATAAGAAAGGTTGAAAAACGTGGACGTAAAAGCCTGAAAGATACACATCCCAACAAGTTCAAGAGATGCGCCCCAAGTGAGATACGAGTTCGAGAAGCTGCGCGTATGCCAATGTATGGCTGATCACGTCGATGTGGTCACTGTAGTACCAAGGCCCAACCGCATCGCACCAAATGGAGGTGCACAGTCTGTAAAGTTGGGCTCTGTCTCAACGATAAAAAGAATTGCTTCATCGAGTTCCACCAGAAAGAATGATCAAGTGTATGTTTTTCGAATAATTAAAATTGATAATGAATAAAAAAGTTTGAATATGTTGTTTTTTCTTACTTCTGTCACAAAGCAGCGTAATACATAATGAACAAAATTTCATATTTTCCTGAAAAAAAGGGTAGTTTATGTCAAAGTTTATGTACTAGTAGTATCGTCATGTAACCACCAAAATTTTTTGAGTAAGAAAAAAGATGAAAAATTTTTAAATGTATTTCTGTCATTCTTTATCACATATTACATGATTTCCAAGGAAAAAAACTTTTTTCCGATTATATCTTAATTTGGTAGTCAAAGGGTTAAACACGGCTAATTTTACTGAGCCGCGAACTACTATATAAATAATTTATTCTTATTCAGTAGCTAGGCGCAAATTCAGCGCCGTTTTACGCTGTTGAAAGAAAATTTTGCACCATTGCAGGAAGTAGTTATTGTAAATATTTTTGCGCGTTAATTAGGTTAACGTTTTGTTTAAAACAGCGCATAATTGGTATCTAAATACTGTATTTTAGTGAATAAGCAACCTTTTAAATTTTAAACGTAGGTAGGTAGCTTTAACATTAAACAGACATTTTTATATCGATGTTGTAGTGAATAAATGTTGTAATTTCAGTTTCGGATAAAATTGTGTTAAGTGCATTTTTATGTAACAATCCAATGTGCTTATTCTAATTTAAAGCCAC
The DNA here is from genome assembly GCA_036346205.1 of Vesta saturnalis. Lineage (NCBI taxonomy): Eukaryota > Metazoa > Arthropoda > Insecta > Coleoptera > Lampyridae > Vesta > Vesta saturnalis. The sequence goes on from JARFJB010001320.1 coordinate 1,297,994, forward strand.
CACCACCATCTACCATTTGTTGTGTTACAGACTAAATACTCACTAGAGCATCCATCCCGTAAAGACAATTTGTGCCACGGCATAGCCCAGTGGTGTGGGCGGAGTTTTTACTAAAAAATGCAAAAGGGCACTGGTAGAAAAATCGGGAAAAAAAGTCAAAAAGGCGCCACGTTAAACACATTTATAGGGGGCAAAACGTCATGAACAGGATGTTATGTTGGCCTAACAGGAAACCAAAACGTTCACTCAAAAATAGACATCTCTACTACTAAAAATTCTATTCCAAAAATATTTACGCGAAATTCACCTAAATTCGAATGAAATTCTAAGTTTTATATGAAAGTCGCGAAAATAAAACACAAAACTCACTAAACATTTTGATAAATAACTTAAACTTAACTTAACCTTCACGCCATTCCCTTGCGGGGTAGGCCTCCATTTCAGTTCAACAAAGTTTATTAGAATTTTTATAGTACATAACATTATATAGTATTTACAATACGTATTACAAGATATAATAAAATAAAATAAAGAATATTGTATTGTGTATTGTTGGTGGTGCGCTGCTCAGGATTCTTCATCCTCTTCAGCGCGTGGATTGCGTGGTCGTTGGGATTCGTGATTGTGTGGTATGCCTGTTGACATCATTGTGTTGAGATTTGTGGTATTTAAAAAAAAAGCGTTGTAGCGGTTGGTGATGCTGTTGGTGGTGTGGTTGTTGTGTGGACTGTCCTGTTGTCGCTCGGTTGTGGCTGATGCTGTTGGTGCTCTGAGTATCTGAAATAAATAGAAACATGTGTTAGTTGTGTGAATACATTATCGGTGCTAACAGTCGATACTGTATACTTAGCTAGGGCACCAGTCTTCCATCCGGACCTTTGTATGATTACCCAAAAAGGGCAACCACCTCTGAACCGTGCGTGAGGATCACTCCCCACAAGTCCATCGCAGTTTGCACCTGAACGTGCGCCGCTGCCACCTTACGGATGACAGGTAGGGCCTTCTCCATATCGAGACCTCCGAGGAGGCTCAATATGGCGTCGAACCCTAAGGCCGGTTGAGCAGGCGGGGTAACGACAGCGGCGGGAGCCGTTCTCGGTACTTCCGCCTTCTCAACCTTGCCTGCTGCTGCTCGGGCGTAACTGACGCCGGTCCGGGTTGAAGAAGGAGCCTCCGTCGGCGGTGTCCTTTTCGGTCGCTGTGGTACTTCCGTCTTCTTCCGTTGTGGAGGCCGAGGGAACTTCGGGCAGCTCCTGTAGCTAGCGGGGTGGTCCCCACCAGTTAACACACTTAGCCCGGTATGTACGGGGCTTCGTGCATGCACTGGAGTGGTGATCTCCGGCGCACTTTACATAGCGTGCTGCCGCCCTGCAACAACGCTGTGCGTGACGGAAACCTTGACACCGGTGACACTGCCCGATGCCAGATTTCCGCCGCAAATCCTCTACAGTCACGCGGAGGCGGGCGACGTGCTTCACCTCCCGAATCTTCTTGTCTTCCTCGGTCGGCAGCTCTTCCATCACGAGGGGTCTGGCGTCCTTGCTGCTTCATCCTGTAGACAGAAAGTACATTAATGTTTTGCATTTTTAGCTCTGACCTAACGTCAACGTCGGTGAGTTCTACGGGCATGCCACGTATCACCACCTTAGTCAATCGCTCGCTCTTTGCCTGATAAGTGTGGTACAGAGTACCACACTTATCCATATACCTCATCAGCCCGTCTGTCCTGGAGTGAGGCAGACTGAATCCGGATTCCCTCGCTGAAGGCCTTGGCTCTCGTGAAGGCGATCCGTTGTCGGTCTATTTCTCGGGAGAACGCAACCCAGTTCTCCTTCTGACGAAGGATTACTGGAGGCACTTTCTCCCTGGTGTCCTCTTGTGTTGTCTGCTCCATCGCTGCAGGGCTGTCGGTGAAGGGTTCCAGGGCCTGGAATCCGTTGTCCGTGGGCGGCGGCGTAGACGGGCGAGCCTTCGGGGTCTTCTTCGGCTTCTTCTTTTGCTACACGAAGTCGTCGGGGCTGAAGATCCGAGGAGGGTCTCTTCTTCGGTGTTGCCCGTTGCGGCTGCGGCGGCGGGGGTGGCCGGCGTGTCTTCTAGGTGGGTGATGCCTTCTAACGGTGGCGGTCGCGTCTTCTTTTGCTGCCTCATCTTCTGTGCGGTGGCGGTAGGTGGCGCGTTGCTGCTCGCTCTCTCGAACGGTAGATCGAGCAGTGACGGTATCGCTGGCGTCGTCGGTGACAGCTCTCCCTGAGCTGCCCGCTCCTCTAGGAACTGCTGGTAGCAGCGCCTGTTGTAGCCCGGTTCCAACATCGTGAAAACGACGTTATCTTTTTTTTTCAAATTGACTGGCTAGTCTTATATAAAGTTGACCTTGTCGAATCGAGATCTCAACCTCGAATGGCGGGGTAGGCAAAACAATTCTTACCTTTTATTTATTTTTCATTGACAATCTTTCTCCTTGCTTTCCTATCTCCGCATACCTAGCTTCCGCAAGATTCATACATTGTCTCTGACATGCCCTTTTATTTTTAAAACTCCTTATCTTTCTTTCCTTTATCATACATTCTACTACATGCAGCCAAGTTTTACGTGGGCTACCAGGCACGGCCTTACCTCTAACCTCACCGACATATATTTGCTTTGTTAATCTTGCGCCCTTCATTCTCTCAATGTCTATCCATCATCGTCTTTTCCTCGCCACGCTTCGTCATTATGCATTCATTCTTTATCTTGTACCTTCTCGTTTTACCACATTCGCTTCTCAGATATCTCATACCCACGGCATTTATTTTTCTTTCGTGCTTTTTTTGACATACTCATGTCTCACTTCAATACAGTACTGACGAGACAAACACGCCATTATACAGGGTTCGGCATAGCAATGTTATCATTTTTAACACTAAATATTTATTAAACGAAACAGTACATTTTTTATTCTTATCATACCTTTGGATTTTATGTCAGTAGTGGCAGTTAAAATCAAAAATTTTTGTTATAAACAGAATTATCGCTATCGGTCTGACAGAAATCCTAGGGAAGTTCATGAAAAACCACTGCACAGTCCAAAGGTAATTGTTTGGTGTGCTGTTGGATCAATGGGAATAATCGAACCTTACTTCTTTGAAGATGTTAATGGTCGATCGGTAACCGTAAATTCAGAGCGTTATGTTGAGATGTTGATATATTTTCTACAACCAGAGCTACATCAGTGGCGAATCGAGAATGTTTTTTTTCCAGCAAGACGGAGCCACCGCTCATACCGCCCGCCGATCGTTAGAACCTTTACCCTATTTAGTGTTATAAATGGTAACAGTGCCGAACCCTGTAGATTGCTCGTTTCACAACTAGGCTCATGCTTTGATTTCTCAGTATCGTCCACATACTTCCAATCACTTTCCTTCCAGCATTGACCTTTCGTCCAATCTCGCCCTCCATTGTACCATCTGCAGTAAACATTCTACCCAGATATACCAGCTCGTCCACTTGCTCCACAATTTCATCTTGTAGAGTAAATACTCTACTCCCCTGTTCACCTTCCCGATTGAACACCACAATCTTAGTTTTGTTCACGTTTACCATTAGGTCCACGCTATCACAGACTGTATCAAAATTTCTTAAAGCAGTTTGTAGCTCATCCGCACTGTCACTTAATAAGACTGTGTCATCTGCATACACCAGAAGTCGTCACCAACAATTACACCATTTGTATCGGTACATGCTTGTCTAACATATTTATCCATGTAAATATTGAACAACCACGGTGACATTGAAACAGCCTTGTCGCACTCCTTGCTCAATATTAAACTATTCACTCACACCTCCTCTCACCTTAACACATGCCCGACTACCGTTGTATACTGCCCTTATTCCTTTTATTAGACCTTTATTTACGCCATATTCATTTTATATTTCCCACAGCTTCTCCCTATTCACTTTGTCGTATACTTTCTCCAGATCTATAAACGCACATCCCAAATCTTAGTTTGTGTAGTTTCTCATGCTCTATCAATCAGTATTCTTCCAAATACTTTACCAGGTATACTGAGCAAAGTTATTCCTCTGTAGTTCTTGCAATCACTCTTGTTCCGCTTACACTTATACAGCGGTACAATGATCGCGCTCTTCCAATTCCTCTTCACTTTTCCACACATAAGGCATACATTGAATAAAAATATAATAGGTATACAATTTCCACTTGTGCAAACAGGCAGTAGATAGGTGTATATAATTAGTTAACATAAATTCATTGCTTTGACAACTAGGTGAACTGAATGTAATTGTAGACTAACCTGTTTCATTGTCTTTAATGAGAGATATTAAAGTCAAAGGTGTACCGGTGTTGTGTAGATGATGGAGTTTACATTTACAGTAAGAATCTTAAGTGTAGACAGAAGGTGACCATGTAACTTCAATAAGAATCATAAAAGTTATTTTCCGAAGTAATTACAATGATACAACCAGAATGTTGATATCATCAATAGTATGAGAAGATCCAGAAAAGGAAAGCAATTTCAGGTATAGGTATGATGTGTATTTAAAGAAATGTGACCTTAACTTACCACATTGCACACATATGTTGATATGAATAACTTCCGAGACTAACTCGTTAAAAAATAGAATATATAGCAACCCTTATTCAATATAAACAGTGCGTTGGATTATATCTTACTTAACTTTGGTTGTTTAATTAAAAATTAAGCAGATAATTCTAATGCACGTGTTTTTTAATTCAATATATTTTTGGGAAGGTTATCTCTTCAAATTGGATTTTAATTCTATCGCTAGATTTCGTAATTGATTATAAAATTTATGTAATAATAAATCGTCAAGTTAATTTCAATGTAAAAATAAGTAAATAAAGATATATAACGGTGAGTGAAATAACTATTTATGCCCATAAAATAGAAGATTAAAATTTAGTTAGAGAATACATAATAAGAATGGTATACAAGGGTCAATGACGTAACATAGGGGTTTTACTTAGGGTACAATTATTATGTATATTGCACAACATTTACTAAAAAGGGGATGTGAACTAAAATAAGTGAAATCAAATTACGCATCTCCCACACTTCATTGCCTTATGACTAAATTAATCTTCACGATAGTTAATATATTTTTTTTTATGATATAATAATTAGATGCCAATTAAGTGCCATTTTACTCCGTTAAACTAAAATTTTTTTACAATAAACAAGTTATTGTAAAATTACCTAAATACATTTAACTTAACACAGCCGTAAACTTCTGCGTATAACAGTTTTTTATGCTGTAATTAGGCGTCAATTATGCGCCGCTAAAATAAAATGGTGCTCCTCCATAGGAAATAAATTATTGCAAAAATTACAAGGCCAACTTTATAGCCTTATCATTAAATTAATTTTTTCTTGCGCCGTAATTAAAATAATTTTTTCTTGCGTAGTAACTAGGTGCCAATTGATCGCCATTTTGCGCCGTTAAAATATAATTTTGCTCCCTTATAGAAAGAAGTTATTGTAAAATTACGTAGACACGGTTATTTTTACAGCCCTGAAGGTATGCATAAATAAGTTTTTTCTTATTCAGTAATTAGGCGTCAGTTATGTGCCGTATTGCGCCGCTAAAATAATAATATTTCGCGCCTCCATAGGAAATAAGTTATTGCAAAAATTACAATATTAACCTTATAGTCTTATGATTAAATTAATCTTTTCTTAGAGGATAATTATTCTATAGGAAACACGTCATTGGACAAGGTTAACTTCATAGCCATGAAAAAATTACATCGACAGGTCGAACTTCACTGTCGTGAGGTTATATAGAAAATTTGTCTTTTTTGCACGTTAATTTGGTGCTAAGTATGGGTGGTTTTGCGTAACACAGTACATAAACTTTAAAGGTAGGTAATTTTAAATTTAATTTATATATTAGAATATTTCATAAGTAATATATAATGATAAGCGTATTTTAATACACAAGCTGGAGTTCACTTCGGGCTAATATTAGTAAGAATAATGTAGAATTCAATTTAGTAGCGTACTTCGTAAAAAACGTAAACATTTTACGTGAAACTAAGGCAATTACTGCGTTAGAATGACACATCTTTTACGCCATGTGTTTGCATGAAAAAATCACAATGGCGACTGACCACAACGCCCAATTAACCACAACCGGCAACTTGGCTGTAACACTAAACGACGTATGTAATAAGGATCGGTCCACTGCGGTTTATCAATATCATATTTTTATTTGACCGCGCACCCCCCCCAAACGACGAGAACTCCCAATTCGAGGAATGAGCACAACGCCCAACATGGCCACAAACCCCAACTTTAGATTGAGGAATGAGCATAACGCCCAACTTCGCCACAAACCCCAACTTTCAAAATGACAGCAATCTTGATGATGCATGAAATACTATTAGGTAATTTGTTATACATAATCATATCTTCTTCTTCCCTTTTTCCATTTGTTCTCACTGTCCATACTTTCTTTGTTTATCGTGCGTCCGATAATTTGTTTAGGTGTCGGCACCATCTTTTTGATGTACTTCTCTGCATTTTAAATCTTTAGCTGCTCTCGTATTTTTGTATTCCTAATTTTATCGGCGTCACTTTAAATAATGTGATTTAAACATGGGTATAATTAGACGCCAATTATGTGCTATGAAATGGTTCTATAAACACGGCTAATTTCTCAGAGCCTCGAACTTCTGGATAAATAATTTTTTCTTATGTAGTAATTAGGATTCAATTAAGCGCTATTTTGCGTCCGTTAAAAGAAAATTTGGCGCTCTTATAGGAATGATGTTATTGTAAAATTATATGGATACGGCTAAAGTCATAACGCGAACTTCTGCATAAATAAGATTCTTATGCAGGAATTAGGCGCCGTTTTGCTTCGCCAAAATACAATTTTCCCCATAGGAATTAAGTTAGTGCAAAATTACGACAAGGCTAACTTCATAACCTTATGATTACATTAATCTTTTCTTGTGCGATAATTAATCACTCATTATACGCCTTTTATGCCGTTAAAGTTAAATTTTGCGCCCGTGTGAAACACGTTATTGTAAAATTACATGGACGATTACCTTAACAGCCGTGAACTTCTGCATAAATCAATTTTTTCGTATGTAGTAATTAGGCGCCGTTTTGCGTCGCCAAACTACAATTTTCCCTATAGGAATTAAGTTAGTGCAAAAATTACTACAAGGCTAACTTCATAACCTTATGGTTACATTAATCTTTCTTGTGCAATAATTAGTCACTCATTATACGCGTTAAAGTTAAATTTTGCGCATTATACGCGTTAAAGTTAAATTTTGCGCCCTGTGGAAACACGTTATTGTAAAATTACGTGGACACGATTACCTTAACAGCCGCGAACTTCTGCATAAATCAATTTTTTCGTATGTAGTAATTGCCAATAACTAGGTGCTAAGTGTGGGTGATTTGGTGTCTAATTACTGTAAAGTAGTGGATAAGCAGTCTTATAAATTTTCAACGTAGGTAGGTTTGTATATTAGAATATTATATAAGTAATTTATAACGATAAGCGTATTGAAGAACACACAAGTTAAGAGTTCACTTAGGATTCAGATCAATAAGCATAATGTAGAATCTAATTTAGTAGCGTTTTTTTTTGTAAGAAAACGTGCGTGGAACTAACGTAATAATTGCGTTAGACGACACATTTTTACGCGATGTATTTGCATGATAAAAGCGCAAAGGCCGACCACAACGCCCATTTTACAAAGTGACTAAAACCTCCCAACTTAATGTTAGACAACGTGCAACTTTAACGTAGACCACAAAACCCAACTTGACCATAACATGTATTAAGGATCAGTCTACTGCGGTTTATCAATATCATACTTGACCAAACTCCGTACTAAAGGTTTGACTACACCTCACAAACGTCCAGAACTACCAATTTGAAGAATAACCAAAACGCGCAACTTGGCCATAGCCCCAATTTTGAAAATAACAACAATCTTAATGATTCATGAAATACGATTAGGTAATTTATTATATATAGACGTACCTCGTTCTGTCTTGTGAGCATAGAGAGGTGGCCATCTATAGAGGCTTTCGTTGACACAGTTTCTTCATATGTTTGTCTTGACTGTATTATCGCTTGTTTCTATACCCAGCCTTTTCATTCTATTATTTCGCCTTTTGTTTTGTTTTCTTAGTTTTCCTTTATACCTTTTCTATCTGTTCTCATTGTCCCTACTTTCTTTGTTTGTCGTTCGTTCGATAATCTGTTGAGGTGTCGTCATCATCTCAACTGGGCCTTATTGATTAATTCTCGACTTTCAATCTTTAGTTACTCTCGTATTTTTGTATTCCTAATTTTATCAGGTCTGTGAATCGCCGGGCCACTTTTTATTCTAATTTCTGTACGTCGTTAAAATAAAATTTTGCGCTCTCATGGATGAAGCTATAGTAAAATTACATGGACACGTCTAACTTCACGCTGTGAACTTCTGAATAAATCAGTTTCTTCTTATGTAATAATTAGGCGTTAACTATGCGCTCTTTTGCGCTGTCAAAAGAAAATTTTGCGTCGCTAAAATAAAATTTGAGGCCCCATAGAGTGAGTTATTGCAAAATTACGATAATGCTAACTGCATACTCTTATGATTAAATTAATATTGCGCGATAATTAAAATAATTTTTTATGCGCCAATTAGGCTTCACTTTGTACCACTAAAAAAATTTTTCACCCTTATAGGAAATAAATTGTTGTAAAGTTACATAGACCTAACTAAATTCATAGTATAAATCAGTTGTTTTCTTATGCAGTAATTAGACGTCAGTTACGCGCCGTTTTGCATCGTTAAAATACCACTTTGTTCCCTATAAGAAAGATAGTGCAAAAATGAAATCAACAGGTCAAACTTCATAGTCGTGAGCTTATATAGATTAGTTTCTTTTGTGTGTTAATAATGTACTAAGTATGGCTTTTAAAACAGCGCATAATTGGTCTTTAATTACTCTATTGTAGTGGTTACAATCTTATAATTTTAAATGTAGGTAGGTAGCTTTAATATTAAATACGAATTCGTATATTAGAATATTTCATAAGTAATTTATAACGATAAACATATTTAAAGGAGAACACACGAGTTCGGGTTGACTTAGGGTTTAGATCAGTAAGAATAATGTAGAGTCTAATTGTTAACATTAGAAGAAATTGGTAGTCATAATGTAAGAAAATGGGTTAAATATGATTAAATATAGATATATCTGTAATGGAAGAACTAGAGTTTTAACAATAATATAATAAAAATAAGAAAATACATTTTAAATAAATAAACAGGTAGGCAACAACAAATTTAAGTAAATCGATTAGAGCTTAACAAAAATTGATTTACGTAGAAGTTCTCGCTCGGTAAAGTCACGCATGTCGATGTGACCTAATTTTAAAATGACTTGTTTCCTATAGCATAAAATTTAGAACGGCGCAAATGACTCATTATGGGCGCTTAATTATCGCTCAATAAAAGATTCATTTATTCATAAGCTCACCCCTGTAAAGTGTCGAGTTAATTATTACGATAACGTATTTCGATAGAGCGCAAAATTTTTTGGACGACGCAAAATCGCGCATAATTATCGTCTAATTATATACACTATTAAAAAATGGCCTGGTCATCTTCACGCATCTAATTTTACCTATTCTTCTATGTTCCGCTACTCTTCTCAGATATTTTATTTCGGTCACCTGCACTATGTTCTTGTGTTTTTAATGTGTCGCTTCCATTTATGATTAGTAGTATGCACTTTTAAGCTATTCTCATTTTATTTCTTTAGATATCTCAATATTTGATGCTCTCCGTGCTTGAGTCGCTTTCCTTCTATCGTTACGTTTGTCTATACTTCCTCTTTTGAAACAGTTATTTTCATACCCTTACTTTTGCTTTCTTATATACGTACGTACGAGGGTCATCCGAAAAGTAGTATCCGTTTGCGCCGTGCGGCCTGGCGAATAGAGTACCGCCGGACAAGTACTAACACGTTCAGTTGTATTTCAGCTATCCATGTGCAACGTTACATCTCGCTGGTAGTGACTGCGTTGTTTCTGTGAGTGTTTATAATGTTCAAGAAAATAGAGAACGCCGCCAGTTGTGAAATTAGAGCTGTTATTAAATTTCTCAACGCAAGAAATGTGCGACTTTGCGATATTCATAGGCAATTGAAGGAGGTGTATGGAACAATATTATGGAGGAGTCGTCTGTTCGGCGCTGGTGTCGTAATTTCAACTTGGGAAGAGGTAACACCATGATGACCGTTCGGGACGGTCGTCAGTCATTATGGACGAACTGCTGAGTTCAATTGACGAATTCGTTAAGAAAGATCGCCGCGCTACAATTGGTGAGATCTGTGAACATTTCTGTAATTTTTCACGTTTTCATGAAGTTGTTAAACAACCACCTGAGTAGAACCCCGACACCTTGGCCGCCATCTTGGATTTTGACGTCACAAGCCCGCCCACGTGGGGACTGGTTTTCCACCCTTATTTTTACTCGCTTACGTGTGAGATCGGATTTTCCACCCTTATTTTTGCACATCCACGTGTGAGACCGTGTTTTCAACCCTTTTATCCTAATTATTTTTACACCCCACGTGTGAGACCTGATTTTCAACCCTATTTTTATATATCCTCGTGTGAGACCGCATTTTCAACCCTAATTTTTATATACCTACGTGTGAGACCGTATTTTCAACCCTTATTTTTATTCGCTTACGTGTACGACGCATTTTCATCCTATTTTTACACACTCGCGTGTGAGACCGTATTTTCATGCCGTTTTCATGCCTAATTATTTTTATATACCTCGTGTGAGACCGTATTTTCAACCTGTTTATCCCTAATTATTTTTTACATACACCACGTGTGGGACCGTATTTTCAACCTTTCTTTTATCCCTAATTATTTTTACTCGCTTACGTATAGGACGTGTATTTTCATCCCTTATTTTAATAAACTTATGACGCCGGTTAAAGTTGTCACCTAAACATATGGCAACACTGCTTTGGATTTTGACGTCACAAGACCGCCTGCGAGGACGTACATTTCAACCCTGACAGTATTTTCAACCTTTTGTTTGTATTAAGAGCCCTTTTGGCGGGAGCCCCTAAAGGATAGGCAAATGCATGCGCACGTAGGATCGTTTTTTTACCTATTTTTAAGGGTTAATAAACGGTAGGATATTTTTTGGTATTAAAAGAAGCTAATCAAGGTAAAGGTAACGTATACGTTTGATTTTAAAATACACTATTAAATTCTATAACGATAATAAACAGTTAATGGCATTGCATAATCAGCTAATTACCCTGTTGTTGTCATACAATGTGAATGTACGGTTTAGCGACTATTTAATATGAATTGAATTTTATCAAATGAGATTGCATAATTGTTGTTATTATTAAAATCATTATTAGATTTCTTTTTAAACCCCCATCTACAGATTGTGATCCTCTACTTGGTTTAAAATTCACTTGAATATATTTTAAAATGAAATTACTTTAAAAATAAAACGTGTAATTAACTAATTGATTAACCTGCTTACAGCAATAGTAATCACTGAAAATTAAGGAATGTCGCTTTTATTTATTTACCTTTAATACGTATCATTTATATGCAATATATTCTGGTTTTAAATATGAGTCACAATGTATCGCAATGCTTTCTGCTTTAATTATAGGTCATAATTAAATCTAGTTGTCGCTCAAGGTAATCACTACCAAATTAATCTCATCTACAACAAGAAACTTAATATCAATAATGTTAACAAAGTATTTTATAATGCCATTTCTCGCATAGTTTAATGTCCATGTATGGTCATATTTTAGTCTTGGGAGATCGGATTTTGTCACAAAATACAAGCACAGGAACAATTACAAGTACAAGCACAAGCGCAAGCACAGGTACATACAAACACAAACACGAAAAACGAAAATATAAACACACAAACGCGCAGAGTACGAAAAACGCAAACACGAAAAATCGTAAACACAAAAATTCTCAAACACGAAAACCGCAAACATACAAATGCACAAACACGAAAAACGAAAACACACAAACGAAAAGCACGCAAAGCTGCCGAATGAATTAAGACTGGGATTTGGAGTCTATAAACAAAATGATTCTCTCTGTCTCTGTCTCTGTCCCTGTCTCTGTCTCTGTCTCTCTCTGTCTCTGTCTCTGTCTCTGTCTCTGTCTCTGTCTCTGTCTCTGTCTTTGTCTTTGTCTCTGTCTGTGTCTCTGTCTCTGTCTCTGTCTCTGTCTCTGTCTCTGTCTCTGTCTGTCTCTGTCTCTGTCTCTGTCTCTGTCTCTGTCTCTGTCTCTGTCTCTGTCTCTGTCTCTGTCTCTGTCTCTGTCTCTGTCTCTGTCTCTGTCTCTGTCTCTGTCTCTGTCTCTGTCTCTGTCTCTGTCTCAGTCTCAGTCTCTGTCTCTGTCTCTGCTCTGTGACTCTCTCTCGTCTCTGTCTCTGTCTCTGTCTCTGTCTCTGTCTCTGTCTCTGTCTCTGTCTCTGTCTCTGTCTCTGTCTCTGTCTCTGTCTCTGTCTCTGTCTCTGTCTCTGTCTCTGTCTCTGTCTCTGTCTCTGTCTCTGTCTCCGTCTCCGTCTCCGTCTCCGTCTCCGTCTCCGTCTCCGTCTCTGTCTCTGTCTCTTAATCGCATATGGTCGAGGTGCGTGTCTGGGTAGTTGATTAGAAGCACATACAAGTCGAAAACACATTCTTCTTGTGGCTGGGGGATCGATTTCAAGCATCTCAACACTTGTGCCGCATACATCTTTCTTCAATTTTATCTGCACTCTGTTTTGAGGCTGTAGTACGTTTTTCTAATACATAAACAGAATCTTCAATACTGTGATACGTGTAGCAGCAAAACACATTAGCTAGTTAGTTTCACCTCTATATTACTTTACATGCAAGCCTGATCTAATCATAAATAAATACATCTGTTAAAAAGCTAATTAAACATAACCCACGCCTGGGTATAGCAAGCAACGCTTCCAATTATAGCTTTTAGACAACACAATAGGGCCTACAACTAAATACAATCGACTAGCACTGCTTTAGTACGAGGATCAAACGAAAACGCCGCACGCACGCACGCACGCACGCACGCACGCACGTACATGTACGCACGCACGTCACACGTACGCACGCGCAGCTAGCACGCTCGCACGCACGTATGCGCGCGAGCGCTACGCGACGTACGCTCGCACGACACGTATGTGCACACCAACACACACACACACACACACAGCAAACCACACACCACACACATCACATCACACACACACACACACACACACACAAGGCGAAAACACGCTAAAGCGAAAACTTGTAAACTTGCAAACATGAATCAAGACGGTGGAGCACCGCTAGTAAAAAACAGGTTTATTAACAAAACCGAAGGAAAGCTTAACGTTTTGAAAATATCTATTATTATTATTATAAACAACAATACATCATTATTTAATAACATGCTTTATCGGTTTTCTTCTTCTTCTTGAACCGTGAGTCGTCCTCATCATCATCATCATGATTTTGAGATTTGCCCTTCTCCCCTACCTCATAGCTTCTTTCTCTTCTGTGAACCATCATCTTGGATGTGAGATACACCCAGCTCAACCACGTCATCGCTTTCATCATTATCTTGAACGGTTATGTTGTAATAGTTTATTAACAAGTCAGTAAAATCTCTAATGTCCGCTGATGTTGGCTCATAAACAGGAGAATACATTATAGTAATGCTCACTCGATGACAGTTACACTTAAAACCCGAACGACAACGCGTAGCCTTGGGTCCTTGGCAAGCGTACTCGTCAATGTTCGGGTAGAATCGGACATCTTCGGGATGTCTGAATTGACCTAACCATCTAACATAGCCCCAGTGCATGTTTATAAACTCAACCTCTTTTATGGTCGAGATTTTCTCCTAAAACAAACAGCTAGCCTTTGGTCTAAGAAAGTGACGTAGTGTTCGGGTAGAATCGCACATCGATGATGGAGTATTGACAACCACTCTAACACAGCCCTGGGGGCATGTTTATAAATCTAAACCCTGATGTGATAGAGGTTCACCTTGAAGCAAGAAGCAAAGCTAGCCTTTGGTTTGTATAAAAGTATTGTCAATGTTCAGTAATAATCGACATAATTATATTTTCAAAAGTATTGCTTTAACCTTTTAATAACGTTGTTTTATCTAAGGTCTCACCGTCTTATTGATGTTTCTACTAAGTTTTCGCTTTAGCGCTTTTTGGTCCTATGTGCGTGTGCTCGTATGTTGGTGTGTGGTCTTGATGTGTGATGTGTGTTGTGGCTGTGTTGTGTGTGTGTTGTGTTGTGTGTGTGTGTGTCGTTGTGTGTTAGTTTGTGTGTGTTGACTGTGCGTGACGTGGGTGTGTGGCGCTGTGTGTGCGTGCGGTCGTGGTGCGTGCGTGTGTGTGCGTGCGTGCGTACGTATGTACGTGCGTGCGTGCGTGCTGCGTGCTGCGCTTTTCGTTTGATCCTCGTACTAAAGCAGTGCTAGTCGATTGTATTTAGTTGTAGGCCCTATTGTGTTGTCTAAAAGCTATAATTGGAAGCGTTGCTTTATACCCAGGCCGTGGGTTATGTTTAATTAGCTTTTTAACAGATGTATTTATTTATGATTAGATCAGGCTTGCATGTAAAGTAATATAGAGGTGAAACTAACTAGCTAATGTGTTTTGCTGCTACACGTATCACAGTATTGAAGATTCTGTTTATGTATTAGAAAAACGTACTACAGCCTCAAAACAGAGTGCAGATAAAATTGAAGAAAGATGTATGCGGCACAAGTGTTGAGATGCTTGAAATCGATCCCCAGCCACAAGAAGAATGTGTTTGACTTGTATGTGCTTCTAATCAACTACCCAGACACGCACCTCGACCGTATGCGATTAAGAGACAGAGAGACAGAGACGGAGACGGAGACTGAGACAGAGAGAGACAGAGACAGAAACAGAGACAGAGACAGAGACAGAGACAGAGACAGACACAGAGACAGAGGCAGAGACAGAGACAGAGACAGAGACAAAGACAGAGACAGAGACAGAGACAGAGACAGACAGACAGAGACAGAGACAGAAAGACAGAGACAGAGACAGAGACAGAGACAGAGACAGAGACAGAGACAGAGACAGAGACAGAGACAGAGACAGAGAGAGACAGAGACAGAGACAGAGACAGACACAGAGAAGACAGAGACAGAGACAGAGACAGAGACAAAGACAAAGACAGACAGAGACAGAGACAGAGACAGAGACAGAGACAGAGACAGAGACAGAGACAGAGACAGAGACAGAGACAGAGAGAGAGAAGACAGAGACAGGGACAGAGACAGAGACAGAGAGAATCATTTTGTTTATAGACTCCAAATCCCAGTCTTAATTCATTCGGCAGCTTTGGTTTTCGTTTTGTGTGTTTTCGTTTTTCGTGTTTGTGCATTTGTATGTTTGCGGTTTTCGTGTTTGAGAATTTTGTGTTTACGATTTTTCGTGTTTGCGTTTTTCGTGCTCTGCGCGTTTGTGTGTTTGTTATTTTTCGTATTTGCGAATTTTCGTTTTCGTTTTTGTGTTTGTGAGTTTTGTGTTTACGAATTTTCGTGTTTGCGAATTTTCGTTTTCGTGTTTGCGATTTTCGTTTTTCGTGTTTGTGTGTTTGTATGTACCTGTGCTTGCGCTTGTGCTTGTACTTGTAATTGTTCCTATGCTTGTATTTTGTGACAAAATCCGATCTCCCAAGACTAAAATATGACCATACATGGACATTAAACTATGCGGGAAATGGCATTATAAAAATACTTTGTTAACATTATTGATATTAAGTTTCTTGTTGTAGATGAGATTAATTTGGTAGTGATTACCTTGAGCGACAACTAGATTTAATTATGACCTATAATTATAGCAGAAAGCATTGCGATACATTGTGACTCATATTTAAAACCAGAATATATTGCATATAAATGATACGTATTAAATGGTAAATAAATAAAAGCGACATTCCTTAATTTTCAGTGATTACTATTGCTGTAAGCAGGTTAATCAATTAGTTAATTACACGTTTTATTTTTTAAAGTAATTTCATTTTAAAATATATTCAAGTGAATTTTAAACCAAGTAGAGGATCACAATCTGTAGATGGGGGTTTAAAAGAAATCTAATAATGATTTTAATAATAACAACAATTATGCAATCTCATTTGATAAAATTCAATTCATATTAAATAGTCGCTAAACCGTACATTCACATTGTATGACAACAACAGGGTAATTAGCTGATTATGCAATGCCATTAACTGTTTATTATCGTTATAGAATTTAATAGTGTATTTTAAAATCAAACGTATACGTTACCTTTACCTTGATTAGCTTCTTTTAATACCAAAAAATATCCTACCGTTTATTAACCCTTAAAAATAGGTAAAAAAAACGATCCTACGTGCGCATGCATTTGCCTATCCTTTAGGGGCTCCCCGCCAAAAGGGCTCTTAATACAAACAAAAAGGTTGAAAATACTGTCAGGGTTGAAATGTACGTCCCCTCGCAGGCGGTCTTGTGACGTCAAAATCCAAAGCAGTGTTGCCATATGTTTAGGTGACAACTTTAACCGGCGTCATAAGTTTATTAAAAATAAGGGATGAAAATACACGTCCTATACGTAAGCGAGTAAAAAATAATTAGGGATAAAAAGAAAGGTTGAAAATACGGTCCCACACGTGGGTGTATGTAAAAAATAATTAGGGATAAACAGGTTGAAAATACGGTCTCACACGAGGGTATATAAAAATAATTAGGCATGAAAAACGGCATGAAAATAGGTCTCACACGCGAGTGTGTAAAAATAGGGATGAAAAATGCGTCGTACACGTAAGCGAATAAAAATAAGGGTTGAAAATACGGTCTCACACGTAGGTATATGTAAAAATTAGGGTTGAAAATGCGGTCTCACACGAGGATATATAAAAATTAGGGTTGAAAATCAGGTCTCACACGTGGGTGTGTAAAAAATAATTAGGATAAAAGGGTTGAAAACACGGTCTCACACGTGGATGTGCAAAAATAAGGGTGGAAAATCCGATCTCACACGTAAGCGAGTAAAAATAAGGGTGGAAAAACCAGTCCCCCACGTGGGCGGGCTTGTGACGTCAAAATCCAAGATGGCGGCCAAGGTGTCGGGGTTCTACTCACCTGCATTATGCGAAAAATTGTGCAAGGGGGGTCGCTCGCATGCTTACTAATGAACACATAACTATGCGTATGACTGCAGCACTGACGTTTTTGGAACGTTATTCTGATGAAGCAGACTCTTTCTTGACTGGTACAGTCATTGGTGACGAAACATGGGTTTGTTATGCAACACCTGAAAGTAAAAGACAATCCATGGAGTGGCACCATGCTCGTTCGCCGAACAAACCCAAAAAATTCAAAACTGTAATGTCTACCCGGAAAGTTATGGAAATCATTTTCTGGGATCAGCGAGGTGTACTGCTCATTGACTTCATGCAGAAATTACGGCGGCAATTCAAAATCGACGGCTTGGTCCATCCACCCTATAGTCCAGACTTGGCTCCTTCAGATTTCCATCTGTTTACAAAACTCAAGGACTTTTTGACAGGAAAGAAATCTGTAAGTGATAAAGAACTGAAAGCAGCTGTGACTACGTATCTCAATACACTTGCGGCGGAGGAATATGAAGCTGGGATACAAAACACGTTACGACAAATGCTTAAATTTGCTAGGTGACTATGTAGAGAAGTAGTTTAACGTATGTTCTTTACAAATAAAACGCTAATATTTGATTATATGGACTAGATTTTTTTATATTCCCAAGCGGGTACTACATTCCGGATGACCCTCGTATAAAGAAAAAGCTATGCAATCGATTTAGATTTTCAAACACTTGTTTTTACATTTCTCGATGTTTTGTGGCCTAAACAATACGAAAAACACATTTTTAGAAAGAAAATCTCGTGTCTGATTGTGTCTTGTGTGTGAGTGCGCGATATCTTTTGAAACATTAAAACTATCGATAAAAAACAAGTTTGTAGAAAAAAAGTTCGTGTCTGTGTGTCTGTTTATGTGCGTGCGGAATATCTTTTGAACCATTAAAGCTATCGATATGAAATTAGGTACAAAAATTCTTAAATCTAGGTCAAGTTCGTTAATGAACAGAATCCAACCAGTGGCGGGGCATTTTTAGGGGATTAGAAAATTAAAAAGATTAATTGCTTCAAATTTTAAAACGTTACATAATTAAAAAAACAATACTTTTCTATATAATTTCAAAATAAAAAAATGTGCAATAACCAATGGCCTGCCGTTTTTAGGGTACAAAATTGTGTATTTTTTAATTTATCAACCGTGAGACCTTATGAAATGTTTTCTTCAGATCTATAACGCGTAGGTGACATCTTAATTACACTTATTTTTTATAAACTGGTATAATTATAGATATTTAGGTTTTTCGGTACTTGCTTCTCCTTCTATATCCTTTTAATTAAACTATGAATTACAATGATTCCATATTCTTCTAGACAGTTTCCCATTTCTGGTTTTATTAAGTCGACTCTTGCATTTTCCCATTTTTTTTATAGTTGTTACTGCTTCATTTACGTCCATCTCTGATATAGTTTCCTGATAGTATAATATTATGTTGCTTGTTATTTAATCCTTGTTATTATTAGCGGTTCTGTCATGTCCTTCCAATAGGTTCATGAAGTTTTATCTCGGTCTTGTCAAGATATTTTCATTTTCATATATATCCTTTTTTTAACTATTCTGCGCAATAGTTTTTCGTTTTCTTTAGCATGTTTCTCCATGTTCTGTTTTCCTTGCATTTTATGAACAAGGCAATATTTTTCAAACATTATAGCCCAGTCAATTTTGGTAATAAAAAAAAAAATTATTGTGATGAATTGTGCTCGAGGTTCGTTACATTGTGCTATACATATATATTTTTTGAGAATTGTTCATTCTTTTTTCAAAGTATATAGCCCAGTCATTTTTTGGTATTAAGTAAATAGTGTGTTAAACTGTGCCCGAAATGTGTTACGGCGTTCCGTACATAATTAGCAATTTTTTGAACTGTGCGTTTTATGAACTACTATGAACAAAATGTGATTAAATTTTGTTGTTTCTTAATTGTTAGCCGTCTGTTAGAGGGTGGGTTGGAACACCAGTTTCAAATGGTGTAACCCTTTCAAGACGACTTTTTTCTATATTGTTTTTTGCAAATATTATGTATGCGATAGACTTAAAATACATTCAGGACAACACCACAGTAATTTTAGATTTTTTCAAAATTCGGTTTTCGAAATTTTCGTCTGGGACGCATATGTCCCACCAAACTTCTTACCCGGGACACATAAATCCCAATAGTCTCATAAACAAAGACAGTATATTTGAGCTGAATTTTATTGAATATAAAATAAACAAAGTTCTTACATAAAATAAATAAATCTTTTGAAGAACTGAAACACTAACATACTAATATGCGTTAAAACAAACCTTATCAAAATCAAAGAAAAGTAATAGTAAAGTATGGTAATTTGCAAAGCAGTTTTTACATAGTGGCACGTTACATATTTGGCACATGGTAGTAGTACGTTTTTCTACTTTTTGTGTTGCACACCTACTGCATCTGCTACGGGTTTTTCCTTCAACAGGAAGATGAAGTAATAGCTGAGATAAAGTTGATCGCCTTCCAGTACAACGTTTTCTTACAACAACAGCATTTTCACGACCACGCCCAATTAGTTCTTCAGCAAGATCGATGAGAAACGTTATAAATGGTTCTTTATTGTATATTGTTTTATTGTGCAATATGGAAGCATTTACAATGGCAGTCATCAAGAGTTTGTAGAAGACTTTTCGACACCATTTCGTCGACTTTCTATCAAAGCCGTACAGAGTTGTAAGCTGATCGGAGAGATCTACTCCCCCCATGTGGTCGTTATAGAAAGCAATCGCTTCTGAGCAGTTAATAACGTTTTTCTCTCCATTTTTCAGTAAACATCTGTTGTCTATCTACCGTGACAGTTGCTCAATACAAGAACTTCTTTCGTGTCTTTCCACAAGTAGGCAGTTGTGCCATACATATTCCCCGTAGCTTTATGCTCTCCTCTCTCCATGCTTCCTTCAAATGTTGGAACATTTTTTCGGTTCGCATGCACGTACCAACTGCAGCAAATGGCAACTTATTAATAAGTTTCACTGATGTAAAAAATCTGTCAAAACAAATGGAAGAGTTCTCATCATTTGGAATATAGTTTATTAATTTATGAACTACTCGTTCGCCTAAAGTATTGTTAACGCTTGCTTCAAGCTTTTTTCCCGAGTAAATATCCATATTATAAACATATCCAGTTTTTGCCTCTTTTTATAGGCTTGAGCGGCAAATATTGTTTGAAGCTTGATCTTAATTTGAATTTTGCTATTGACTCGTCGATGCTGTGGTTAGAACTTGGGCGCATGGCTGCTTGAAATGTTTTTTCAAACAGTGGACAACATCGTTCACATAATAGGTTTGGGAGCAATGAGTGGGTTTTTGTGGGTCTGTATAGTACATTTTAGAAAGTAATAACCTGCAGCGATCTCTGGATATGGCACTTTTGATAAGTACATTTCCTAAACTCCTCTTGCTTGACCAGTAATCGGAAAATTGCGGTAAACGATTATAGCACATGATAAGCGTGCAACCTAATACAATCATGATTTCAGAGGTATCTGTAAACGGAATCTTCTTTTTCGTCATATCTCCTTCCATTACTAGTCGGATATTCGTATTTTGTGCAATATAAATTAGTAAACGTCTTGGGACAAGTTTCAAAAATATAAGTTTTGAGCAACTTCTTTCAATGTTGGCTAAAACCACTGGAGCTTTGAAAGCTGGGGCCTGCTTTCTAGGTTTGAAATTATTCCTCGTATCCAAATTATTCCATGCAATGACTTTGTTGGATGGGTGTTGAATATCCCTGGTTGTCTCGTCACTTCATTCGCCTTCAGACGAGGAGTTTCCTGCACTTTCCGAAAGAGATCGGATTATACTTTTTCTCCTCTTTTTTCATCTTTGCTTGCACTCATATCGCTGTCTTCACTGTTAGATCGGATTTTCCTTTTTTTTCCATTTTTTCATATTCGCTTGCACTCAAGTCGCTGCTAGGCACAAAATCCTGATCGTCGTAATCGTCGCTATCATGAAATGGATCTTGGATGTCAGATGAATTTTCAGCCACCTCAAGTAGCTCTTTTTCAGAAAGACGTTTACTCGTTCTAGTAGAAAACAAGTATTAATTTCACTTAGGAATAATGGGACATATGAGACCATTACAAAAGACTAGTGGGACACATATATCCCAGGTCCGTTCCTGACCTAATAATTATTGATAACAAAGTTGTGCGTGAATTAAATACAGCCAATTCAACAAAATTATGTTAACTGTACATTTTACTTACGTTTTAGTGGAAAGATTCCCACTAATACTCAACAAATTATACGAAAAATACAATATTGTAGGTTAGGTGAACAACCGCTTGAGAATAAACACAAACTAAATGCTACAGAATGGCCGAATCGATGCGGAACTGGTCAGAAATGCTCGAGTACAACATAAATGACGGGTAGGACACGATCTAATGATAAATTAACACGTTTTAAAACCAACAGAATTTTTTAAAAGTTCACTGGGCTGGGACGTATACGTCCCGTTAGTATTGAAAGGGTTAATAATGTATCAGTTACAGATCTAGCTATTACTTGTAATAGTCGGTTGAAGTTTCCGAAAAAAATTAAAATGTATATTGCAAAAAAGTATTTGAGTTGTTAGGTTAATCAAACGTCAGTACCCTGTTTATAAAATAAAAAAGGTAATATCGATTTCTGTATCAAGACGATTGGTGAACTTAAATCAATCGTTTCATCCAAGACAGAAAAATTTGACAATATCTAGAATAAATTTATGTTACTGAACCATAAGACACTTAAACATGTAAGTAACTATAATATTATAACCCGTTTCCAATGCAAAAGCTAAAAAGGTACGCTTAAGATAAGCGCCAAAAATAGACAACAGGGTCCAGTAGAAATTTAGTAGCGTAAAAGCTACCGTAGATATACGAAGTAAAATATAGAAGCGTCCAGTAGTACGCAATTTTTCTCAACATATTCGTTTAACAAACTCGCGTGGATATGCGATCCTAGCAAGTACTTGTGTACATGTGGAACGATATCGAAAGACACGTGAAAGAATTGTAAAAATAATTGTTTTGAGCAACACCCATGCCGTAGCGATTCGTATAAAAATGATTTATCCCTACGGTATTCTGCGCTATCAATATAACGGCGCAGCGTCATTTGTTATAAGAATCTTTTAATGTAAAGTGCATATCCTAACGTTCAGAGCACGAAATTATGAGTTGGATTCTGCAGCTTTGCGAGAGGACGGTGTTAAGGAGGATAAGAAGACTTCTTTCTACTTTTCGACGAACATATTTGGATTTACATACACGCACAACCACAAACACGCACACAAACACATGAGCACGCATACGAGCACGCGCACACTCATTCTGTCATTCACTCATTCACTCATTCGCTCATTCGCTTATTCGCTCATTCGCTCATTCACTCATTCACTAATTCGCTCATTCACTCATTCACTCATTCACTCATTCACTCATTCACTCATTCGCTCATTCACCCTCATTCACTCATTCACTAATTCACTCATTCGCTCATTCATTCATTCACTAATTCACGCATTCACTAATTCACTCATTCGCTCATTCATTCATTCACTAATTCACTAATTCACTCTCACACTCAATGCATGCACACGCACACTCACGCTCACCCATACATACATACACATACGTAAACAAACACACACACACACACACATATACCCACGCGGAAGTGGACGCGGACACGGATACGGACACGGACACAGACACAGACACGGACACGGACACAGACAGCCATAGAGAGAGACACAGACATAGACACAGGCACAGACACAAACAGACACAGACACAGACACAGGCACAGGCACATACACGGACACGGACACGGACACGGACACGGACACAGACACAGACACAGCCATAGACACAGACACAGACACATACACATACATGGACACGGACACGGCCACAGACACAGACACAGACACAGACGCAGACACAGACACAGACACAGACACGGACACGGACACGGACACGGATACGGACACGGACACGGACACATACACAGATACAGACACAGACACAGGCACAGTCACAGACAGACACAGACACAGATACAGACACAGACACAGGCACAGATACAGGCACAGGCACATACACGGACACGGACACGGACACGGACACGGACACAGACACAGACATAGACGCAGACACAGACACAGACACAGACACAGACACAGACACAGACACAGACACAAACACAGGCACATACACGGGCACGGACACGGACACAGCCATAGACACAGACACAGACACAGACACATACACGGACACGGACACGGACACAGACACAGACACAGGCACAGACACAGACACAGACTCAGACACAGACATAGGCACAGGCACAGGCACATACATAGGCACAGACACAGACCCTGACACAGACACTGACACAGACACAGACACAGACACGGATACGGACACGGACATGGACACGGACACGGATAGGGACACGGACACAGACACAGACACATACACTGATACAGACACAGACACAGGTACATACACAGAGACAGGCACAGACACAGACACAGACACAGACACAGACACAGACACAGACACAGACACAGACACATACACAGACAGACATATACACGGACAGATTCAGACACGGACACGCACACGGACACGGACACGGACACGGACACGGACACGGGCACGGACACGGACACAGACAGACACAGACACAGACACACACACAGATACAGACACAGGCACTGATACAGGCACAGACACAGGCACAGACACAGGCACAGACACAGGCACAGGCAATTAGCCGGACTAGCTTTTTATCGCCCACCATGTTCATAATTCCGACATACTTAATTTATCTCCGTTTGCCAGCTTTGTGCAATTTAACATTAAAGACTGGTCTCTTAGTAATTGTTTCCGATACGATTTCCAAATAGTTTATAAATTCTAATCAGTAATGCATATTTTGTCCATCGTGTCGGATTCGTATTATCAATTATTGAAATTTAGTTACAATATTTGGTTGGCTGTGTACGTTGGTGTTTCTTGATCCAACGTGTTACTTACTTTTCAGGTTTTGTTGATGACGTCTTTGTTATTTGATAATTTTATTGAGAATATATTAACTTCTACAGGATTTTAAGATTTATTTTTTCTAGAAAAAAATTTGTTAAACTGAAAAGTAAACGAGCATTTGCAATTAGAATTTTTGAGAATAATTTTTAAAGGCT
The DNA here is from genome assembly GCA_036346205.1 of Vesta saturnalis. NCBI lineage: Eukaryota > Metazoa > Arthropoda > Insecta > Coleoptera > Lampyridae > Vesta > Vesta saturnalis. Next base: position 1,322,464 of record JARFJB010001320.1, read on the forward strand.
GACTATTAAACAAAATCGTTTCATTCAGTGTTCGTTTTTTATTTAGTGGTAAAAGCCTGTCGATTTTATGCGAGAGTTTTAGCCAACACTAGTTTTAGTTGTGCACTATCAGATTAAATCGTCAACGGCGTGGAAATCGGTGCGACATTCGTACATTCGGTATTCCGGTCATAAATTTCGGTGTAGTCAGTATAATTCTTGCTCGGGAGTAATTGTCATTCAGATGTTGATTAGTTATTCTGGATCTGTGTTTTGATTTTAAATTAATTGTTGAAAAATTACTTTCGCATAGGTAAGTTGATCCAAAGCAGGAGTGTAGCCTTGATACGTTTCTTTTAAGAGTGGATATCTTTTCTCATCGACGAGTGTCCAAAAATCTGTTTGTGATATTCTTGTTTTCAGCAGTAGATCCGATTGAAAATCTATTATGTCCAAATTAGTAGAATTTTTATTTATCATAACTCCAATTTGTTGTATTATTTCAGAAGTATCAGTATCAGCAAATGGATTAAAAAATAAATGAAGCAGTTGGCTCAATTTTACGAAAATCTGAAAATCCACTTTCAAAGTCATTTTTGAGGTCAGTCAGAGATTCAGAATATTTATTTGTTTCAATTTTCTCATATTCCTTAACATAGTACTCCAAATTTGTAAAATTACCAAAGTTACATCCATTTATTTGGGCTATCCACAAATTTAATTTTGATTTAAATGCGTGATACTTCCAATCCAATCAATAATAGCTTTTCCTTTTCCCTGAAGTTCAAGATTAAGTATATTCATTTTAGTTGTGATATCCATAAGAAAGGCTAAATCACATAGCCAGCTATGATCGCTAAATTCTGCATAATTTTCTTCTCTAGATTGTAGAATCTCTAAAAATCGTTGCAGGACTTTTCCCTTACTAAGCCACCTAATTTCAGAATGTAACATTAAAGTTCCATACTCAGCATCAACCAACGGCACGAGCCGCGCTCAAACAAATCGGCATTGTACATCACGAAGAGCGCTTCGGGTGATGTCGCTTTGAAATGAAAATATTACTGATCAGGAGCGTAACAGTGGTCTTGGATTTTATAGAGGAAATATTTTTTTACCTTTCATTCCCAAGTTAATTAAGTGAGCCATATTAAAAGTTGCACACGTGGCTCCCGAGCTACGGGTCTATAGCATGTTTAGGCAAATACGAATTTGTTTGGTATTTTTTTCTTACAAGAATTTAAGTTTTTTTCTGCCACCGTTAGCAATTTTTTTTTCTGTTTAATCGCCAACCTTAATCATTGGAGTACAACTTTTATTTTTTGGCTGTTACCCAATTAAAGCTTAGGTTTCTCCCACACCGTAATTACTCATTACTAATTACTCAAAAGCACGATATGTCTATGTACAATGACCATAGACCGATTTCTATCTTACCCGTACTTTCAAAGGTGTTACAAAAACTAATTATTTCGCTCAGGCTACAGCTGTGCAACTACTTTACTCGATATTGTAGCAAGGCCTCTAGGTGGCCTTGGTTGTAGACGACATACTGCGTGCTGTGGACGAAGGAAAGACAACCGCACTAATTGTTCTTGACTATTCAAAGACGTTTGATACAATTAACCCTCAGTTACTTTTTTCATTTCTACATTGTATAGGTCTGTCTCATTGTGCCATAAATTTGATAGAAAGCTACTTCGCAAACCGTTTTCAGTATGTTGAAACCAATAATGGTCAATCAAACCTTATGCAAATTTCTAGTGAAGTTCCACGGGGGTCGATCATAGGACCATTACTGTATTGTGTATACAGTCCTAATATAATCGACTGTCTACAACATAGTAAAGCATATCTCTTTGCAGATGATACACAACTGAAGTACTCTTTTACTCACTTTGGTTGAACGTTGCCGAATAACATCATAAACAATGATATAAATAAGTTAGAGTATATGTCCAGAAAACATAATCTTAGCTTAAATCCTTCTAAATCTACGTTTATCATTTTTGGCAAATTCAAAAAAAAGAATAGAGAATGACTTGAAAATATATCAACTGATGATGTAAATCTTAAATGTTCACAAGTGGTACGTAAAATTAGCCTAGAAATGGACAATAACCTAGAATTTAAAGAACATGTTACAAAATGCGTTAAGAAATCGTACTCTAGTTTAAAAATGTTATTTCCTCATCGCCACATACTTTAGCAAGCTTTAAAATTACAATTAACCGAGTCACTCGTATTAAGTAATTTTTGCTTTTGTGATATAGTGCAAGTAAAGAAAAAAATCGCTTTGTTTATGGCATAACGATATATCAACCTATTACGTACAAATTAAAAGACACTATTTGGCTAAACAAGGATAACAGAAGTGTACTTTATGCCGCTATACTTTACCATTCAATCATTAATAATGAAGTCCCACCGTATTTGAACCAAAAAATCAGATACCGAACGTTCACTACGCAAACCTTAGATTTAAAGGACTAATTGCGCCTCCATCTTTTCGATCACATTTGTTTCACCGATCATTTACGTATAACATCTATTCCTTATATAATCAACTGTTGCCGTTTCTCAAAAGCTAATTACGATCCAAATTTAGATTTTTGTACAGACAATTGTTGTTAACATCGCAAGCATAATTCACCTTATTAATTTAATTCCAATTTAAATTCCATATCTGTATATTATTCGTTTTGCACACAGGTCGCCTTCATTTTTATCTTTTTGTTATGTTTATAATTTAGGGTTGAAGCTTAGATCAGTTTTACTGCCTCTTAGCCATTTTTTTTGCAATTGTAATTTATAATTTAAGTGCACGTTATTATTGTTATTATTATTATTATTACTTTCCTTTTTTATTGCAAAAAAATAAACATTATTATCATTGTTATTATGTTTACCGATTTTTTTTCTACTGGTATTTTTTTGTCCGACTAATTATCTTAAACGATTTATAATGTGGATAACCAAATTTTTCTATCCGATTAATAAAACATTTGCTTCCGATTCTGTATCTGGACTTATTTTCCCCAACAAATAATTTTTTTTAAATTTATACTACCGGGACTGCACACTTCCGACCGAACCGAGATTAAGGTCCTACTTACCGTCACCGGTATAAATCTTATAAGATCCCTGGTAAACCGACGTCTTCACTGAAACTACTCGGTCTTCTCTGTTACCGCCCCATCTTCCGTGAAGAGGAATCTAGACCTCTAGATTACCGCCCCCTAGATTGGCGCCTGAGAAATCTAATTTTACCGTGACCGTTGTCCCGCTGTACCGCTCAGCTCATATTAAACAGTTCTTTCGAGAACTAACCCTCCACCGAACATAAAAGCGTTATAATTAAAATAGATTTGACAGAGACACAAATTTAATATAAACATTTGTCAATGCATCTAAAACATTTTAAAATTTCTTATCTATCTCCAAAAAATTCACTATGCACTATTACCGCAATCGCTATTCTCACTGTATCTGTTACAATATATTCTTCATTGGACTCCTTAGTATAATTTCTACGGTTTACCATATTCATTCTTTGTGAAATCCAATATTAACTCTATTGCATGATAATGGCCATGATACGGAGCTAAATTAACTTCTTGTTCATGAGTCAACGCCAACACAACAACGAAATGTTTAGTTGGTTGTTTATTTATTGCTACGAAGCTGATAAGTTCAATCTTTGTTAGTGATAGATCAAAATCTATTTTCTTACTTTCTAGATTGAACGCTGGCCCTACTTCCAATTAGTTGCAGAACTTTCTTCAATTTATCGCAAGTTGCTATTTGTGGCAGATAGTAGATCAGCACATTCTACAAAACCATCAGAAGTGCCGGCATTAGTCTATTGTCAGTCTGTGGGAACCGAAATTGTAGATGTTTCACAAGTTGATCTTCCAATATTAGATAAATGGAGTTCTTAAATCCCCTCTCCAATTGATTGCAAAGTTCCGCTCATTCCAATCTCACCGTTATAATTGCATTCAACCAAACATAACTCAAAAATTTAAAAAACCTTGTTCATTATTACAAGGATATTGAATGAAATCCAATAAAAAGGTTCTGAGAGTATTAGTACAAAAATAATTGACATCTGCCTTGTATTGTTCCACGCCTAACTTATATACGGTGTTAATCGTCATGCACTTGAAAGATTGAGCCAGTGAAACAATGTGCTAAAAATAGTATCCTTCTTACTATGTCTATGGCGTTGCAAAAGGTAATAAAAAATGGAATTCGTAAACATTTTAATTAGTTTAATCAATATGGCTTCCAAAAAGCTGTAGTTGTGCGGCAGCACTTTTTAACATGACATTCGCGTTAGTGATACTGAATAGCTAACTAGTGTAACCTGTTCAATTTTTCGAAGGTATTTGTTATAATTATAACCATCTTCCTTCCATTTCTCATTATAATTTTTATTCATCTTCCATTTAGTTTGTATCCTCATGTGTATCCCATGGGTGGCAGTGTTAAGCTGTTAATAAAATTCTTTCTTCGTTACTTGATATTAGTTATGCATCCCCACTAGGCGATTCTTACATACTATTTATATTTGTAGTGGCTTGTCTGATTGTAAATAGCATCAGTATACAAATGACATACTCTGGTTCAGAAAATCTAATCTTTGAATTGGAAATAATAGAGAATTAAATTTATTTACAGAAACCGCATCTGAGTAAACTTTTCATCTGTAATCAAGCAAAATTTTAGTGTTTTTATCGGTCGTATGTTAATAACGGCCCCATTGTTGCAACATCTCTTCGTTGTGAAGTACTATTCATTACGGCAAATATCATACAGGAGAGAATTCAATGTTCATAAAATCTCCCTTAAAACACACAATACTGGCATCGGTACTAGTTTGTTATTAAGGCGTTTACCTCAGGAGACACGGCAGTCCTAATCAATCTGTCAGAGAGCTGCCAAAAATACTCGCCTAACTCTATACAAGATTACGACTGTCTATTAATGAAAAGAAGCAGATACGGATAAATTAGTAAGGTATTGAGTTGGTTTCGGGTACTCATTATCAAAATCGAGATAAGGTGTCTAACACCTGGGTCAATTTTTTCGAACAGACTGTGAATTCGGCTGTATACCGGTATAGATTTTGCTGAACAACTGAAAGATCTTGAGTTAAGGGCGTTATCATCAAGACGGCGTCACATTTCGTTCTTTACAGGAATCCATGGTGTTAATTAACAGCTTCTTTGACGATCGGATAATTTCCAGAAACCTGCGGTTACCTAATGATATTGACCACAATGTGCTGCAAAAAGTAGCCCGTCACAGGAACGATATGCCGATTCGTGCCTTGTGTAGAACGAAGGACATTTTGAACATTTGCTATGGAAAACATCAATTATATACCCTCAATAGGTATAAAAAATTGTAGTCCACTTTTCGTATATCGGAAAATACTTTCTCCCTTTTTCATGTTTTTTTTTTAATAATTTTTGCTCTTTTGTTTTACTGAAGCGTCCCTGTACAATAATCCTTCCTTTTGTGCATGCTTCAACCAATAAATTATTGTAATTGTTGTCCATAGACTGTGTCCTACGTTCTTGCGAGAAATTCTAAGATAATTGACAACTTTGGTTTGATGGTTTACACATCCTACGGGCACCCTACAACTTTTAGTCGTATTATTGACCCTTATTCTTAATATGTAGCCGAAAATGAAGATGTCTTTGCTAGTGCATCATCGACACATCCAAGCACAATTCTTCTTGGAGCAAAAAAATTTCATCCATTGTACAATTAAAATAATTTATTAAAAAACGAGTTCTTTATAGTTGTCGTTATCTTTGAAGTTATGACAGTTTGATATGTTGGGCAAGAGTAAAAACCGGTTTTGGCTCATATAGTTAAAGAACATGTTTTGGGAAAACAAATAATGCGTTTTTCAATGATGGTTCACTCAATTTATTCGGATCATCCTCATGTGAAAAATCAGTTCTAAAACGCTTCCACTTCATAAACGGTTACTTCCATTTTTGTAGAGCTTTGATACACATTGTTTACTGCATCCGTTCCAAATTAAATTTTAAAACCTTACTGCGCCAGTGGGAGGCTGTATATTCAATTGTCGCTTCCCCTAAAATTAATTTTAGGTCTATTGGGCGGTGACGTGAGCCAAAATTCACGTTTCGGACTACTGTCCACGTCGGAGTCGGGGAAATCATCTGTTACAGCTGGTGACAGTAGTGATGGGGGAAAAGCTATTAACAACCTGCTGAGAGTGATGAGTGGTAATCGTCAAGGATTCACGTCATATTCTATTCGTAGAGTTGGTAATGGATCTAGAAGATCAATAAGTTCTGCTGGTGGTAGTAAAATGTCAAATTCGGTGGACGGATCGTAAGTTGTTGCAGTAGACGCTCAATCAATATTTATAATAGTGCGATAGTAACACCAAATTTATGGCCAACTTGAGACACCATTAAAAAAATTGTATTTTGCAGATTAAGAAGATGTATGTTAGGGGTGCTTTTACCAACCAATTTCACCAACTCATATCCAAGCTTTAAATAAAATTGTTAACAATTATAGAATTTATTCAACGTGACAATTATAACACGTTGTATGGTAGTTTTAATTTGTTTGTAAAAATATTATTTGCAGTCATTTTTTTTTAATGTTCGAGACGTTGCGTTGTTTAATTTCGATGTAGCCGTGGCTTATTGGTTATTTTGGCAGTTTAACACATCAAACGCATCCACGCACTATACAAATAAAATCACTTAACGGCGAACGCCTTTCGACAGCTAAACTATTATCGTTATCGATCGACTAGGACGAACTAAAGTAGTGAGCTTCACACACAATATTTATTTAAAGTACCAAAAAGCACCGTAAAGTCGTCATACTTGCATGTTTTAAACGTTTTAATCAAATTATAAACATACAAATTAAATTTTATACATAATAAATGACATTAAGCAAGATACCTGATTTAATCAGTTGGATGTGAATAACAAATCCAAACAATTTATTTTAAATCTCTATCTTAAAGTTTTTGTTCTATAGGTTATATTTGTTCGTAGATGTGCTGGGCCCTAGATGCCGAATCTACAAATTTGTCGCTCTCAGTTATGGAACTCCTAGTTTTATCGAATGAGTGACCCACTGTTGGGTCACACCTGTGTTGTCCTCGAATGAGGTCTTTTGTGTGCACCACGGTTTCTACACACTTCGAATAAGTTCTTTTGCCTATACAACCTGTGGTAGATAGACTTAGAGTAAATACAAAACGTGAACCACGATGGAGCACACCGTGGCTCACGTTTTGTATTTTGTACCTTGTGATTTGTCCTTAGGACTTTTGGCTTTGTGCGTTGTGCAACACAGTAGTCCATAACATTATTGGCTTGGAAGGACTACAGCATTGAAACAATTTAATATTTCACATTTTGCTTTCTAACGAAATTATCATTTACTTCATATACTGCCGTCAGCTTAAGGTGCCGTTCTGGGGTTGATTTTGGGTTAATACACCAGAAAAATAATTATTTTGTATACAACTGATAATTTCGATATATTAGACCCTAGATGTTGAACCTACTGGCTCCTTTGAATTACATAACTGCTACTTTTATCGAATGCCCATGACCCACCGTTGGGTCACACCTATGTTTGATTGAGTGATCGTGATCTGTAACTATAATTTATGCCCTTGTTTAATTGCTTCTTTAAATAATTTTAGTGATAATAACTTTTTTATAGGCAATCGAATTATATGTCGAAATTTATTTTTTCTAAATCAATTATTAAACTTTAAATTAACGTTCAGCGGCCTGGCCAAATCATGTAGTAAAGGTTAAAACGTGTACCGAAAAATCACTCCTACCAATATAAGTCGAAGTATTCCCTGTAATCAGCACAGAGCGTTAATACAATCTGATCAGGAAGACCAATGAGCAGTTGTATTCCAACTTAAATTACTGTGGTAGTTTCTCAAAAACTATAGTTTTATTTTTATTTTTTTTTTATGATTGTGGACCTGAACAGGCTAAATTAGGCCTATCGTGCTAAAGCACTCAGGAACATTTAGGAGGATGGATAGACGGACGATGACTTGCCAATAGATGCCTATGAACAGCTACCTTAAATTTTCTCATATCATAAGTGAGAGGAAAACAGGAACTAGGGAGATCATTCCAGAGTTTAGAAGCCGTGTAGAAAAATGTGATTGCGCCCGTTTGGTACGACAAGTGGAGATTTGTACTGCATACTGATGATGTGAATGAGCGAACCGAGTGTTTCTCGCAAAGATAGCCGGAGATGGTATCAAAGAATGTAATTCACCAGCACAATAGCCGTTAATAACGATAATACAAAGAAAGAACTGAAACCATCCTTCTAGCTCAAGGGACTGTATGTGAGAAGTTAAGGACGGTAATTTATAAGCCTAATCGCTCTCTTTTGAATACGATCAACGATATCGAGACGTTTAGACACTAACAGAGGTGAAATTATATTCAGATAAGGCCAAATTTGGGCCTTATACAGCAAAATGAGTTGTCTAGAGGTAAAGTACTGCTTAGATCTGTACAAAAAGCCTATTTTACGAGCAACTGTTTTGGTAGCAGACAGAAGATGGTCAACCCATGAGAGATTTGAAAATACAGTCATACCCAACAGAGTAATAGAGTCTGAAAACTTAAGAACTGAGCCATTCATATTTGCAAATGACTGACTTCCTTAAAAATGGCAACACCTAGAATTCATTAGAACAAACAAACGATTAAAATTTGAATAAAATTTAGCTAGTAGTTTTTTTTTTGTTTTTTTTCCTTTGCACTTAGTAACAATAAATTTGAAGAAATAAACGAATCAGTGTGTAACTAACTGTCAATTTTGCAAGTTGTTTGTTAACAATTTTGTTCTGAACTTGGGAACAATGCCAAGAGTACGTCAACATCAACATTTTTCCCAATTGACTTTTTTTGAACGTGGTCATATTATTGGCATGAGAGAGGCCGGACTTTCGCTAAGAGAAATTGGTCGTCTTGTAAACCGAAATGTTTTGCTTGTGGGCCCACGATGGTCGTAGGAGGGTCAGACGGATGCGTGGAGAACGTCAAAATCCAACATTTTTTGTGGAACGTAAGACAGCCCTCACACAAGGATTGATGGTATGGGGTGCAATATGTTACGATAGCAGATCACCCTTGGTCTTCATTGATGGCAACTTAAACGCCGCTGGTTATATTGCCAATGTACTAGAACCTGTTGCGCTTCCATATCTTCAGGGGCTGGAAAATTCCATTTTCTACGGGATTTGTCGCCCATTGAACATGTATGGGATGAGGTCGGAAGGCGACTGGGTAATTAACCACACCCTCTAGATTACTTACACGATCTCCGGCTACGGATTCAAGAAGCTTGGGTTGATATACCACAGGCAGCTATAGATCACTTGATGATAGCATGCCACGCCGTCTAAATCAGTGCATTACAAATTGTGGCGGAGCAACTCATTATTGTAAAAAACATTTTTAGTTTTTGTTCTTTTGTTTTCAAATTTTAATCGTTTGTTTGTTCTAATGAAAGACATCGTTGACGAAAATTGCAATAAAATCGTTCAATAAATTCTATGTGTTGCAATTTTTGTGGAAGTCAGTATAGATATAGCAATAATACAAGAATACCACTTCACCGTCTACGCAGGCTAGAATGGAGCAACGAAAGAGCGAATTGGGCGCAAGACATCGAATTGTGTTTAGTGACGAGTCATCATTTTGCTTGTGGGCCCACGATGGTCTAGGAGGGTGAGACGGATGCGTGGAGAACGTAAAAATCCAACATTTTTTGTGGAACACAACACAGCCCTCACACAAGGAGTGATGATATGGGGTGCAATATGTTACGGTAGCAGATCACCCTTGGTCTTCATTGATGGCAACTTAAACGCCGCTGGTTATATTGCCAATGTGCTAGAACCCGTTGCGCTTCCATATCTTCATGGGCGGGAAAACCATATTTTCCAACAGGATAATGCGCGCCCTCATACGGCAAGGGCTACAACACGTTTTTAGAAGAAGCTAACGTTGCCGTCCTCCTATGGCCTGCTTGGTCGCCTGATTTGTCGCCCATTGAACATGTATGGGATGAGGTCGGTAGGCGACTGGGTAATTTACCACACTCTCCAGATAACTTACACGATCTCCGGCTACGGATTCAAGAAGCTTGGGTTGATATACCACAGGCAGCTATAGATCAATAGCATGCCACGCCGTCTAAATGAGTGTACTTCAAATCGTGGCGGAGCAACTCATTATTGAAAAAAAAACGTTTTTAGTTTTTGTTCTTTTGTTTTCAAATTTTAATCGTTTGTTTGTTCTAATGAAAGGCATCGTGGACGAAAATTTTAATAAATTCTAGGTTTTTATGGAAGTCAGTATATAAAAAGTCTGCGAAGTCCGGTATTTTGATCACAGCGGTCCGCCAGTAAGTTGGCTTTCCAATAGATATATCGCATTACAGTTTAATAGTTTATAAGCTTTTAATAATTCTCCATCTTTTGTGATTGTGAGTATTGAACCCTTTCAGTATGCTTCGTATTATAGTCCCCACTTATCACAAATCTATTACCCATGGACCCCAAGAATTATCTATGTGTTTCTGCCTCCATATTATGCTTTGCTGCCACTATCATATTATAATTTTTAGATTTAATACATACAGCCGTGACTTGTATTTCTTCTATTTGCCAGACCATTGCCTGATGGTGTGATATGGTCTTGTGTATTATTATTGCGCTGCCTCCCTTGGTTACATGTTCTGGGCGGTACACTAAAAATCTATTTAATTTTATATATGACTATTTCGGGAAGTGTGCTTCAGATACATATACCTATTTTTTGATTTCAAGAATCACTTGGAGTACTCTTTAGTGCCGTAGAAGACCATAGGCGTTATACTCTATTATTCTAAGTTGCTTAACCATTTTTGGTTTAGGTCTCGCGCCCTGGTTGCGTTTTTCGAGGTTTGTTATTGTTCCATCTAATACATTTAGCTTCTCCAATGTAAGGTTCAGTGTTGTATGGACGATTTGTTTTAGTTGATAGTATAATATTTATTCTGTTTTTATTATTTTTAGTAGTATTAGCAGTAGCTGGTACTATATAATCTAGCTGCTGTTTGTTGTTTTCGACATTGTCTATACCTTGTGCAGGTTTTAGAATTGAAGGTCTCTGAATTGTTCTTTATGGTTATTTTTGATTTTCTGGAACTCTTTAGCCACTATACACCCTCAATGGTTCGCTGGATGGCTTCCTCCACGATGTATACACTTAGGAACACTTTTCGTTTGCTGCAATGGTTGGTTATATGATTACTAGTGCATTTCACAGATCTAGGCTGCTTCCCGCAGTATCGTTTTGTACGCCCATAAGTTTGCCAGTTTTTACACTGTGGTAATAATTTATTTTTCTTTAATGTGTGTGAAGGCTGAGCAACAAACTGTTCTGCCGCGTCCTCGCTTTTTGTATAATTTCCAAAATGTGGGTCGAATTCTTCACGTAGGATGTTGATTTGTCTGCATAAGGTTGAAGTTTTTTCAATTTGACAAATTGCTGCAACGTTGAGTCAATGGAGCGGCCTTAGTGGAACTACATCCTCATGGATTTTGGGCAGTCCATAAAATTTTGGACACTAATGATTTTATCTTGGTATTACTCGTTTTTGGGTTTCGTCTTACTCGTTTTTGGGTTTCGTCTTTGATGTTGCTGTTTTTATTTTTGTTCTTGCTGTTTTTAGGCAAATTTTCGGATTCGTTGCTATTTGCTTATATACAAAATATTGAAGCAATGTTTCTATAATAACAATGATTTTTTTGTTGTCTATTAGCGCTTGCAGTTTTTCAAAGTCGTCCTTTTCGATGGTTGTGCTCTCCTTAATAGCCTTGCAACATCTTGTCTTATTCATTCTGCTGTATCATTGTTCACGCTAATGATAGGTACCTTGATACTTGATACGATTTGTTCCACTTTGATTCGTCTGGGCGGTGTACCGTAGTTGAAGCATTTTTCCATTGTTTTTGTTGCATCAGTGTTATTGTCGATGTATTATAAACCATTTTATTTTGTTCTGATGACTTTTGCAGGTTCATCATATCTGTAATACCATATATTCTTCTTCTTTTCTGAAAAACAACATATTTAGCTGCTGTTTTGTTTTGTATTTAAGTTTCAGTAAAGCTTGAATTATTCTGTACTCCCTTTGTTGCAGGTCATGAGTGATGCAGGTTTTTGCTCATAAATTTAATTGGTCTATCTTGTTTATTTTCATAGCTATAGAATATATAATATTTAATATGCCACAGAGTAGCTCTATAGCTACCTTCGTCTTATGCGTTAATTTTTATGTTCTCATCGTTTTTTATCTGGCAGGAGACAATATTTCCAATGTGTTCTTTGATCATTGATTTTATCAACGGATGTGCTTTTACTTTCTTTTTCTTTTTTGGAGACTTCTAGCGGTGACGAGAGAGATGTATTAATTTTTCTTTTATTGTTTTTCTGTAATTTTGCACGTATCCACTCCGTCTCCCTTTCCTTGTCTTCCTCGTCAGTGAAGTATTTAATTTTTTTTTTGTTTCTTCAGGTTGATTGGTTTTGTTCATCAACACTGTATGGCTTTGTTGCAAATTTTTCAATTGCATTTTTAGTTGATATATTCTTGTTTTCATTTTTTTATTTTCATTCACGGCTAGTTGTCATTGGGTATATAATATCTGTTCATTTTGTGATCCTGCGCAATTTTCCTGAAATAAAGGTTGATTCTCCTCCATCAAGGTTTTTTGATTTTGACTAGCTTGTAACATGCAACCTGTTCTGTATGACTAACACAGGTTGTTGATTATTACAAGCCATAACTTGCGATGATTATAAATAATAAATTCGAACTATCGAATTATTATTTCCTGCACGACCCGATTTGTGAATTTCACATCGTGTTTTCGTTCTAGGTAGACTAAACGCCAAATACGAAGACACCAACCTGCACGAGAAAATCACGTGACCGTGTACTATTCAACCGGAAAATATTAGTTTTTTTAAGAAAAGTAAAAGTTACGTTTTGTACATTTTTTAGTTAATGATGTTTATATTTTATAATTAGGACAATTTAAACAAAAAAAAAACATTTATTTAATTGTGAAAAGTGAAATATAAGGTTATGTTACTTGTTCATAAATTTAATCGGAAATGTTGTAATTCGCATTTTAATTATTAACCACAGTTCTAAGGGTAAATAATTCGTGTCTAAACAGTTTTATACTGCGATGGTTATAAATAGAGGGGGTAGAGTTGTATCGAATTAAAATATTAGATAGTATGCAAGTACAAATAAAGTTGAAGAAGTTATATAATTTGTTATGAGGAAAATATAGTATACGAATATAAACAGATGGTTTTTATACAACAAAACAGGTTTTAAGGGGTTTGCACAATGATGTTGTATTCATAAAAGCATTGAGCTATGGCAGTAGCATGTTAAAAAGGTCAACACGACACATATTAGTGTATTAAAGATAAATAAGAAATTTCACATATAAATCAATATAATTAAGCAATTAAACACATAACAGATATTGATTGCATGAAGTACAATAGTCATAATGTGTAGAACATGTATAATAATTGGTACAATGCATACGAACTCTGCGAACCATAAAAAGGGTTATGGTACGAAGACATTATGTTGGTAGATCATAGACTAAGTGTTTAAAAAGTGCTTAAGAAGTTAAAGTGCCTTAAAAACATATCTAAGAACATGAACAACACATGTGCAATGTGAATTAACAATATAAATACAATGAAATATTACACAATTACTCTACACTTATTTCTTCGTTATCATAATCTGATATAAAATCCTACGTATAATCAATTCCTCACAAACGACATCCATAATATGTTCTTTATTAATGTATTCTTCTTCAATTTCTTTAACATGACGGCACACTTTTTGCCAGTGGCTCTCCAAATCCATCGAACACTTTTCACGAGTTAGTTTTTCAACATCGGCTAATTTAAAAGTTGTTTCTCGATGCCACCCAAGCTTTTACAATGGCGCATATTTTTTCTATTGGATCTAGTTCCGGGTGGTATGGAGGTAGTCGACATACAGAGTGACCATGTTTCGCAAATATAGCATCAATTGAATATTCTGTATAGCTCGGTTTATTACATTTTATTAAATCATACAGCTCCACTTTTGTTTGGGATTCATCACGTACGATCCCTCGTTCTTGTAACCAAGTTATCATTTCCATTTTTTTACTGCTAAAAGTTGGATGTTTATCTGCTAACGTGCTGTGATAACTTGCATTATCCATAACAATAACTGACTTTTCGAGTAAATTCGGTAATGACTGGTGCTCAATCCATCGTTTATAATTAATAAAGTTCATATGGTCGTGATAATCACCTGTTTTTGAGCCCGATTTAAAAACTAAGAGGGCATTATTGATAAATCCCATTTCACCACCAGCATGTACTATTATAAGACGTTGACCTTTACCGATTGGACATTTTAAACCTTTGTTGGAATCATCTACCCAGGAATGTGGCGTTGTATGCGATGCATGTATAATGTTTCATCTGTATACACAATGGGTCGCCCTGCTCTTCGATACTTTGTTATTGCTCGTACATAAGCACAGCGTAAAGATCGTATATCGTATCGTTCCATTAAACATTTACGATTGTCAACGGTTTTCGTCCATTTAAAACCTATTTTATTTAATAATCTTCTTAAAGACGTTTCCTTCCCAAAGAAACCAATGGATTCGCCATCTTAAATAATATTATAGATAGCATTGACGGTTGGTCGTCGTTTCTCCGTGACATGAAGATTGTTTACAATGCGTCGCGTCGAATGACTGTTACACGTCCAAACCGCACTAGGCGTCGTGCATGCTTACTAATGTAAGCGGGTTGCCAAGCCAGCTAACAGGGAGATGGGCGTGGTCGAAATAATAAGTAAAATGAATAATTAATATTCTCAAACACCTTACACCTACATTCAAACAGCTCAGTCCGGGAAAATATGTCTCTAGGCGCCACCACAATCGAAACTTTGCTAAAATAATTGTCTTAAGCTGGATGTTAATTAACCCTACTTGATTGTGGAAAGTAGGATTGTGCTTACTCAGTAAACTCTCACACGAGGGTTCTAAAACAAACACTCGTCCAAAACAATTCAACTCAAACTCAAATATATTTAGTACTACCCAGGTTATTAAAAACTTTTTTGAATACACCTCGTATACCAAAACTTCCAAAATAAAATTGATCACTCAAATTCATTCACGTAACCAACCGTTATATTTTCTACTCATTAATGAATAAACTATTCTTCATTCAATGATCGGTAATTAATTTTTAAAATTCCTAACATGAACGATATCTTTTAAATTTAATTTACTTTTTATAACACTTCTGAATCGTATTGACATTTGTAAATATGCGTAAGTTCTCAAAACTCCAACTTTTTGTTATACTTAATGAAATTTTTAAAACAGCTGATCCGTCAATAGTGCATTGCGCTAATGAAACTAACGTGAAAATTTTGCAATCAACCTGGCAAATATGACTTTTCAGATTGTTTATTAATCTTAAAATCCCAAAATATGCAAAGTCTACACTTTAACTTGTCAAAAACTACTAGGTCACCAATTAAGTAATCGTCACAACTATATCTCATACCTGGCTAAATAAACAACAAAATAAAAATTTAACGATAAATATATATATATTGTCCTGAATAAAATAATAAACAAATGACAAGAAACAAACACAAATATATTTACATATACCACTACAGCGTGGTTGAAAATCAAAACCACACGTCACTACCAATTTCTGCAAAATTCTTAATACTAAAACAACCAATCAAAACCACATAACTCGAGAACGATTATCTTTTCGCTTCTAAACTAATTAATATTTACTCAACATTACGCAAATGAACAAAACAAAGAGATAATCGTACTTTACTAAATTTTCAAAGTACCTAAATGTATTCCTTACTTAAAATTGTCCATTAATCCTACGCTTTTCTTTCTTCTTTCTTCCGTAAATCAATTCTTTGTAGTCCATTTGTAATCCTTAAATTGCATGAAGGCACATAACCAGTGCTTCACAATTTCACAAACACTTATTCCTTTCTGTACTCACAAATAGTCCAATAACACGTAATAGTCTGTATACGTTTGGTTGCCTCTTAAGATTTCTAGCAACCTTTAGGAAAGTTTAGACCTTCCTTACACAAATAAACTTTTAATGTCACATAAAATTTACCTCAACATTGGCTTAATTTATTACATAAATTTTCGTTTACTTGAAGGTGGTCCCATAAATAATTTTAACTAAATATCGGTACAAGAACACGCGCTGCACTTAACACTAACGTAATAACTGTTAACTTTTTATAAATCTGCTTACGCACTTTTTACTTTCTTGAAAATAAACAAACTAATTTTATCTTCAATCTCACTTTAATCAATTGTTCTATTTATGAATGTCTTATACGATTCATCCCCTTCCGGGTAACGCAGTTGTTTAAACAATGACTGCCTTCACTATTATTCACAAACACAACTCCAACTTAACCCATTTTAAACCACATTACACCTCGCGGCGTCTCACCGAGCTCTCATCACAAGCCAAAAGCTAAAAACGAAAAAGCTCCCGTCAATCCCTGACTTTCCTATTTATAACTTCAGTCATCCATCTTTAAACATGTCTTCCTTCCGCGCTATATTCACCAATGGTATTCATTCAAAATTTCATAGTTCCAATAGCTACTACCATCTATACAAGCACGCTCATAACTACAATACATCGCCATATTTATTTTTACTTACAAATTTTACAATTACTTCATGAAGAAATCATTTTTCGTCATTACATTCATTCAGTAGCCACTCTGGACCATTACGCAACTTTCAACATTTATCTCCAACCTGCGCTCGATCTCCTTCCGCAACATTTGCAAAAATAAGTACCGTCTAAGGTCTCAAATCCCATATACATACACATATTCTCAAAACAATTGCACAACATTACGAAAACTTTCTGAAATTAACACTTAAACATACCCAATCTTTCTCTACATATTTTCTAAAACATTCTACACTTATACCCTCACATCTTCTGTCCAAAATTACTCCTTTTCCACCAACATTCCATTCTTTATCAAGTAGCAAAACAGTAGCAATACAGTGGCAAGCATTATCGTCCCATCGACAAATTTCTCTTCACATTTACATTCACCAGAATCTAATTATTCCAACACTAAAGTCTCTCTAATATTCAAATACGCGTATCTACATACTGAATAATATTTCTCCTAAATTTCCAGTGGCGTATCATACACCCACATACATTATGCATACACAAAAAAAATTTTTTTTTTTCGTTCAAACGTAATACACTCGTACTTAAAACACGTAATACACGTCATTATAACATCCTACATACAGGGTGCGTCAACGCAACCTGACATGACTTGTTCCCCACAATTATCGACAGATGATCTTGGTACGGTTTTCATTCCTTTATAAGAAGTATTGTACGATTCTATTTTACCACGTTGAATTACACTCCCTTCTCTAATAATTCTAATGACGGTACTTTTAGATGCTTCAGTTGCTTTCACAACGATATCAAGAACGTTAACTGTAAAGAAATGTAATCGCGAAAAAACTGACAGATGTTAATCGTAAAATAATGACATACCTTCATTCATATTTTTATGCAATTTGATAAACATTCCAAATAATTTCGCGGGCATCTTGCGATGAGACACGCCGCTTCTTTGCTGGAATGTTTGATGTACTATCAGACGATGTACTCGCATCACCCATTATAAACACGAACTAAATCAATATATTATATTAATACATATTACTGTGGATTACAAATACCACTTACTTGTAAATAAAAGGTGCTGAAACGGAAGGAGTTTTGAAAAAAACTGTTTACAATTGATAAAAACGTGCACGAAAAATGAGGTTAGAAAATAATAAACAACACTACATTTTGTGGACGGAACTTAATATCTACTTCTCACTCATATCATTATTCCATTTCTTTTTAATGCAATATTCGGTTTCTGCGCAGGTCTTCGTATTTGGCGTTTGCTCTAACAATAACGATTACGTAACTACTTACATTGATGAGAGAACAAAATATTTTTTTTTAAATAAATGTCAGTATAAATGTATGAAGTGATTGGTACACATACCTCAGTGTATATCAATAAAAAAAAATGGATTAAAAAATAACCACGAAATGTATTGCCTATTGGAATGTATCTAATTTATACATTTTGTAATGTAAACCCGTAGAAGTTTGAAACTGCATGAACATGTAAAAATTATTAATCTGTAATTTACTCAAATTGTATTGATTTGAGGAGAATTTATCAAAAAATAATACAAATTTTAGATTAACAGCTTTTCTACTTTCGACCTTATAAAATATACAAAAAAAAAACAATCCAGACAAAAGTTCAAAAATTTTTAATATTTATATTTTATTTTTTTTCAGGTGGAATCTATGCAGAAATTAATCGCCATTTTGGGAAAGTGCTACCTTATGTGGAGTTAAAAGAAGTTCGCAAACATTCTTTCATAAAGGCATTTATACCTGCAATTGATAGCGACCGTTTTGTGGAATCAGTGCGAAAAATTAGTTCCGGAACTGCTTCTGTAAACTTAAATTTTTATCAATACCAGGTATGTTTTATTATCCAACTTTAGCACTTAGACATACTATCAAAATGATCAATGATCACGTTGGGAGGATTTGCATTTGCGAAAATTTGTTGCTTCTCTTTTTGTTAAGGAAGCTTCACCGGCAAAAATTTCTATTTGAACCTTTTTGCTCGTTGGTGCACTGGAAAAATGTAACCATAGCTGAGATCAAATGGTAACAGATCTTGTACTAAGTGTAGATGGTACAGATTGAGCATTAATGAAAAAAAAGACTACTTTAAATTGGTTGACTATTTTTGGCGAAAAGAACACTTATCAAATGTTTTACAATTGCAATGTGTTTTACGTTGCTTAGAATAACCTTAACATTAGTTCACACTCAAAAGAAATGCAATCATTGCATTTATATTACTAATAATTGGGATAAATCTGTGAATTGGCCATTAGATGTTTCTCAACTGTTAAAAAAAGTAGAGAGCTGAAATTGGAGCACGGCCATAGTTTCCGACGATCTATCTTTCTAAAATATTTTCATCAAAACGGCACTTCCGGTTATGCCGGAAGTGGCCATTAACTTTATTTTATTAAATAGAACCGTATATTTTTGTTACCGCCATTAGATTCCTTACTCAATTTGCTACATTTTGTGTCTAGCTTATTTTTATTTAGTTGCCATGGTTACGGAGATATAACAACTTTATGAAAAAATGTCGACTTGCAAGGGTTTATTAGAAAAGTCATAACTTGTAAACCATTAATTCTACTGAAATAAATAAAAAACTCATTAATTGCACAAGAATTGCTCTATCCGCTGAGTGGTCGCTAAATTCTATAGCTTTATTAGACAAGTCACAATAATTTCGTAAACTTGAGAAACTTCAAATACGGATAACTCAATTTTTTTAAATGGAACTCCCCTACTTTCTTATCAGCTGCCGATAGAGAATTTGATTGGCAAAATTTTTTTTTTCAAATGATCGGTATGCCTATCATTATCCGTTTCCGAAGAAAAAGCATTTTTATGAATATTATGTAATTTATTATAATTAGTAAGTGGCTTTGGAGCTCCGTTGGTATTGTAACAGCTGCGTGCAATTGTCTTTATTTATGTTTATTAAGTGAGCCATTTTGACACTTAAACATGCAAAATCACCGTTTTCGTTATACAAACGAGCAGGTTTTTTTATTTTTTTGTTGATTTGACGAATGTAATCAGATTATTTCAAGAACGTGTCGTTTATTTAATGAAAATATCCAAATGTATCAGAAATGACTCCAAAAAAGTTCAGAACACTACACAAGAATTTTATTCAGTTTGGCAAATCAACTTGTTCAAGAAATGTCGTTCCTTGTGTTCTAACAGAAGATAACAAAATCAATATTTTGGCATATTTTGAGGTAAATCCTCGTTCATCTATTTATGCAGCTTCGGAAGATTCTGGTTTAACAATGCAGAAAACTCTAAAAAAACATAAGAAGCATCGGTATTCCTTCATTCGCCTACAAAAACTGAGTCGACAAGATTATCCGAAGAGGATTCAATTTTGTGAAGACATGATGAATGAAATTCAACAAAACGAAAACTTTCTTAGAGATGTGATTGGGCGGACGAAGCAAAATTTGATCAAAATGGAATAGTCAATAGGAGAAATCGGCATTACTCTGAAAATCCTCGACTGTTTCAAACCGTGGACAACCAAAGAAAATTTGAAGTTAATGTTTATCGTATGATCATGATTGATCAGCTCAGGTACGTTTTATATAACGAAAATTTAAATGGGGCTCGATATATTCAGATTCTGGAAACCAAGTAGAAACCTTCGTTGATGAACTGCCGTTAAATATAGCGAAAAGATGCTGGTACCAAATGGATGGGGCTCCACCCCATAATACAAGAACTCTGGATCGAAAATTAACACAACTGTTTGAAGATAGATGGATCGGAAACAGTGGCCCACGGCTATGGCCACCCCGGTCACGGTGTATAACCGAATAGTAGGTTCTTTAGAAGAATTGGTTGATCGAATCCATCAAGCCTTTCGCGAAATGAATCCAGCAGAGCTTGTCAAGACAGTTACCACGGGCGTGCAAGTTAGGCTAGACATGTGTGTTCAGCAAAACGGCGAGCACATCGAACATTTACTCTAATTATTTTGACTTGTAATTGTTGCCGTTAATATGACGTTATCCAATATTGCCACTGTATTCAAATACGCTCTTGTAGTTATTCCTTTTTCTTGTGTTAAAGCTCAAGTAACGTTATTTCTTGTATAGTGATTTCCAAACTGAATAAAATTCTTGTGTAGTGTTCTGAATTTTTGGAGTTCTTTCGCATGCACTTAATTTCAAAAATATTGTCACTAAATTGACAGCGTAGGTGCTCGCTATTAAACATGGTTTGCATAAGTTTTGAAGTTTTAAATATGGAAATTATAGAATATCTTAACTAAGCATAAATAAAGACAATTGCACTCAGCTGTTACCATACCAACGGAGCCCCAAAGCCACTTACTAATTATAATAAATTGAATAATATTCATAATTTTACATAAAAATGATTTTTCCTCAGAAACGGATAATGATAGACATACCGATCATTTGAAATAAAATGTAGCAAGTCAAATTCTCTATCGACAGCGAAAGTAGGGATGTTCCATTTGAAAAAATTGAGTTATCCTTATTTGAAGTTTCTCATGTTTACGAATTTATTGTGACTTTTCTAATAAAGCTACAGAATTTAGCGACCACTCAGCCGATAGAGAAATTCTTGTTCAATTAATGGGTTTTTTATTTCTTTCAGTAGAATTAATGGTTCAAAAGTTGTGATTTTTCTAACTAATCCTTGCAAGTAGTAATTGTTCCATAAAAATTGTTATATATCCGTAACCATGGCAACTAAAAAAAACATACACTAGACAGAAAATGTGGTAAATTGAACAAGGAATCTTATCCCGGTAAAATATATCGTTCAACTCTCTAATGTTTTAGGAGTTGAGAAACGTCTAATGGGCCAATTAAAAATTACTCTCTCTCTCTCTCTCTCTCTCTCTCTCTCTCTCTATATATATATATATATATATATATATATATATATATATATATATATATATATATATTATAAGGCCCTTTCTGGTATTGTCTTACAAGAATATTCCGCTATGTGGATTTAAGTGCTCTTTCGACTAGACCCAGTTGGGAAGTAGGGGTGGGTTTCGGTTGATTCTTATATCTGTTAAATAAGTTTTGACACCTCAGGTTTAATACATGTATTGAACACTTTTGTTAAATTTTACAAATCCTTTTTACATATACCAACTTAGCGTATTTCAGTATATGTACATTTTAACTTAAATATTCAATTTACAATTGTCAGGTAAGTGTATTAAACCTCAATAAAACAATATCCGTGTAAAATAAATGAAAAAATTGTATCGCACAAAACTGAAAATAAAAATTATTCTGGATGGTGGGTGGGTTACCCGCTATACCTTTGGGTCCTGCTGGCCAAGTATGGACGTGATTTATTCACCTTGGTTGACGTGTCTGTGTCGTTGGTAGAACTGTAATGAGAATTACGTATAATAAAATTATAAACAACCAACTGACGGTTTTCAATTTTTCTAGTTTCACCCCTAAGAAGTTTTGATTAATCGATGTGCGGTTGTGTGAGCGTTTTATGCAAGGATTGATTGTCTTTCAGGTAACTTACCCTATAATTTTATATTAATACGAAATTGTTACAATGGAGATTACGGTTGTATATTTTAGCACTGTTTGTTATTTTGTCTATGATATACGGGATCCCGTTTGTCAATTTCAATCAAATTAATCAATTAACTTTTAATTATATTTACAAAGTCACGATGGGGTTTTACATTATCGGAAGGCCGTCTTTATCATTCACAACGGAAACGTCCTTGTACACGAAAGGGTATAAAATAAGTGATTTTCACTGAATATTTATAGGGGAAAATTGTCTAATTAGGTTAACCAGGTTTCTCTAAAACGCGACTTATTATTTTTATTTAATACAATGTGAAAATATACTAAATTTTAACACAATATTACGATCGGCATAACAACAGCTGTTGGTAGGTGATAGAAGGTCAATGTTATTGGTTTCAATGTACGTAAACGAGAATGAAATTAAAGGGATTTGCAAATTAATGATCTTTAAATAGGGTTAGGGATGGTTGACTAAAAATTCTTGATTAGAATTTTTTTAATTTAATTTACAATGACCCGGAATATTTCCAAGCTAAACTTCTAGATTGTACTGTGATTATTTTTAATCGGTTTCTTTTAATAAAACAGTATTTTTGGAGCAGGTTTGTTTTCAGGTGAATTCGGATATGCTTTTATATGTTATGGTTCGAGAACTTATACGGGGTGGTAATTATAAATCTCACTTACGGCCAAGTCGCCTGGCCTCAGCCGTCTAAATGAGGAGTTTTTGCGATTCTACTTATCAGGCGCTGGCCGAAAGTTCCAGATATATAGAATCTAAAGGTTTAATATGGCATTAGATGGATAAGCTCCCCTGCAGTCCAAGTTAGAAAACCCAGAGCTAGACAGTAACTTTTATTAATAGGGAATTAGGTGGTTGTGATTTTGTCTTCCAAAAAGAACCCTAGCTAACCAGTAATCCCACAGACGTCGCAAAAATGCCTCGCCAACTGAATAGGACCGTAACGTCCTTAGGAGACCGCCGAATTGCGTCAGCAGTTTTTCCTAAGTACGGTACTAATAGCTAGTTCCTTTCAAATCGGGATTTATATAGGTATCAAGATGTAAACAGGTAATTTCAACTTATTTTCTTTTGAATTAATTTGAAGTTAGGCTTGGAATAATCAACAATTTCAGTTTATACTGGATATACTTTAAGAATCGGCCAGGTTATGAATAATTCTCGAAGGGAGAATTTTCAAGAAGTGCAGGATTTCGGATTGGTAATAAATTATATCAGGTAATAAATTATTATTGGAACGGAATTGTAGACGATATTCTACAGGAAATCTACGAAAATGAGTATCGTAGACAGGGAATGTTGATTTCTGTGCAAATTTGCGGTTTTATATCTGGTCTAAAAAGGGGGGTTTAGGTGGGACGAAACGCGATGGGTTTGCACATCCACAAGAGGGGATACTGTGCGCACTGAAAGCGTAAATGTATTGTTATTTACAAAAAAATTACCTCTATAATTTCATTTTAAAATTTATTTCGCTCACCGTATTTCTGGTCGTTACAATATGTATATATATATATATATATATATATATATATATATATATATATACTAGGTACGATCTTCCAACTGAGCAAAGTAAAATCCGAGAGTTCAAACCCAATTCGACATAATCTTTTATCGTAATTAAAAAATTTTTACAAATAATAATTATTACTTTAGGCTTGCATTCGCTCATTAAATTTTTTTTGCATTAATATTGCTTATAGCAAAATAAAATAAACCAGTGTGAAACCTTTGCGAATTGCGAACGTATGATACATGATTAACTGGCGAAGTACATACAGTTTAAGTTTAAATCAAATGTGATTTGCCTCTAGCTTAGTTGGTAGAGCGCGTCTAGCAAAGCAGAAGTCGTGGGTTCGAACCCCACTCGAAGTAATTTTTAAAAGTTGATTAAAAAATACAAATACGCCCGCACGCACGCACACACGCACACGCACACACGCACACACGCACACCACACACACACTCACACTCACATCACACACTCACACACTCACACTCACACACTCACACACACACACTCACACACTCACACACACACACTCACACCTCACACACTCACACACACTCACACCACACACTCACACACTCACCATCACCCACACCTCACACTCACACACCACACACTCACACCACACACCACACACTCACACACTCACACTCACACACTCACACACCACTCACACACACTCCACAACACCACACTCACACCACACACACACCACACTCCACACACCACACCACACTCCACACTCACACACTCACACACTCACACTCCACACCACACACACACACTCCACACACCACACACACTCACACACACTCCACACACACACACACTCACACACACACATCACACACTCCACACACTCACACACCTCCACACACTCCACACACACACACACATCACACACACTCACACACTCACACACCACACACACACACACACACACCACACACACACACACACACTCACACTCACACTCCACTCACACCTCACACCCACACACCACACACACACACACACACACACACTCCACACACTCACACTCCAACACCTCACACTCCACACTCACACCTCACACTCCCACACTCCACACTCACACACTCACCACCACACTACATACACCACACACACCACACACGCACACTACGCTCACACCACACCACACGCCACACACACACACACACACACACACACACACCACACACACACACCACACACACACACACACACACACACACACCACACAACTCACATACATTATATATATATATATATAATATATATATATATATATATATATATATATATATATATATATTATATATTTATATATAACTAACGCACAGTTTTAATAACATTAATATTCTTAGACATAACACACAATTAGAAATAATTTATACAAAAAAGATCCATATCAAAGTTATGGAACTCCCTATATATTATTTTGATCTATGACTAAAATAAAGCAAGTTAAATTCCTATACCAACACTTACAAATTTAATGATTTTGAAATTACAGACTTGAATTAAAAATTTATTTGTACGTTTATTATTATTGAACAGTCAATTTGTCAATGAAATACACATAAATGTTTGTTAAGAAAATATACAGCACTCACACAGTCCACACAGCTCACCACACTCACACACCCACACACTCCACTCACACACACTCACTCCACACCTACACACTCACCACACACTCACACTCACACACACACCACACACACACACACTCACACACCACACACACACACTCACACCCACACTCACACACACTCCACTCCACACTCACACACTCACTCACCACACACACACACACACTCACACACTCCACACTCACACACCACACCACACACTCACACACACACACATCACACACACACTCACACACCACACACTCACACTCACCACACTCACACACCTCACACACACACACACTCACTCATCACACACACACACACTCACACTCCACACTCACTCCACACACTCACACACACACACATCACACACACACTCACACCACACACACACACACTCACACACTCACATCACTCACACCTCACACACTCACACTACCACACACACACCACCACACACTCACATCACTCACACACTCACACACACACTCACACCACACACTCACACCCACACACTCACACACTCACACCACACACACACACACACACACACACACACACTAACTCACACACTCACACCACACTCACACTCAATCACACTCACTACACTCACACACTCACACACTCACACACCACACACTCACACACCACACTCACCACACACACACACACACACACACCACACACCACACTCACACACTCACACCACTCACACACTCCACACTCACACACTCACACCACACTCACACACTCACACTACACACACCACACACCACACTCACACACTCCACACTCACACACTCACACACCACACCTCACCACACTCACACACTCCACACTCACACACACACACACACCACACACTCACACACTCACACCCCACACTCACACACTCACACCTCCCACACTCACACACCACACCTCCACACTCACTCACACTACCCACACACACACCACCACCTCACCACACACCACACACCACACACACACACACACACACTACACACACCCCCCACACTCCCACCACACACTCCACACCACACTCACACACCCACACCACACCACACACACACCACACACTCACACACCACACTCACACTCCACACCACACACTCACCACTCACACCCACTCACACACACCACCACACACCACACTCCACCACACCACCACACTCACACCCACCACTCACACACACCACACCACACACTCCGCACACACTCACACCACCACCCACCCACACGCACCCACGCACACCCCACACCACACACCACCACCACCACACTCCACACTCCACACACCACACACCCCACACACCACACCACTCACACACACACACACTCACACACTCCACACCTCCACACACTCCACACTCACACTCACACTCACCTCACACATTTCACCTCACACACACACACTCACACCACCTCACACACTCACCACACCTCACACCACACTCCACACTCACACTCACTCACACCACACTACACACACCCACACTCCACACTCCACTCACACACTCACACACCACACACACACTCCACACCTCACACTCACACTCACACACTCCTCACACACACACACACACACACACACACACACCACACCTCCACACACCCCCCCACACCCACCCAACACTCACACACCCCACACTCACACCCACACACACCACCCCCACTCCACACTCCCACCTCACACATCACACACCCACCACACCCACACCCCCCCCACACCCCCACCACACCCACCCCCCCCCCACACACCACACACACCCACACACACACACACCCCACACTCCACACCACACCCACACCCACCCCCCCCCCCCCCCAACACCCACACCCCACCCCACCTCCCAACCACACACACCCCCCCCCACACACACACACACACACTCACACACACACACACACACACACACACCACACACACACCACACACACTCCACACACATCACACACCCACACACTCACACCTCCCACCCACACACTCACACCTCCCTCCACCTCACACCTCCACCTCCACCTCACACCTCACCTCCACACTCACACCCACACCTCCACACACTCACACACCTCCACCTCCACCTCACACCTCACACCTACACTCCACCTCCCACACTCACACACCTCACACCTCCCCACTCACCACCCTCCACACTCACCCCCTCCACCCCCCTCCACACCCCACACACCACACCTCCACACACTCACACCCACCACACCTCACACACACACTCCACACCCACACTCACACACCTCACACTCACCCCCCACCTCCACACACCACACACTCACACACACACTCCACACACTCACACACCCACACACTCACACACCCACACACTACACACCCTCACACACACACCTCACACACACACTCACACACACTCACACACCTCCCACCCACACTCCACACACTCCCACACACTCCACACACACTCCCACACCACACACACTCCCCTACACACACTACACCACACACTCACACTCACACACACACACTCACACACACACACTCACACACTCACACACACTCACACACTCACACCCACCACACACTCACACACTCACACACTCCACCCACACTCCCACACTCCACCTCACACACACTCACACACCTCCACCCCACACCTCACACCTCACACACTCACACACACTCCACACACTCACACACTCACACACCTCCACACACTCACACACCTCCACACACTCACACTCACCTCCACCACACTCCACACACACTCACACACTCACACACACCTCACACACCCACACTCACCACTCCACACTCACACACACTCACACACACTCACACTCACACACACACACTCACACACCTCACACCACACTCCACACTCACACACACTCACACACACTCCACACACACTCACACACTCACACACACCACACCACACCTCACTCACACACTCCACACACACTCACACACTCACACACCTCCACACACTCACACACTCCACACACCTCACACCACACACTCACACACTCACACACACTCACACTCACACACTCACACACTACACTCACACTCACACACCTCACCACACACACTCCACACACTCACACACTACCACACCACCACACACACACACTCACACACCGTCACACACACATCACACACACTCACACACCTCACACACACTCACACACTCACACCCACACACACACACTCACACGCTCACACACTCACGCTCACTCACACCTCACCGCACACTCACACACGCTCACACCACCTACACACCTCACCTACACACCTCACACGCGCTACCCCACACTCCACACGCTCACACCTCACCACCGCTCACACACTCACCCTCACACGCGCTCCACGCGCTCACACCGCTCACACGCGCTCACGCTCCACGCGCTCACACGCTCCCACGCGCTCACAGCGCTCACACGCGCTCACACGCGCTCACACGCGCTCACGCGCTCACACGCGCTCACACGCGCTCACGCGCTCCACGCGCTCACGCGCTCACACGCGCTCACACGCGCTCACAGCGCTCACACGCGCTACACGCGCTCACGCCACGCGCTCACAGCGCTCACACGCGCTCACACGCGCTCACACGCTCACACGCGCTCACGCGCTCACACGCGCTCACACGCGCTCACACGCGTCATCACGCGCTCACACGCGCTCACACGCGCTCACCGCTCCACACGCGCTCACGCGCTCACACGCGCTCACACGCGCTCACCGCTCACACGCGCTCACACGCTCACACGCGCTCACACGCGCTCACACGCTCACACGCACACACGCTCACACGCTCACACGCTCACACGCTCACACGCTCACACGCTCACACGCTCACACGCTCACACGCTCATACGCCCTCACACGCTCACACGCTCACACGCTCACACGCTCACACGCTCACACGCTCACACGCTCAACGCCCTCACGCTCACACGCTCACACGCTCACACGCTCACACGCTCACACGCTCACACGCTCACACGCTCACACGCTCACACACTCACACACTCACACACAATGCTAATTCGCACAAATACCAGAGTAAGAGAGCCCCGTACTGTCTTTTATTTTAGCAGATTTCAGCTCAATGAATCCGCGTACGAATAAGATACCTTTGCAAGACTATGTTTGATTCTTTGAATACGTTACATAGGCTGGTAAAATGATTGGCTGCGAGTTTTCAGTTATATAAAAATACATACACTAGAATAAATATTCCTTTAATTGATCACATACACACGTCGTTAACATACGCAGTTTAATCCCGAAAGAAAAGACAACTTAGTGTTGGCGAATTCAAAAAAAAATGTACACGCAAAAATTATTTTAAAGACAAACTGTTAGAATGAAGGTATTTAATTAACCCAAAAATCGATCTGGCGCGATTGACACGCTAACTATAACTGCCCCTCCACCCCTATATCTACTCCCGAAAAACCAGCCCCGTTTTTCAAAAGTAATAAAAAAAAACAAGAAACATTAATTTCCGTTGGAACAGTTTCATATTAATTATTGCATATCTTAATTTTAAAAATATGTATTCGTTCGTAACAAACCCTATCGCGGTTTGTACCACCACAATTAATCATTTTTACATCAAGAGCGCATATAAGAAATTCCAATGATTCCTTACGCCCCTTCAGTAAAGCATTTTTAAGCGTGCACCTCCCACTCACCCCCCAACATGTGTTTTACAATCCTAGACAAATATCAGTTACAAACAATCCCAAATTCCTTACATAAAAATTACGAGATATTATCAAGATATTAAAAATTCACTAATTATCTTTTCTATCGTGGTAACAATGGCGGCTTGACAAACGTTTATTACAATAATAAAATTTTCGCGGTCCGCTACCTACAATTGATTACGAATTGACTAAACGACGCTTAAGTTAATCAACCAATGTCGGGCGTTTAACTTACTAAACGGTGATTAACTGCTGTACCTCTTATCTGCTGTGTATATACTGCCGGTGTTCTACTATTTAAATCGAATATCCAACTCTGGTAAGTACATAGGCTGTACTATGTATAGTAATTTATACTAAATAAACATTATAGTAGCGTTATCGGATTTTGGTTATAAAAAAAACATTCAAGTGCAAGATCTCATTTTCCATTGTGATCATGAAAGTCGTTTTTTTTACGAATACTCGTAAATTACCACACTATTTTCAAAGAAAGTAATATTTTTATTATTTTATTGAAAATATAAGCGTCAATTTGATAGTTGTAAATTCAAAAGTCCTTTGACCAAATTTCGAGTTACAGGATATCATTATGGAAAAGAATCGTGTATAACACGTTATAAAAGTATATTTTGTTCTCTTATTTACTTGATAAACTTGGTTATGATTTTATTCAACATCCTTTTCTAGACACAGTTTACTATCTCGTTTTCTGACATTGCCATGTAATATACTATAGACTTCAATCAATGGTTATTTTAAACATAACCAAACTTCAGTATCAAAACTAATCCATGATCAAATGTCTTATACCGGTTTCACCAACTTGCTGTTAAAATAATCTTAATTGCCGTTTATGTAACTACTGATTAAGACATTTGACCATGGATTAGTTTTGTACTGAAGTTTGGTTCACAAACCTTGTTTCAAATAACCGTTGAATGTAGTCCTATTAGACTTGCAACTTACACATAACTGTCAGAAAACAGAGATACTCCCAAAACTGTCATTAGAAAGGATGTTGAATAACATAACCTTAAATTCACCTCAAGTCAATTTTTCACACTCACACACTCACACACTCACACACATACACACTACACACACACCATCACACGCACATCACACACGCGCACATTCACACACACACACACACACACACACACACACCACACACACACACACACACCACATCACACTCACACACTACACACTCACACACATCACACACTCACACACTGACACACTGACATACTGACACACTGACTACCTGACACACTGACACACAGACACGCTCACACGCACACGCTTACACAAGCCACACGCACACGACGCGCACACGACAGCGCACAGCGCACACGCCGCACACGCGCAGCACTACGGACGCACACGACGCACGCGCAGCAACGCACGCACACGCGCACACGCAACGGCACGCGCACACGCGCAGCACGCGCACGCACGCGCACAGCACAAGCCAGCAAACACAACACACCACACACGATATCCACGCACAACCACACAACACACACACAAAACAACACACAACACACAACACACACACACACACACACACACACACACACACACAAACACACACACACACAACACACACACACACAACACACACACACACACACAACACATATATAATACAACAACACATCACAACACACAAAACACAAACAAACAAACACAAAACACAACACACACAACACACACACACACACACAACACACAAACACACACACAACTACACAATAACACACAATACACACACACATAACACAATAAACACACACAACACACACATACACACACACACAAACACACACACACACAACACAACACACACACAACACACAACACACACACACACACACACAAAACACACACACATAACACACACAACACAAAAAACATCAACACACACACAAACACACACAAATAACAAACATAAACACATACACATCACACAAACACACAAACACAAACACACAAATAAACAAACAATAACCACCACACAAACACACACACCAAACACACACAACCACAAACACAAACACAAAACACACACACACAAGCAACCACACAAACACACAAAACACAAACCACACAAACACACCACACAACACACAAAACAAAAACACACACACACACACACACAACACACACAAAAAAAACACAAAACAACACAACACACAACACACACACAAACACACACAAACAACAACAAAATAAACACAACACAAAAAAATACAAAAAACACACACACACACAAAAAATAACAACACCAAACATAACAAACACACATAACATCACACATAACATACAACAAATAAACAAAACAATAAAACAACAAAATAAACACATACAAACACAACACAAAAAAAACAAACACAACAAACACACACACAACAAAAAAATAAAATAAATACATTAATATAATAATACAAAATATAAAATAAAAACAATATAATATAAAACTACAACATATTTTTTAAAACATTATTTTTTAACTATTTAAATATAAACATTATATTTAACATTTCTTTACATTTATCAACTTTCAAATTTTATTTATTCATCTTCAGATAATCTGCAATGTTAATTTTAACTTATTACAATTAATTATTAATACTATTATCTATTAATTTACAATAAACTTAAACATATAATAAAACACCATACAAACATTTCGTCATCAATATAAAAACATCTTACAATATTAAAATGATGCTATTCTGATATATTTACAACTGACAAAAAAATGCTTTTAGAATAAAAAAATGATATATTACATATAAACATTTTATTGATATCAACATTATGTTTTACTAAAATATGATCGTTTATTTCTTTAAACATATTATAGAAATGGATAATACCAATTATAATATTAATTAACATTATCCTTATTACATTTATAAATACAATCAATCATACAAAAAGATTTACAACTCTATTGTTCTAATGATAATACATAACTGTGTATATTACTTAGTTTACTAATATCCGATCTCTTATTTAGGCTGTTTCTTTCACCATTTATGCAAACCATTTCTAAGAACAGTCGTTTTTGATAATTGTTGGCCGTTTCAAAATTTTAGTATATCGAAATCCATCACGTTTTCATTAAGAACATGTTCCGTAGGGCACACGATTGACATTTCTATGTATGTCGCTTTTATGTGATGTTATCCTACCTAATAGATTTCTACCCGTTTGGCCAATATAAACTTTCATACTGTACTCAGGTCCTGAAAATAATAATTTTATATAAATAAGTACAGTCAAGATTACCTATCTCTGTTATATATATATATATATATATATATATATATACGCCACGGAGTTTTATATGAGCCTATTGGAATTTTTTAATTCTTTTTTCTTAGAGCATATACAGGGAGCACAATTAGAAATAATTTATAGGGTGTTCGCAAAAAAAGATCCATATCAAAGTTATTTTTTTTATGGAACTCCCTATATATTATATGTTTTTTGGTATCCATGACTAAAATAAAGGCACGTTGCAATAGAATTCCCTATACCTAACACTTACCGTTTCAAAGATATTTAATGATTTTTGAAATTACAGACTTGAATTCAAAATTTATTTTTGTTACGTTTATTATTATTGAAACAGTCAGTACTTTGCAAAAGGGTTGTTGTGTAAGACAGCATGAAATGTTTGTTAAGAAAGTATACAGGGCACTCAAAAGTCAAATGTTAACTTCAGGTACGTAATATTGCAATAATAAAAAAAATTGTTGTAAAATGTTATAACTTTTCAAATTTTATTAGGGTTCCCTATATCTAACTCTAACAGTTTTTGAGTTATTTTGATTTCTTGTTATTTTAAATATTACATCTAATTTTTCAATATTAAGATGACCTTGAAATACAAGATGACTTATTTTTTATTTTGTAGAGTAAATGAAACTTAGTACTAAAAAAAATACGGTATATTAATAAAACATGGAAATAATTTAATCACGTATAGAATTTAAAAAATACAAACACATGCTTCTACTTTAATAAATGGAAGTGGCGTGCATTTTGATCAATACAAAGGCTTATTCTGCCTTGGAAAGACCTCTTTACATTTAATAACATTTGAGGTGTTATTGCTTCAAAGACATAGCATATTCTTGCCTACATATCATCAGGTGTAGTCGGAGGTACGTTATAAACGTTATCTTTTATGTAGCCCCATAAAAAATAGTCATATCTGGGGATCTTGCCGGCCAATTTTGTAGTCCTCCCCGTCCTATTCATTTGTTACTGAACCATCTAAATGAAGCCACATCTGTCTTCTGATATCTACGGGAATGTCTTCCAAAACATCAGGTAAATTATATTGCAAAAATCTTTTAAACTTTTGACCGTTTAAATTTCCATTAAAAAAGCGAGACTATTATGTGCGATCCCAAAATTCCGCTCCACACGTTAACAGACCATCGGTGCTCATGATCAAGGGTGCGAACTAAATGGTAATTTTCATCACTGTAGTAATGGCGATTGTGTCTGTTGACCAATCCGTTATTATGGAACGTGGATTCGTCTGAAAATAGTACAGAGTCGCAAAAATTATCATTTTCACCCACTTTGTCGAGAACCCATAGGCAAAAATCAAGTCTTCGAATGAAATCATTATCAAGCAGATCCTGATGTAACTGAATACGGTATGGATGAAATTTGTGTCTTTTAATTATTCTACCAACGCTTCGTTTGCTGAAAGCTACTTCTCGACTTATTTTACCCTGACTTGTGTGGAGATTCTCAACAAGGGCAATTACCTCAAACTCATTGTCTCCATTTCCAGTGACAGGCTTTTGTCAGAGTATGTTTTCATTTTTTCACAATTTTTTTAGGACAATTTCGCTTATTATTATGTATAAGTGAATACCTTAGAAATACAATATTATGACGTTATATTATTTAACAAATGTCAAATAATAATTAAACATTGTCAATGCCACCCTGCATCTTCAAGTAAACCTAAGAGCATCGGAATTATTATAACAATAAAAAATTTCAAAATAACTGAAAACTGTTAGAGTTAGGTATAGGGAACCCTAGTATAATTTGAAAGGTTATAAAATTTTACAACAAATGTTTTTATTAAATACAGGGTGTGCTATTTAAAATAAGGCAGTTATTTGCAATATTAGGTACCTGCAGTTGACATTTGATTTTTGAATGCCCTATATATTTTCTTAACAAACATTTTATGCCGTCTTACACAACAATCCTTTTGCAAAGTACTGACAGAGGCTACGCTGTTTCAATAATAATAAACGTAGCAAAAATAAATTTTAAATTCAAGCCTGTAATTTAAAAAATCATTAAATATCTTTGAAACGGTAGGTTTGAGGTATAGGGAATTCTATTGCAACTTGCCTTTATTTTATTCTTAGATTCCAAAGAACATATAACATACAGGGTGTTCCATTAAAAAAATATATAATTTTGATATGGATCCTTTTTGGTGAACACCCTATATAGTTGAAATTATTTTTAAATTGTGCTCCTAAACACCCTGTATATGCTCTAAAAAAAATAATTGAAAAAATCGAATAGGCGGCTCCTATAGAAACTCCGTGGCGTATACGGTGCGCCACCCTGTATATACTGGGTGTCCAAAGCGTCACGCGACGACAGGTTGTGGCTTCGCTGTTGATTTTTCATTAAAATCATTTATACAAAAGTTATATGGTTTCAATACGTGCACAACTTAAAAATATTTTAGCACCTATAGGGTGATTCGTAAAAGTAATGGGGTATCAACTGTTTTATTTTAAATGAAACACTTTGTATATTATTACATTTTTGGATAGCCTAATGAATAAGCATTTCAACGATGTATTCATTTGTTCATATAAAATGCAACGTTGCCAAGTTATTTAACAAAAATGTATTTTTTCCTGAATGTAAGGTTAGCACTAAAAATTAATTCTTGGTTTATTATCTAAGTTGAGGCAAATTAGTTCAGGGATATAATTAAGCTAGGTATAGGCTTTGAAAATATGTAAACGTTTTAGTGATGTATTGAATAGGAGAGAGAAGGCTCCGTGTGAAACTTTAGCATGTACAACGTACATCAATTTTCTTATTTCAAATGGAACACCCTGTATATTTTGATATGGGCGAATAGTACTCTTAAAGACCTAACTTTTATCTAAGTACATTTATACCGCTAAAATTTATAGTTTTTAAAATATTTCCATTTTTTTTAATTTTTCTATAATTACTTTAAACCAGATTAGTAATAGTAATAATTAAATTTATTAAATATTTTTAACAATAAACTAAACTATGTAATATTGAAATAATAAACAAACAATTAACAAGAACAAGAAGTAGGTAAGTCAAACATCCAAATGTTCATTTAAAAAATTATAAATAAGGTTCAAACAAGCCTCCTCCTTTCTCAATGCACTGATTCAATCG
Organism: Vesta saturnalis; assembly: GCA_036346205.1. Lineage (NCBI taxonomy): Eukaryota > Metazoa > Arthropoda > Insecta > Coleoptera > Lampyridae > Vesta > Vesta saturnalis. The sequence continues at coordinate 1,359,243 of JARFJB010001320.1, forward strand.
TTGTCTGTAGGAACGTTGTAAATTATGCAACGTTTGTTGGATTACATTACGAAACGCTTGTTGAATTCTTTCCCTCATATTTTCGCCAGTAGTCGGCGATGTTCTATAAACTTCATTTTTAATGTAGCCCCATAAAAAATAGTCCATGAAAGTCAGATCGGGTGATCTAGCTGGCCGCCCGTAACGACCTATCCAACGATCAGAAAATTTTACTGAATTTAAATCGTTTTCCAAAACATAGGGTCCTAATAATCTGTTGCCAATAATACCAGTCCAAACATTGAGACTCCATCGATGCTGATTGTTTCTGTATCTAATTATATGTGGATTTTCCATGGCGTAATAATGACAATTATGTCTATTTACAAAATAATTGTTATGAAAAGTAGATTCGTCTGTCATCATAACTGTATTAAAAAAATTATGTGGTTGTTGCAATCCCCAACGACAGTAATTTAATCTATTTTCAAAATCATGTTTATCCAATGCCTGATGGAGCTGGTTCTTGTATGGATGGTATTTATATTCATTAATTTTATTGTGTATTGTTGATTTCTGTAAATCATGTTCCACTAGTTGAGTTTCCTCGTTGTTTACAGGTTTTGGACAATTGTTCTTTTTATATGACATCGATCCTGTTTCCTCAAATCTACTTTTTAAATCTTCAAGAACTCGTTCATCTGGACAACAGGCATCACGACATTTTTGTTTATAAATTCTAGAAGCAAGTAAACAATTACCTTGGGGTTCTCCTATTATGTAAATCATTTGAATTAATTCGTTCTTCGTATATTTCATTTTAAAATTTAGAGTTCTTCTCTTAATTCAAGTTTTCTTCTAAATACAAATGTAGTGAAAAAGTAGTTTTGAAAGAAATCAAGTTAAAATACACCTAATTGACATATTAAAATTTTGTTTTATTGTTTTTAAATCATGGCACTCTATTAAATCGTTTCGTTATAAAATAATTATAGAAAAATTAAAAAAATGGAAATATTTTAAAAACTATAAATTTTAGCGGTATCAACGTATTTAGATAAAAGTTAGGTCTTCAAGACTACTATTCGCCCATATCAAAATATACAGGGTCTTCCATTTGAAATAAGAGAATCGATGTACGTTGAACATGCTAAAATTTCACACGGAGCTTTCTCTCCCCCTATTCAATATATCAATAAAACGTTTACATCTTTTCAAAGCCTATACCTATCTTAATTATATCCCTGAACGAATTTGTCTAAACTTAGATAATAAACCAAGAATTAATTTTTATTGCTAACCTTACATTCAGGAAAAAATACATTTTTGTTAAATAACTTGGCAACGTTGTATTTTATATGTAGTACAAATGTATAAATCGTTGAAAATCTTATTCATTAGGCTATCAAAAAATGTAATGATATACAGAGTGTTCCATTTAAAATAAAAAAAGTTGATATCCGCCCTACTTTTACGAATCGCCATGTAGGTGATAAAATATGTTGTGCACGTATTGGAACCATATAACTTTTGTATAAATGAATTTAATATAGAAAAATGTCAACTTTACGGAATAATCAAGTCTTTAACAATCCGTTCCATTCGTCTATCTGTCCAAGAATCAAACAATGACGAACTCGACAAATTAACAAAAATGTTACAACAAAACGGTTATCATTTAAAGAAAATTAATACCATCATCAATAAATATACAAATATTGCACAAAAATCTTCAAAAACTGTTGATGAACCTAAAAAATTAGTTGTTTTGCCTTATGTAAAACGGGCCACTGACAGAATTGGTAACAAATCTCCCAAAAACCAATTCAGAGACGTTTACAAACCTAATAATTCTCTCCGACAATTTCTCCGAAACGCTAAAGATTATATGCCTAGTGAAAACCAAGGAATATACAAATTTCTTGTTCTGGATGCTGTCGCTCCTATATAGGACAGACGAATCGAAGATTAAAAATGAGAGCACAAGAGCACAAGTTGGCAATAAAACATTTCAACACATCTTCTTCCTTGGCTTGCCATCAAATGGGTACTGGTCACAAAATAAACATAGACAACATTAAATTACTCGCTGCTACTTACACGTTGAATGAGCGTGTCATACGAGAGACCTTCGAAATTGAAAAGAGACCTTTGGCAGTTAATAAGACGGACGATACTTCGATAATATCGTCGAAGAATATGATAAAAAAAAGAACGGGATACACCTTTACAAGGAATTAGCACTGGCGAAAGTTCCGATGATCAACCATTTACAAATGGTGTTCAAAATATTCAAACTACATCTACTTACAACGGATCCATCACACGCAGTAAAACGCGCATCGACACATCAAAAATTAGAAACTATTCATTAATGACAAATTGTTAATTCTTGAAAAAGAAAACGAAGAAGCTTTCAAAACGTCGATTTATTAATTGAATTACACGAGATAAACTCTAAAATAAATTGTATTATAATATATATATACTATATATATATATATATATATATATATATATATATATATATATATATATAATAGACGTACTGTTGATTGTGTGAAATTAATAATATCAGCGTTTGTTGAGGAAGCAGTCACTATTCTAAGGTGTAATTAGGCCAGGATTAAGCAGACAGTTTCTTGTACAGAAGGGGGGGTGCATTTCTACCACTCCTGTTAGGACAATTGCCTTGGTGGTATTCTGGGTAATCTGTTTCAATAACAACCATGGACCACAGTCTGAAGATGGTTATTCTGCCATTTGATTTTATAGAACGCTTTCAGGCTCCAGACGTCACACAAAACAATATTTTAGCGCAGCTGGGTAACGACATGGATAAAGTTATAAAAACCAAAATGCCTGAACATGACAAATGGCAACAGTACAATCAAGTTCTTCAAAGATATATACACTTTTCCAATCAATTACGTCAACCCGCTAATAAAACAATCACCGGTGATGCTGATGATTTACCGAAACGCAAAGGCCTTGCAGACGACGAAATAGTATCAACGCTTCCGGTTTCATATAGGAAGAAAGGTGAGCCTTCCTTGCGTATACTGAATACGGTCGGTTTTGTATTTTGGGATAAAAGGGGTTCTGTGACAATACAAGACGAGGTCATCCCGCATTCCAACATTATCGATCTGGTTCACGAAACGTTAAGACAGCGAAAAACTACAAATACGCACGGCTGGCGGCAGTTTGCGACATACGCTAAAGAAATAAATATACCACGAGAGTTTATCGGAGATACTCGAAGACATGATACTGCTGTATCACCTATCCTTGAACGGACCCTTACGACTATAGGTGAATATTACGATACTGAATCGCGAGAAACACCGAGAAGATCCTCTCGAAGAAGAAGACTTTCACTAAATTGGGATACGTGGCGAACATAACATGGATGCTGTATACTATGATCCCGCGCCTCCGGCAGGGTTTTCGGCTATAACACATTTAGCTAACGCTGTAAAAGACAGATATGGTGAAGTGAAAAATTGGCTGCAGGCTCAAGAGGCTTATACGATTCATAAACCAGCCACATCTTTGTTTTCAATGTTTTATTAAATCTTTCAACTACAGATGCTTTTACATCAAAGTTATTTGTTACATAGAAATTGATATTTTGTTTCTTGAAAAAAGTTCGTACACTGCCCGCCATAAACTCTGCCTTTATCCGTCTGTAGATTTGCCGGTGTATTGTCGCACTCCTTAAAAATATGGGCGATAGCTTCAATTACAGATGCGGCTAAACACATCAGTAACAGTTAGTAGTCACTATTGTGTTTACTTAAAGTTCGCATATCACTAAGATCTGCTTGCCACAGCTCGTGAATGTACCTATTGCGCTGAAACTTTCTCCTGACTGGTTTATGAATAGTATAACTTCACCATATCTCTTTTACAGCGTTAGCTAAATGTGTTATAGCCGAAAACCCTGCAGGATGCGTGGGATCATAGTATACAGCATTAATGTTATGTTCGCCACGTACCCCAATCTAGTGAAAGTCTTCTTCTTCGAGAGGATATTCTTGGTGTTTCCTGAAATTCAGTATCAGCATCGTAATTTTGACCAATAGTCGTAAGGGTCCGTTCAAGTTTAGTCTTTGAATAATGGCTGGATTGGCTGTAGAACCAAATATTTTTTTCAAGAGTTGTATCGCAGACGGTCTCGATGTTTTTTAGAAATTCCACGATAAAATACGATTTCCCACAACCCGATGGGCCCGATACTATTGAAGAAAAGGGATGCTTAAACTGACCCTCTATCTTGAATCTCAAAACAATACTAAAGAGTTTTTTTGTTAGTATGCTCATGCTTATGGTTAGTAATCACTTATTTATAGCTTAGTTGTAGACTGTTCAGGAGTTCTTCTCCTCTTCAGCCCTGGTCAATCCTTGCTTGTTGGTTTTGCGATGTTTTGTGTTATTGTATAGTTTACAATCTGGGATGTGGTTATTTTTGGTGTAAAAAGGAAAGAAAAAAGATTTATATTTATTTGAGTATTTAATAATGTGTTAATTGGTTTAAGTGAGTGTGTTGCTTAGTGTGGTGTATCGTGCGTAGTGTGGTTAATCCAGTTCGTTGTCCGGTTTCTTGCTAGGTCGTCATCGAATAGACGGGGGGATCCGGAGGGCATGTGGGATGTTATCTAGATTCTTCTATCTACTGCGTAAGGAGTTGTGTAAGGATCGATCCTTGAATTTTAATTTAGGTTTTCTTCATGGAATTGGGGATAACGGTAGTTGTAGGGAGTGGTAAGGATCTCTTTGGTTGGGATAGTGTCGCCGAAGATTCTTTTATCTGCAAAGTTTTTCTGTAGAGTTTGGATTCTGTGTGTGATGGTTGGTATGTTTGCGTGTTGTGTTGTGAAGTCACTAGGTACCTAAGAGGTAACCTGTGTATGCGTCTGAGTATTCGACGTTCACAGAAAGCAATAGAGGAAAGGTGATTGGGGTTTATGTTAGTGTATATGGGTGCTCGGAAATCCATAACAGGGCGAATATGTTTTGTAAGTGTGTTGTAGTGTTTTGGTAACCTCTGATTGTATCAGGCGCCAGTAGGTTTGCACGGTTTCTTATCCTGTTAAGTGTTCTTTGTACATCAGCCAATTGAGGGTTCTAGTAAAGAGGATTCCTAGGTACGTGGCTTCTTGTTGGAGTGGGAGTCTTTCTTGGTTTAGGGTTAGGGAAACGTTTCTGGGGGCAAGCTTTTGGAACTTATCTTCGGTGTAATTAGGATGCCGGAAGAGGATTGTGTGCGCCGGAGACTTTCCACCGGTTCACCCAGTTGGAGAAGTTCCGAAGGGTATTGGATGAGGGAGGCCGTTTCGCTGTTCCGATTAACCGTCCAGAAGGCGGTGTCATCCGCAAACTGCGCAACGACTACTCCGGGTTGCAAGAGTACTCTGTCATCACCCCCGCTTAAATACCAAATGAAAAATCTGTGCTCGCAGATGTATTTTATAGTGCTTATAACCGTGTATCAAAATTGTAAATGAAGGCCTACCTGCATGTCTTTAAGTAATTAGTGGGTTTTCCGCAGATACGGTATATGTAGTTGAATAGTGAAAGTTTGAAGGTCAACAAGCTAATTAGTGTGTTTTACCTAGACACTCTAGAATAGTGAAAGTTTGTTACATAACCGTGGGGAAACTCAGAAAATAATTATGCTAATGACCTTATTTCGGCTGTTTGTAAGTAAGAGAAAAGTAGCATTTATTCACTCGTATGTCAACATTCCAAGACTTTCTTTCAATACAACACTGGTAAACTCTTGTTTATTTAATTACATATGCAGGTCTTTTAATGCTACGTTATAATTACAGCTATGGATTTATCCACCCTAAATGCATCAAAATGTTTTAATCTTATGGAGTTGGAGACTGGAGTTGCATACAAGATACTCAATCTTGGACTCATAACAACAAAGTATGGCGAGAGGGTAGTTGTGGAGGTGGCTGAATTTAAATGCATACTACCTGAGCGTTTCTATAAGTCTTTCAAGGCCCCTTTATCTTTTATTACCGGAATAGCCAAGGTGCTTTGATATAACACGATTTCAGATCAACACCTTGAATTTATTTCCCCAACCAAAATGGCTTTGAGTATGACGTCATACAAAATGGCGGAGGACTTTGCTTATGTCTGATAAGCCATAATGGCAGCCACTAATCCCTCAGGCCCTCCAATCAGAACTCTGTATGCGCACGCATTTGCCTACCCTCCAGGGACTGCCAAAAAGGCCTTAATTAGGAGTGAGAATGTTACGTGACAACCTGGGGTAGACTGCCAAAAAGGCCTTCATTAGGGTTGAAAATACCGTCATGGGGTGAAAATTCTATCAAGGGGTTGAAAATCACCCCTGAAAAGAAGCCAACTCCACCCACATCCCAGGGGATGAACTGCCAAAAAGGCTCTTAATACAGCCAAAAGGGCACTAATTAGGGGTAAAAATACCATCAAGGGGTTGAAAATTCCTTCTAAGGGTTGAACAACGCCCCCGAAAAGAAGCCGTCAAAATGGGGGTGGGAAATGGCCACGTCCACGTGGGCGTGACTTCCCCCAATCCATTTTGTCGTCAGCGGGGCTCCTTCTACTAATATGACTCCACAATTTATTTTATATAATTGTTTCTCAGCGTGTTCCAATACAATATGATTTTTTTATCGGGATAAAATATATATGTAAAGTAATAATAATTATAGTAAAACTGCAAACTTGATGTAAACTTTAATTCTGTATTTAAAATTTTTTTAAGGTGAGTCTATAAAATTAACCTGTTTGTTCATTAGAGGTACTTTCTGTTTATGTTTCGAATGCTTCAGCATCTAATTCGTCCTTTTTATTACAAAAAAGGAAAATGCTTAATAGGGTTTTGTGAAGTCATAGGTGATTATTTACTTCTAATTGTTTGGCATAATTTAATTTGCCTGTGTGGTTGTATTTGTAACACTTAATTATTTGTATCTAATATCAAAGTTCGTAAATGTTTGTCCAACAGAATTATAGAATGTGCAGTTCAATTTATGAATACTCGACTTAAAAATGTCATTAGTTGAATCTTTGGCATTAAATAATCATTTAAGAACATGGGTATTAATTTTGAAAGCTACTTTGTATTTATTGTTCTTAAACATTATATCCGAGTAAAACGGAACAATGAAGTCTTTTTGCCAAATCAAATTAACACTGTGCTAGTAGTTTTGGTAAATAAAGGAGAATACCTAGCCGTAACCCAATCTAAAACGTCAATGACCATATTTTATACTACTTCTATAGTCTATTTGGATAAATGGACGCAAGTGTTTCGTCGAGCATTGATAAAAAAGAACATTTGTGGTCATATGTTGGAAACTCATTAACTGCTTTTCAAAAACAACGCCCTGATATTGATATAGATGGTTCGGAACTTTTTGATGAAATTGTGTGCATTAAAAAATATATAACCAGTTAAGAAATAAAAGAGTATTTCTATTGACAAACAATGAGGCGAGCTTTTTAACCACACAACAGCAGATCAAAAATTGTTGAACCAACTAAGAACGGCCGTCGGCCATATCTCAGGAATGGATTACAGCATAGGTTCGGGAAAAAAATTTTTATAACAAAAGTGGCCTCGAGAAACGCTTGGGAATTATTTTCAGAATTGTAGGTCCACCGCTAGAGGGCGTATTTGGCAGTTAAAATTTTAAAAAGCAAAATTTTTCAAAATTTACTCAATTAAGGGGAATATTAAATATTATAATCTGATTCCTCTTCTGCTCTTCAAATAAGGTGCGGGGGAGAGTGGGAACCTTGTTACGAAAAAACGCCTTTAATTCAGGTTCTGCTTGACCGATTTTAATAAACTTGATGTTGTTTGAAAGAGCTTTTGTTAAACAATAAAAAATTTGTAAATTTGAAGCAATCTGATTAATAAGATAAATGCTAGAGGGCGCTGTTTAATATTTTTTTAATATTGTGTTTTCTCTTTACGATTTTAAATGGAAGCATAAAAATTTAAGTAGGTCTTCAAAAAGTAGACTAAATTAGTAATAAAACAGTGAAAACTGCAAGTCGATATCTTTTTTCCTCTCCTGTGGTATCGTAAGAAACAGCTAAATGGCGGGAATTGTTCTTCCAACGTCTAGTAGTCTAGTTCGCGTTAACGGAAATTATTAAATTTAGCCTGGATGAAAAGATCTTACATTGGTCTGCAGTAATTTAAACTGTTATCATACTAATGTTATGGTTGCCGCTAGATTACCTAAATGTAATGCTGTCTCTACTAACAATGAGAACAAATTATAAAATAATAATGTGATAAATCTAACGTTTTTTTAATTATACAAGAATGTTTGTTTCAAGCGATGTGTTAGTAAATCAAAAGCATAAAATATGAATAAAAACCGATATTTGTCCAGCAATAACAAATACAGTTTAAAATATGAATTACGATTTACTGATGACAATAAAATTAGTAAAGAAGGCCATGTAAGATATAAAATAAATTCCCTGTTGAAAACTGATTTTCACGCATATGTCAAAAATTATTCATCGTGTTGCATTTAATAGACTTTCTTTATCTTTTCGTACCAAAATGATTCTTACAAATGAAGAAGCATTTGATATGTTGGCAGATTATTTTGAATGTATGAGAAATGCAACCGTTGCTGCTAGAGTGTAGAGTGCAGTACCCAAACAGACGGCATCACAGCAGAAGAGTTTTTCACCGACTCACACACCGTGTGCGTACTACTGGAAATGTGAATTTTCCTGTGTACCGAAGACAACGCAGAGGTAGAACAGAGGAAAATGTTGTTGATGTTTTAGCTTATGTAAATGTTAACCCTCATTCAAGGACCAGAGCTATAGCTAGAGACTTGGGTATATGTCGAACCATGGTCCAAAATATTTCAAGAGAACATAGGTGACTTATTTATTAATGCATGTTTTATTCGGTATTATAATGATAAAAATGTTTTAATTTTTTCGTGTGTCGTTATATGTTTCTCATTTTTATTATACCGAAAATGTCATTACATCAAATTTAACTTGTGACAACATGACTAATGTATTTGCTGCCATTTTATGTCGAGTTTCAATAAAACAGCAAATTATTTAATGACATTATCTTATGCTATCTGAATAGATTTTAACTAACAACATGATAATTAAGTGAGGCAAAGTAAAGTAAAAAGGTACCAATAATAAAAAATAATGAGAGGCCGGGCGAAAAAAATTCGTAATAACATTGGAGAGTTAATGCATTTAAAGTCCTTTTTCGTTTACTAACAACGTTAGTCTTATTGATCTGATTACTTTATAATATATACTATTTTAGATTGAACCCATATCACATGGTCCTACACCATAGTCTGAATGCTCAAGATTTCGATACTAGATTGGATTTATGCAACTGGCTCTCAAATATGATACACGACGATCCTGAAATACTTTCACGAATTATGTAGACAGATTAGGCTACTTTTCATAGTGATGGTAGTGTAAATCGACATAATATGCACTACTGGTCTGAAACGAATCACCACTGGATCCAGGAGGTCCAACATCAGGGTCGTTGGTCTGTAAATGTGTGGTGCGGGATTCTAGGTGGAGAAATAATTGGGCCTTTTTTTTATGAGACTGTTAATGGAGAAAGATATTTAGATTTTTTAAGCAACGAATTGCCACTTCTTTTAGAAGACGTACCCATGGCCATTCGTCGTGACATGTTCTTGCAACATGATGGGTGCCCGGCACATTATTCTAGAGATGTTCGGAATTTCTTAGATCAATCATACCCTGAAAGGTGGATAGGACGTGGAAGTTTATTTATTTGGCCATCAAGGTCTCCAGACCTAACTTGTTTAGATTTTTATTTGAGGGGGCGAATAAAAGATCTCGTTTATGCCGATAGGCCCACAACAAGAGCTGACATGGTGGAAAGAATACGACAGATAATACGAAGTATTTCAAGGGCAGAAATTGAAACTGCTGTTCTCTCCACCCGTCAGCGATTAATTTCATGCATTGAAAATGATGGACGACATTTCGAACATCTAGGGCGACACTAATTACGTAGTTATGTATTTAAGGTTTTAATTGTTAGATTTATCACATTATTATTTTATAATTTGTTCTCATTATTAGTAGTGACAGCATTACATTTAGGTAATCTAGCGGCAACCATAACATTAGTATGATAACAGTTTAAATTACTGCAGACCAATGTAACATCTTTTCATCCAGGCTAAATTTAATAATTTCCGTTAACGCGAACTAGCCTACTAGACGTTGGAAGAACAATTCCCGCCATTTACCTGTTTCTTACGATATCTCAGGATAGGAAAAAGATATCGACTTGCAGTTTTCACTGTTTTATTACTAATTTAGTCTACTTTTTAAAGACCTATTTAAATTTTTATGCTTCCATTTAAAATTGTAAAGAGAAACACAATATTAAAAAATTTTAAACAGCGCCCTCTAGCATTTATGTTATTAATCAGATTGCTTCAAATTTACAAATTTTCTATTGTTTAACAAAAGCTCTTTCAAACAACATCAAGTTTATTAAAATCGGTCAAGCAGAACCTGAATTAAAGGCGTTTTTTCGTAACAAGGTTCCCACTCTCCCCGCCCTTATTTGAAGAGATAGACTAAAACTTGTCAAATAAAAATATGCAGAATTTGTCGAGGAATCTGATTATAATATTTAATATGCCCCTTAATTGAGTAAATTTTAAAAAATTTTAACTGTCAAATACGCCCTCTAGCGGTGGACCTACAATTCTGAAAATAATTTCCAGGCGTTTCTCGAGGCCACTTTTGTTATAACAATTTTTTTCCCGAACCTCTGCTATTATCCATTCCTGAGATATGGCCGACGGCTGTTCTTAGTTGGCCACCCGGTACATGTGTCTTTATCGGGATCCAACACCGCCACGGAAAGGAATTTTTCTGATATGAATAAAATTTGGACCAGCGAAAAAATTAGCCTTAATTTTTTTTTTTTTTTTTTTTATTAATATCGTAATGATATTACTACAATTACAATCTGATCATATATTTGATCAATGAGTAATATTGTGCAAACTTAAATTACTACTTCAAACTTAAATCTAAGGATTTTCTCACTAGCAAATCTCTTAGGTTCTAACAACTTATTTACACTAATATTAACGTGTACATTACATATACTCTGCTTTTGCACTAACACAAATATTAAACTAGCTCAAAAGGTTTGGTCCTCTTGAGTCGTCTTGTCAAAACCGTGTTGTCGAGGAGCTGGATTGTCTCGACATTGACGTGGTGAAAGTCTCTGTTCATGACTCTTGGCAAATTTTTAATGGTCTGATTAATGGTATCCATTCCCAGGTCTCTATGGAGGTCAGTATTCTGAAGTACCATGGAGCGTTAACTATTCCTCAATACTTTGCTCTGAAACCGCTGTATTATATCTAGATTGCTCTTTTGGCACAACCCCATATCTGGATGCCATACGTCCACATGTGCTTAAGAATTTGTTTGTACAGAAGTAATTTGTTGTAAATTGACAGGGTAGAATTTCTTCCAAGTACCTAATACATTTTTCTAAATTTGATATCCAGTTCTTGCTTTTTTTCTTTACGTGAGCTTTCCAGCGTAGCTTCGTCCAGTGTCATACCAAATATTTTGCTGTATCAGCATATGGTACATGGATATTATTTATGCTAACAGGAATATGTGTTCTTTTATTCGTAAATTAACGTGGACAGATTTAGTCTCATTCAATTTGATTCGCCATTGCTTGGTCCAACTGTTAATTTTATTTACTGCCACTTGTAGATTTATTGCTGCTTCTTGTGATCTTTACCTACGGCCATTATGGCAGTATCGTCAGCAAAAGTGGCTATTGTATTATGTTCTAATTTAGGAATATCACTGGTGTATATTAAAAGGACGGTCCTAACACACTGCCTGCGCACTCCTGCTTTTATTTCCTTTAATTCGAGTAGGCATCCTCGTATTTAACTCTGAAGGCTCTATCTGAAATATAGGACCGTAATAATTCTGCGAACTGTTTGGGCAACATCTTGTTTAATTTGTAGTTAAGTCCCTCATGCCACACCCTATCAAAAGCCTGTCGTCAAGAAAGACAGTAGAACAGATTCTTTTCCTCATAGGACTTTTCAATTATGTTTGTGATCCTGTGGATTTGGTCTATAGTCGAGTGACTCTCCTGAAGCCAAATTGATGCCCTGGGATTATGTTGTTATCTTCTATAATTGGTTTCAATCTTTAGCAGTATTTTTCATATAATTTGGAAATTACAGGCAAAACGAAATTGGCCTATAAGATGAAACTTCATTTGGTGGCTTTCCGGGTTTAGCGATCATTATCACTTCCGCTATTTTCCATATCTTAGGTACATATTTTAACCTGAATGATGCATTAATTATCCCCATTGGACATGCTTAGCATTGAAGTCTCCTCCAATGATAAATCTATATCCGTGGTGAGTTAAAAAATCTAAATATTCCTCTTTTTTGATGGCATGTCTAGGCGGACAATAGACTGCGGTAAAAGGATTTTTAATGACAAAACATATTTTTTAAATGAATTGCCTTGAATTTTTTAATTAACTACAAGATAGCCCAGTTATTTTACGAACAATGGAAAAATATACAAATGAGTAACGTTTCGCTCGCCATTTTATTAACTATGTACTTTTAAAAACCAAAGTAAAACACAGAATTAAATTGTCTTTTTTTGACATAATTGCATTATGACATGGGATGTGTAAAAACCAATACATTTGTCACTTAGACTAAAGACTCATAATTTTGTGTCTGATTTAAAAGAAATTTCTCCCTCTCCTTTCCCTTACTGAGGAGTATTTGGTACCCCTTAGATCCTTCAGGTCATGTGTCCTGTATTTCCTTTTTACATAAACGGTACACTATGTTTATTTACACGTACCGATATATTTATTTTCCACACATACAAGACACCGTCGTAAGCAAATTCTTTTCGCGCTAGACTTGATACTTAAATACTGCCTCATAGCGGATCGCGCGGTATTGATGTCGACAAAAGCCCTGTAAATTGTAGAGCTTGTGTTTTATCTGAAGATTGCGCTACCTTTTTCGCACTTTCCAGACTTTAATAAATTCCTTCTAAACAACGAAACGTCAGAAACGGGACGAAGAAGGGACTTCTGTATAAATACGAAATATGAACGTAATTTATTAAAATAATTCCATGTATGAGATTGTCCCCTATAAAACGGGATGAATTGTAGCGTTAATTCCTCGCTTCGTGAAATTCCATATTTAATAGCACTACTGTTTTAAATAAAATATAATTCTACAATTTATTATACATAATTATTTAAATTATTATTTTATAATAATATATATATATATATATATATATATATATATATATATATATATATATATATATATATATATGTATAAAATAATTTGTGGAATTATATTGTACTTAAAACATTAGTGGTATTATTAAATATGGAATTAGGAAGTAAGGTGAAAGAATATAAATTAAACATACTTAAATTAATAGACGAATCTGAAGATTTTCTTACAAAATTGTATTTTTATATCGAATGCTAAATTGTATCTTTAGATTAGTTATTGCTTAGATATGTAATTTGAAACATAATGTTATTATTTCTGTGACTATTGTGACTAACGTAAATATGTATCTGGGTTTATAAAATTATTTTGATGGTTTCAAACATGTATTCTTTGTATTAACTTATTTATCTTTTAACAGTCCTCGAAAACTTCACTGTTTTCTGTTTTAAGTGATTTAGTGGACGGTTGGGTTCTAATTTAAAGTCTACTCCATAGTGCAATCAAGTTATAGTTTTGGTTGTATTAATTGCGTTAAACGCATATTTAAAAGATAAAGAAAATTAATGTCATGATGTACTTTAAGAACGGATTAAGACGACATATTTCTACACTTTCTACTGATAAACGGATATTTACAATTATAAACTCGTTAATAGTATGGGAGAGAAGCAATACTGCTTCTCACTCAACGAACATCGAACTTATAGTATTCGTTAAGTTGTCCGTTTGTACAGCTACCAAGATGACCAATTACAGGAAATGAACCAAGTTCTTCAATTACGATTCAGGTATCTTTTATAATAAAAGAAAGAACTAGCTATGATTTGTCATGGCCACTCCTACATATTTTGATTTAAATTAGAAAAAAAGGAGATACGCACTTGCGTATCGGTTTTTTTTACAATTTCGTTCTTTTTTGTTTTATTCCAGAATTAGTCCGTGAAACTACGTTAATAGAACAAATATAGTGTAATTGCTTTAATAATCAGTTGTGCCTAGATTTGTGGTCAGGCAGGTAGCACATTTATATAGTTCAATAAATTTTTTGTGCTCGTTTATGAAAGTTTATGGGGTTCGATCTTCACGTATTTCTAATAATTTACATTATTTCTTAATTATCAAAATAAAACAAAAAAATAATTCTATGATCTTTGTTTATATACTGTTTAAGCTTGATTTATAACTTGTTTTTAGCGTTTTCCAGGTGATTCATTACCTAACCATTCTTCGTCACCACCAGAACCTACTATACCACCATTATTACAACTTTCATCGAATAAATTTGCACAGCGCCTCGGTCTTTCTTTTAAAATTGTAAGTAGCAATTTTAAAATGTCTTTTTCTACAAGTAAATTGTTAGATTAAAACGTAAGTGATTCATGCTTACCTTGTTGAAGTCGTTTGCCATATGTGTTCTCTGGATATCTTCGTCGTGATTCACCCATTCCTTTTCCCAGAAACCATTATTGTCAGTTTTAATTACACAAAAAATTTATACTTACCTTCTATATTTTTATAGTGTTGATTGAGATTCCGTTTTCCTGGACCACTTCCGCCACTTAACCATTCCTCGTCTGTACCACTTACTTCTACTCCATCGTTTATACAACTTTCATCAAACAAATTTGCACATCTTTTTTTAACACTAGCCCCATAAACGTAAGCGCAGATTACGACTAGTAAAATAATTGTAAGATATTTCGCCATTACTAAAAAAAATTACACACTGTACGAAGTGAGCTTTTAATGAATTTCGAAACTTACTTCTGAAGTGTGGAAAAACAGCTGATACAGAAAAAAATATAGCTTTCATTCGGTTTTTATATGATACTGTTATCAATTAATTATTATTTGAGTAAATAGGAACGCCATATGGATATTGATTGCGAATGATATTTAAAAATTATTAATAAATATTAAAGGATATTGTCACTTTATTTTATTTGTTTAATATATAAATTACGTATTATGTGATGCTTCAATTGATGTGATTAGGTACGTTAATAATAAATCCGAGAGAAACCTCATATTTTAATTTTCAGAAATCCTGAGCGGATTTAATTATGTAATCTGTTTAATTCACCTGATTTGTACTTGAGCGAAATTAATAACTTTTAGATAGGAATGTTTTCAAAAATCGTACATTAAAGGTCTAAATATTTTCTTACGTTATCCCACAGCCGGGAAGGAACCACCACCCTTACCATGGGCTCCTTAATATTGGGTCTCCGATTTTCTGAGCTCGGTAAGGGCTGCCGGTTACCTTTTCCTTCATCCTTAATCTATTCTCATCCTTATTCTTCCTCCTCGCCCTCACTGTCTTCCTATCGGATTAAAAGTCCCAAATTAAAAAATAAGATGGCTGTGGTTTCTAGGGTAATAAATTCCGGACGTAAAATCCTGCTCCATTCGGATGTCCGGGAGGGCAGGGCCCAAGTGACCACGGTAATCGAAAGTATCAACATTCTGATTCACTACTGCAACATCCGCGGTATCAGGTCTAATCTTAATGCTATTCACCAACATCTTGAACAATTACAACCTGATATTTTGTTTCTATCTGAAATACAAGTCTCCTCTGAAAGCTCCGAGTCACCCGACTTGCAAATTAATCAATACCACCTTCACTCTAACTTTCGATATAAAGGAGGCGTGTGTGCTTACATCAAGGACAGAATTGCTTGCAAGAGGGTTTCTTCCTTAGAAAATAAAAATTTTGACGTGATTTGGTTTAAACATTCTGGTCCTAATTTTGTGAAATTCTACAGTTGCATTTATAGGTCTCCTAATGACAGTAACTTTCAAGACTTCTTCGATTACCTTAGTATGAAAGTTGACTATCTCCTGTCTCAGTTTCCATCTTGCAATATCTCAATTGTAGGCGATTTCAATGTTCATAACTCTAATTGGCTTCAGTTTTCATCTACTACAAATCTTGCTGGTCATAGTGCAGAAACATTTTCTATTTCATGTGATCTCAAACAAATGATTTCTGAACCCACAAGAATCCCTGATAACCCTAATCATACTCCACATCTTCTAGATCTCTTTCTTACATCAAACCATCTTGTTTATAAAACTTCAGTTCTTTCGCCTTTAGGTCTTTCCGACCATTGTCTAATAGAAATCATTTCTACTGTACCTAATTCCACAGTTGTTCGCAAAACCGACAGCACCTTGTAGTGTTTTAAGTCAGCTCGATGGAGTGATTTACGGGATTTCTTTGCAACCTTTCCATGGCGTGAATATTATTTTAAGTCGTCCTCTTCTTCAACAGTACCGTATAGGTCATTCACGTTCCCATCCCTGGTTCATAAGGCTTGTGCTGATGCAATATCTTTAAAAAATAAATGTTACATTAAATCGAAATGTAATAAATCGGTCGACAGTCATGTAAAATACGTTGGTGCTAGAAATATCTGCAAAAGTGAAATCACTAAAACTAAAAAGTTGTTCGAACAACGAAATTGCAATGAACTACCTACATCTCCTTAGGCAGTCGTAAATTTTGGCCTTTAGCTAAAGCCATTAGTAAAACTTTGGAACATCTTCATTCCCCTGACATCTATTAGACGGATCGGTAGTTGTCGATTCTGTAGACAAAGCCAATGTTTTTGTGGATCTGTTTGCATCAAACACGTGTCTCAATGATTCTGGAAAAGATGTGCCCTAGTCAACTCTTCTTCATACGCTATGAAACCAATTAATTTTCGGTACAAGCTCTTGGAACCGATTATTAGTAGGCTTGATCTCAATAAGGCGACTGGCCCAGACGGTATCCCAGCTATTGTCTTAAAGAAATGTTACCTCGAATTAGTACCAGTCCTATCTAAGCTCTATACGATCCTATGTCTTCTGGGGAATTCCCTTCATCATGGAAGTTAGCAAATGTTCAACCTATTCCCAAAAAAAGGCTATAAGACCGATCCCTCAAACTACCGACCAATTGCCATCACTTCCATTTTGTCTAAAATCATGGAAAAAGCCATCAATCAGCAACTGCTCACGTTCCTTGAAACTAACAAACTCCTTAGTGACCACCAATATGGGTTTAGGCAAAGTCGTTCAACAGGTGATCTTCTTTCATATGTGACCCAAGTTTGGAACAATACAGTAGAGCAATCCGGTGAAACAGTTGTAGTCGCTTTAGATATCTCAAAGGCATTTGACCAAGTTTGGCATAAGTGTTTACTTGCCAAACTCACCTCGTTTGGGTTAAATGATACGCTCATCAACTGGGTTTCTAGTTTCCTTGATAAAAGACGAATACTTGTCGTAGTTGATGGCTTTTTTCAAAAGAAGTTAGCATTAACGCGGGCGTACCACAGGGATCCGTTATAGCGCCTACACTTTTTCTGCTGTACATAAATGACCTTATTTCTTCAACAACTAACCCCATCCATTGCTTTGCTGACGATAGCACTCTTCACTGTAGTTCATCTCAG
The DNA here is from genome assembly GCA_036346205.1 of Vesta saturnalis. Classification (NCBI taxonomy): domain Eukaryota; kingdom Metazoa; phylum Arthropoda; class Insecta; order Coleoptera; family Lampyridae; genus Vesta; species Vesta saturnalis. The sequence goes on from JARFJB010001320.1 coordinate 1,377,019, forward strand.
TCTAGACATAGCGATAATCCACCTTCTATGTCAAATCAAGAAATTAAAGCTGAAATGGCAAATTCAATCAACAAAGACATTCAACGTATTCTCGAATGGGGAAGCAATAATCTAATTAAATTTAATTCTAACAAGACTCAGTGTTGCCTTGTGTCCGCCAAAAAAGGTCGATCATTTCCTGTTGTAAGTATGGATGGCTCAGTTCTTAAGTTTTCAGACTCTATTACTCTGTTGGGTATGACTGTATCTTCAAATCTCTCATGGGTTGACCATCTTCTGTCAGCTACCAAAACAGCTGCTCGTAAAATAGGGTTTTTGTACAGATCTAACCAGTACTTTACCTCTCGGCAACTCCTTCTGCTGCGTAAGGCCCAAATTCGGCCTCATCTGGAATATAATTCTCACCTCTGGGTTAGTGCTCCCCAATACGCTCTCGATATCGTTGATCGTATTCAAAAGAGAGCGATTCGGCTTATAAATGACCCGTCCTTAACTTCTCACATACAGTCCCTTGAGCATGGAAGGATGGTTTCAGTTCTTTTTTTGTATTATCGTTATTACAACGGATATTGTGCTGCTGAATTATCTTCTTTGATACCATCTCGGGCTACCTTTGCGAGAAACACTCGGTTCGCTCATTCTCATCATCAGTATTCAGTACAAATCTCCACTTGTACCAAACGGGCGTAATCCACATTTTTCTACACGGCTTCTAAACTCTGTAATGATCTCCCTAGTTCCTGTTTTCCTCTCACTTATGATATGAGAAAATTTAAGGTAGCTGTTCATAGGCATCTATTGGCAATTCATTATTCCTCTATCCATCCTCCTAAGTGTTTCTGAGTGCTTTAGCACGATAGGCTAAATTTACCCTGTTCAGGTCCACAATCATAAAAAAAATTTTTTTAAATTAACTTTTCGTGGTCGTTATTAGATTCGTTAGAAACTATTAGGAAAAGTATATAGGAGAAACGGACCTGGGCATTCCACCGAATTCCCAAAACGCCGATGCTGTTTTTTAATTGTCCAAAATTCCGAACGTGACCAAGACGCCGATGATCGTTTCTCCGACTACGCCCATTATGCCGAATTATGGAGTTGGTCGATTATGGCCGCAAACACCAAAACGCCGAATGAGTGACCAAAACGCCGACGACCATTCTGCCGAAGTTTAATAATGGGCCAGGGACTTGGACATTCTGCTGAATTCCCAAAACACCGAATGTACATTTTAATGGTCGAAAACGCTGAACGTGACCAAAACTCCGACGACCATTTCACCAACTGCGCCCATTCCGCCGAGTGTCAATTTTAGACCGTTATGCCGAATGTGACCAAAACCAATCTGCCGAATCCATTCTGCTGAATTTTAATGTTAGGTTATTACGCCGACAATGATGAAAGCGCCTAATTCCTAAAACCCCGAACGACACGATTACTCCATGTAAGTACAAAACTCCGAAATTGTCCTATGAGCTGAATTCCTTTTGGTAGGACGTACGTCCTAACATCTGGGGCTATTAAATAGATTTTTGAAGTTGGCCGAACATCTATGGTGCTTGAGATGTTGAGATGTTAAAATAAATTTATGAAATATGAAAACGTAAATATAGACCTGTTATTAATATAACAGTTTGATAAACGTATAAGCCAACTATGGAATCTAATTTTAGTAAAGAATAAATAGATCCTTAATAATTAAATAATATTAAACTGCCTTGAAGATGACAAATGAGAACACACTCTAACGAACGAAGGCTAACAGGGAAAAATGTCAGAATTATCATAATTAAAGAACAAATTTAACAAAGTTTAATCAAATTATGATGTAAGTGCAAAGTTGTGAAAAATTTATTTGAAATTGATAAAAAGCATTCACAAATAGAAACTTGACAGAGCAACTTAAGATCTAGGCAAATCTAACAAAGAAATAGTTTTTGGTTAATAATTGCAGTTATTATTATACAGTGAAAGCACAATGTAGTCCGTTTAATATGATTTTTAATTTTAACTACATATGTTAAATTATTATAGTGTTGTGATAACTAAACATATTTAATTAGTAAAGCATTTACTTCAAGGTCGAGGAAAAAACAGCAAAAAACCTAAAATTAAAATTAAGACGTACCATTGTGCCTTTTTTAATTGTAAGATGCCAGAATGGAGATTTTCCTCTTGCCTATTGAAGTTATTAGGGTGTTTATATCTCTCAATAGCTTCACATTGTAAACGAGCGTAATGAACTTGTCTTGACAATATTTCTATATTACCAAATTGAATCTCATGATTTAAATTATTTAAAGAATGTTCAGCCACAGCAGACTTCTCTGGTTGACCAATCTACAAAATCGCATATACTCTTTACGTTTTGTATCAAAGGAAGAAAAGCAGTACCTACTTTAAGCACTAGTTTATCTTTATTTATGGTTATGTCTAGCAGATGTAACAAATAACATTATAATTATCTTTAAGTGAATATCCATTAGTGGTTGTGTTAAATATTGATATTCATCTTTCAAAAATTCAGGATCACAAATTTGTTTAGCTCGATCTACTAAAGATTTAATTTGATGTGGATGGTGGTTTAATAATTGTTGAAGGTATCTTTCGGTGTGTTTCGGCTTTCGATAAACCTTAAAAGATGGTGAATTGTTAGTTTTAAACATTAGTAGGTCTAGAAACGGTAAACTTTCATTAGTTTTCTTCTCCATGGCAAACTGAATGCTTGGATGAATACCATTTATAAAAACTAAAAACTTATGTAGTGGTTTTTCTCCATGTCTGCAAATAATAAATGTATCATTACTTATCTAAACCGAACTAAAGGTTTTTTTGGTGTATTTGATAACCTTTAAAATTTTTACATGTAAAAATTAGCTACAACAGGACTAAGAGGGCTACCCATTGGTGCATTATTTAAGTCGTTGTCAGACAGTGCTGAAAAGAATTATTATATCTTTTGGAAGACTATAATTAATATATTCAATATGAAAATGCAAACTTTCACCATTATTACACATATTAAAATACTTATCTTTTTTTGTTTTTTTAAAATGGTGTATCTAAACGTTTCGCTAACTGTAAGTGTTATCGAAACGTTTAGATTGTATTACATTAATATATAAATACACCATAAAAAAAACAAAAAAGTTAAGTATTTTAATATATTCAATAGTTTCTTTTAAAGGGATTTTTTAAAAAGTGAAAAAACATCAAAACTGATTATCATATCACCTTCCTTAATTTTGGAACTATGTATTTTTTTAATGAAGTCGAGAGAATTTTTAATATAGATTGTTTGTAGAAGAACCAATTGCACTAACAATTAGCCTCAAAGAAACATTAGATTTATGGATATTGGAAGACCATATAGTTTCGGTGAAAGAGCTTCAGAGTTAGTTTCTTTTGTATTTCTTCTGGAATAGATGTCAATTTAATAATTTCTTTAATTTTTAAAAGAAACTTTTTTTGTAGAATCTTTCGGTATTTCATAATAGGTTACGGTTCCAACAGTTGTTCTACTTTAATGTTATATTCGTTCATATTTAAAATAACAGTTGCATTGCCTTTATCTGATTGTAATTTATTATCTTTTCGTTACGTTTAAGACCAAACAAGGCACGGCGCTAACGAAAATTACTTTTTGTAGGTTTTACTGTACGTGATATGTTAACTCCATTTGCACTATCAAAAGATGAAGATCTAATAGAATTCTTTACATTGTAAATTATATCTTCAAACGGCATTAGTCTTGGTTTTACCGCAAAATTTCCACTCTTAGAAAGCTCTTCAATAGCATGGTCTTAAAAAACATGATTAAAAAGGTTTATAACTGTGTATTATATTGTTGCTTGAATAATTGATCAAATTTTACTTTTTGACGTTTAGATGAAATGTCAGCGCCGTGGTTTATTTGATCTTGAACGTAATGAAAATATAATATTACAATCAGGTAAAGGTAATGCAGCTGTTATTTTAATTGTGGACGAATATAACATTAAAGTAGAACAACTGTTGGAACCGCAAACTTATCATGAACTACGAATAGATCCCATAAAAACTTACTTTTGAAAACTAAAGAAGTTATTAAATTAACATCTATTCCCGAAGAAATAAAAAAAAAAAAAAACTAACTAACTAAGCTCTTCCACCTAAACTGTGGTCTACCAAAAATCCATAAACTAAATGTTCCTTTGAGACCTATCGTTAGTGCAATTGGTTCTCCTAAATACAATACTGCAAAACACCCCATTTTATTAAAAATTATCCCGAGTTCATTAAAAAATACATTGAAGAGGGTGATATAATGGTCAGTTTTGATGTTGTTGCACTTTTTACAAAAGCTCCTTTAAAGAAACTGTTGAATATATTAATCATATTTTTCAAAAGATATTCTTTTTCAGCGCCATATTAAGTGGTATAATAAATTCTATGAACAGCTACATTGTGTAGCAATGAGTAGCTCCTTTAGTCCTGTTGCAGCCCATTTTTACTTGGAGAAATTTGAAACATCAGCGTTACAAAATACATATAAAAAACCATTAGTTTGGTATAGATATGTAGATGACGTATTTGTTGTTTTTATAAAATTGTATTCATCCAAGTATTCAGTTTAGTATGGAGAAGGAAACTAATGGAAGTTTATCATATTTTAAATTATAATACTACCACCCACGGCAAAAAATTGATGTAATTAAATGTTTAGTGGATCCAGTTCAACAAATTTGTGATCCTGAATTTTTTGAAGATAAATATAAATATTTAACAAAATCACTACAAGGTAGTGGAGATTCACTTAAAGATATTAATAATGTTATTATACCTACTAGATATAACCATAAAGAAATACTGATGCTTAATGTTGGTACTGCTTTTTTTCCTTTTATAACCAACATTTAAAGGCACCTTATTTTCTTTTTGTGGGAAAGTATACATTAGAGCCACAAAACGTAGCTTTGATACAAGATGTAAAGAACATATGCGATTTTGTAGATTAGGTACCTGAGCATGCTTCAAATAATTTAAATCGTGACATTCAATTTGATAATATGAAAATATTGTCAAGACAAACTCCTTATTATCTTCGTTTAAAACGTGAAGCTATTGAGTTGTATCAACATCCTAATAATTTCAATAGGCAATAAGGAAGGAAAGGAAAGCAACGTGTTTCCTTCCCCAAGGGGTAGGTCGGGCTGGTCAAGCTTTCCACGCTCCTTCAGCTACAGCAGTGGTTTTCCAACATGGATATATACATTATGTGCATATGTATGGTGGGATTAAGGATGGGTGCAATCAGAATAGGATCGGAAGGAATGGCTGCACATAATGTGCGTATACGCAGTGATCATCCGCTATATGTGTATGAGGAAAACCCCCTGAAAAAATCTTATACAAGATAGAGTGCTAGGTAGATTGTGTTACCACAGGTCCAACTAGCTAGTTATAGGCAAGAAAAAAAATCTCCGTTTAAATCGGTTTCGGCACCTTATGATTAAAAAATGCAGAATGGTGCATGTTAATTTTAGCTTTTGGTATGTTTAATTAAAAATTTATGTTAAACGTACTACAATGTTTTTTCACTGTACAATAACAACTACAATTATTAGTCAAAAACTATTTCTTTGTTAGATTTCACAAGATGTTTAATTCGTATGCCAAGTTTCTATTTGTGAATTTATCATATTTTAAATTATAATACTACCACCCACGCCAAAAAAATGATGTAATTAAATATTTAGTGGATCGAGTTCAACAAATTTGTGATGCTGATTTTTTTGAAGATAAATATAAATATTTAACAAAATCACTACAAGCTAGTGGAGATTCACTTAAAGATATTAATAATGTTATTATACCTACTAGATATAACCATAAAGAAAAACTGGTGCTTAATGTTGGTACTGCTTTTTTTCCTTTTATAACTAACATTTAAAGGCATCTTATTTTCTTCATGTGGGAAAGTATACATTAGAGCCACAACACGTAGCTTTGATTCAAGATGTAAAGAACGTATGAGATTTTGCAGATTAGGTAGCTAAGCATGCTTTAAATAATTTAAATCATGACATTCAATTTGATCATATGAAAATATTGCCAAGATAAACTCCTTATTATCTTCGTTTAAAACGTGAAGCTATTGAGTTGTATCAACATCCTAATGATTTCAATAGGCATAAGGAAGGAAAGGAAAGCAACGTGTTTCCTAAGGTATGTCGGCTGGTCAAGCTTTCACGCTCCTTCAGCTACAGCAGGTTTCAACATGGATATACATATATATATATATATATATATATATATATATATATATATATATATATATATATATAATGTGCATATGTATGTTGGGATTAAGGATGGTGCAATCAGAATAGGATCGGAAGGAATGGCTGCACATAATGTGCGTATACGCAGTGACCATCTGCTATATGTGTATGAGGGAACCCCCCTGAAAAAACCTTATACAAGGTAAAATGCTAGGTAGATTGTGTTACCACAGGTCCAACTAGCTCGTTATAGGCAAGAAAAAAATCTCCGTTTAAATAGGTTTCGGCACCTTATGATTAAAAAATGCACAATGGTGCATGTTAATTTTAGCTTTTGGTATGTTTAATTAAAAATTCATGTTAAACGTACTACAATGTTTTTTCACTGTACATAACAATTACAATTATTAGTCAAAAACTATTTCTTTGTTAGATTTGACAAGATGTTTAATTGTAATGCCAAGTTTCTATTTGTGAATTCTTTTATCAATTTCAAATTAAAGTTTTTCACAACTTTACACTTATATCATAATTTGATTGAATTTTGTTAAATTTGTTCTTTGATTCTGACATTTTTTCACTGTTAGTCTTCGTCCGTTAGAAATGTTCTGATTTGTCATCTTCAAGGTAGCTTAACAATATTTAATTTATTAAAGATGTAATTTATTATTAAAATTAGATCCCATAGTTTGCTTTACACGTTTATTGCAATGTTATATTAACAGCAGGCTCATATTTTTCATATTTCATAAATTTGTGTTAACATCTCAAGTAATTCTTAAAGATATTACCCTTTAATGAGGACGATAACTGTAATTGTTATCGAAAAAATACACAATTTAAAAACCCAGAAGATAAGAATTTTAATAATTCTAGTAATTACAAAATTTATTTTAAAACAATCTCTTAATAAATGCAAAACACTAAAATAATTCATAGTAAAATTACATTTGTGTTGTTATGAGATTAGTGGTAAATCTGACAATTTAGTTTTCAACATTTTTAAACATCAATGGATTTTCAAAGTATAAAAAGAATCAATTATTTTTTTAGTTAAAGTTATGCTTTGAAATATTCTAAACCATTTTACCTTTAGCAAGAAGACAATACGATAACTTGTAACTAGTAAGAAAATCTCTTGTTTGTTTTTACAAAGCATTTGTATGTAAACTGAGGATTTTACTGCATTGTTGTATTGTCGTCTATTATTGACTTAAGGTTTAGTGTAAATCCCGTCTGTAAAGCAGGTACAAAAGATCGATTCTAATCCAACAAATTGGAAAAGTGGGTATTACAAATATTGATGGTATGTCAACAATCTGAATAAAATACTTTTCTTTAGCTTTATAAAATTAATGTATTAGATTTGGTTACGCATTAATGCAATTAGTTTATTATTAAAATAATATACAGTTAATTAAAATACTTATCTTTTGCTATGCAATCGTGTATTTTTTTATTAATTTCTTACAAATTTAAATCTTTAGATAACAGTTATAGTTATCGTTATAGTTAATTCAATTAATTAAGATATCAAATGGATGATATCTGAAAACGCAAATATAAGCCTGCTATAATAGTTAAAGAACGTATATGAAAAAGCCAACTAGGAAATCCAATTGTATTTTAGTAGAGATTAGTTAATTACGTTCTTGGATCAATGCGTTGTGTTTTTAAAAACTAAGTTACAAGTTTTATTTGAATAATTTACACAATAACACCTCTTACTACTAACTATATAATAATACTACTATGTTTTGTATTGTTACATCTTATATATGAAGAATTGAGACAAACAATAGTTTAAAATTAGATATTGATAACTGGATGCATATATTATTAATGATATTCCACTAATATTAACTTATGATATAGATTATAACATGAAGTTTAAAGTTAAATATTGATAGCTGGATAATAGTTAAAATATACATATACAGGGTTTCTATAAAAGAACTCCGGGGTTTTGAGGCATAATACTTTAATGAAGAAAAAACGTATATAAATGTTATATACATTATTGGAAAGGGTGCATTTTCAAGTTTTTTTACGTATTAATACAGTTTAATATGAGCCCCGTTAGAGGCGCGGTACACATCGTAGCGGTATTCAATCTCTTCCCATGTCCTGGCCAGCATGTCTGGGGGGAGACGGTTTCCACGCAATTGATTATTCGTTCCCTGAGATGGCCAATATCACGGATTTTCTCCGCATACACAAGATTCTTGATATGCCCCCAGAACAAATAGTCCAACGGAGTCCTGTCTGGGCTCCTTGGAGGCCATGGAATAGGTCCTTCTCTTCCAATCCATCTGTTGCCTAGTCGACCGTCAAGTGCCTCACGCACACGCATACTGAAGTGTGGCGGTGCCCCATCTTGTTGGAAGTGGACTAAACCCTTCTCCACCTCAATGTCATCTAACTGAGGAAAAACATACTCCTCTAACATGTCACAATAGACATCACCATTGATATTCCTTTCAACAAAAATGAAAGGACCTATGACTCTATCATGCATAAGGCCACACCAAAAATTCACTTTGGGCGTGCCACGTTCATACTGAATGAACTCATGGGGCGGCTGCGAACCCCATATTCTGCAATTATGTCTGTTTACAGTCCCGTTCACATGAAAAGTAGCTTCAACACTGAAAATAACAGTTTTAAAAAAAATCATTATTTTCTTCAATTTTGTGTAGCATAGAAACAGCAAAGTCAAATCTCTTAATCTTGTCTGCCGGTTTAATGTGGTGTAACAGTTGGATCTTGTAAGCAGTTAAACGAAGTCTTTTATGAATTACCTTATGAACCGTTGATCTCGGTAATCCCAACTCCAGACTGCGTCTTGTTAACGATTTCTTAGGACTTCGAAGGCATGAAGCTCGGATTCTGTCCTCATTTACTTGTGACACACGCGGCCTACCCGTTGACTTTTGTTTTAAAACACTTCCTGTTTCCTTGAAAGCACTTAACTATTGGCGAATTGTTTTGTCCGTAGGCGGATCAACACCGTAATTACGTCGAAAGTTTCTTTGTACACTAACGACAGAATTAGCTTCTATAAGCCAAATAACGCATTGAGCTTTTTGTTGCGGCGTCGCCATAGCGCGGCAATCCAGACGGAACTGAGTCACTGACAGCCGCTACGTTGTTTCAAGATCAACGCTCCGCAGTGCTGCCAACTGTTGATTAAAACATTCCCAATTGGTATGAGTAAAACTTGATGAGCTAATCGTTTCGGAGAAAATGAATTGCATTTCTGCATCTTCTACAGTTATTAACATATGAATTTTTAAAACCCCGGAGTTCTTTTATAGAAACCCTGTATTATTAATGATCTCTTACTAATATCGATTAGATTAGATGTGGATTTCGTAACTCCTCTCCTCTTAGACGGAGTTTTCGGGTTTGAAGAAAACTGAAGGTGATGTCCTGTTCTTTTTACAATTATTCGGGATGCGTTTCCGGACTTTAAACAAAATATAAATTGTTAATGAAATTAATAAAATGAATATAACTATATGAGATATCCAATTTGTTGACCGGTTCGCTCCATAGGTAGCATTCAATGTTTGGATCGTGTTGGCTTGGTGTTTTAATTTATATATTTCGTCCAACGGAATATTTTCTATTTTCAGTTTCTTATCTTCTGTCCTTGTTTGTAACTTAATGCTGTTGATTTTTGATAATATTAATGGAACTCCACTTCTGATTTTTTCCTTATTACTGAATTTGTAGTCTTGATAAGCGATGCTACAATTTACTGGAACTTTGATTAGGTTGCTTCCCATAAGTGTGGAAAACTCTTCATTTACACATTTTTTCTTGATTTGAATTATTTCTTCTGTTACAATTATTAAATATTCATTATTAATTGTGTTTATAATTAATTCTGGTTTTTCTATTACTGTATCATTGCATTTTGCTTCCTTTTGATGGATTATACTTGTAATACAGTCATTAGTATTAAACGTTAAATCTTCATTGCTTCTAATTTGGGGCATTCTTCGTTCATGTATTGATATATTTTTTCTTCAAGAGCCAAATAGGGTTTTTGTGGAATTATGATAGAATTTGTTTTGGTTGGGATCGGGAAAAGTTTATAATATTGGAATACTTTTGAGTAGACAATGGGAATTTCTAATATAAAAAGGATATTATTTTTAGCAATATGACAGGTGGATTTTATTATTGAATACCATGAATCTGGTCTTAAATTTAAAATTTCATTTTTTTCATACATTTCCGTTAATTCTATGATTATTTTATATAGGTCACTTTTTGTCAATATATCTGGATGGGTCATATGTAATTGAGCAAAAGTTATTGCATTTTCTAAATTGTCTAGGAAAGTTATAATTAGGTTTGCATTTATATGGAATTGATTTATTATAGATTGGATCGATTCATTAAGGTTTTCTATATAATTTGATATTTTCTTCTGATTTGAATCAATAATATCAATGATTCTAGTGTATTTGTTTAACAATTCTTTTGATATTGATATTTGATTATTAATATTTTTTTATTATCTTAATTTGATTTTCTTTCAGATTTTTCAAAGCATGATTATATCTTTCACCGTCCTTGGCATCTAATGTTCCAAAAATCCATTTAGAGAACGTTCCACCTATCATTATTTGTAAATATCGAGGAGTTAATATTATTATAGTAATTTATAAAATTAGTAATTTCATCATTTAAAGATACTAGATTAATATCATATAGGAGTGTATGTTTACTAGTGACTATTTGACTACTTCCTAGGTTGAATGGCAATATACGAGGTGAATCATTAATTCTTGAAATTTTTACATTCTGTGATTGTATCCATATTATCAAACTCAGGATTACCGTTATTCGTAACATTCTGTAAAAAAGAAGGTCCTTTTAGTTCTTTGATATGTACATTTTCAGTTTTGCTGTTATTTTCTATTTTGACTTTATTATTATCTAATAGTTCGATTATTTTATATGGCCCTATATATTTATTATTTTTCTTATTTCTATTAAGCGGATTTTTCTTATATACTATTTAGTCTAAAATAAAACTATCATTAATATCACCATGGATATTCTTTTTTTTTACAACCTTTTCTTTACTACTGTGAATTGTTTGTTGTATTTTGTGATAAACTAAATCAATTTTCTTTTTATGATTTTCAACGTAATCAGAATAGAATGTATTTGAATCGAATATCCTGGAGTCTCTTAGATTGGTGTGTTCGTACACAAGTTCAAACGGTGTGAAATTAGTTGTACTATGGATTGAATTGTTATAACCTAACACGGCATAGTCTATATTATCTTTTAAAATTCTTAAATGTTCAATTAATGTTGAGTGGAGTCTTTCAATAATTGAATTTGATTCATGATGACCTGGTGTCGTAAAATGTACATCAATTTTATGTAATTTAAGTAATTCCTTTATTGTTTCGTTGTTAAATTCTTTTTCACAATTTAGTACAATTTTGTTTGGTATTCCAAATTTTGAAAAGCAAGTTATTAAAGCTTCACAAACATTTATTGCTGTTTTTTCCCGTTATCTGTATAGCTTGTGCAAATTTTGAAAAAGCGTCTATTATCGTTAAATAAGTTTTTGAGTCAAAAAAGAATACATCTATATGACATATTTCGAAAGGTTTTGATGGGGTTTCTGTTACTGCTAGGGGTACGTATGGTGGTCTTCTGTCATATTTGTTTTTTTTTTTGCAAATATCGCACACATTTATATATGCAGATATGTCTGTTTTCATACTTATCCAGTAATAGTTACGTTTTAAATATTCAAAAGTTTCATTTATACTACGGTGATTCGTTTTACGTTCATGGTGGTTTCTTATCAATAGAATTTGTTCTTCTTTATCCTTAATTGTATTTATTAACCTAGTGCACCTGAGTAATTTTAAACTGTTTTGAATAAAGTATTTAGTATATATATATTTGTAAAATTGTTGATAAATTGTAGATCGTTAAAATAGATATGATATACTGTACTCGATTTTAGGTAATCTTTCAATAATTTAAAGATATACTCTTCATTATTTTCTACAGGCATTTTTATTATAATAATCTTTTGGTGTTGATATGTATAATGTGTAATTTGAAGTATTATTTTTAAAAACATGAATTCGATTTACTTTGTTGTTAATGATATCTTCTAAAATATGTATTCCGTCATTTAAAGTTTCTTTTGAGAGTGAGTGAAGTGTTTCATTGCTAGAGTTCGACAATGGATCTATTTTGCTATTGTCTAAATTTGATGAGTTTGGTAATTCATTTAAGCTTTCAATTATATCGAATAAGGTTTCGGTGTTCTCTAAAACATTTATTTGTAAATTATCAATGAGATTGGTTAAGTGTGTATTTGAGTAATCACATACTGTAATTTGGACGTTACTGTTTTTGAATATTCGATAGATCATTTGTTTAATTTCTTTCCATTCCAATTGATCGAGTCCGCTACATATTTTAGGCATGGCAATTTTTGAAATGTTATTATTAAGACAAAAATTTTTTAAGTTTACCAATGATATAAAGACATCGTCATAATTGGGTTTATGAAAATATTGTTCTTTTGTGACTAGATAAATTAGATAATGATTGTCTACATAATCATATAAAACTTTACGAATTTCGGGTTCTTGTAACTTTGATTTATCAATGTGTAAAGAACCAGCGTCCTTTACGTATGCTTTTTAGAATAAATTATTTGCGGACCATCCTATATCTAAAATTTCAAAAGTTTACGCGATATTGCACAACGAATAATTTATTAATCACCGCTGACGTGTATTTCTAAAAACCCGTAAGTTTTTGCACGTCAGAACGATTACAACCAATCGCATAACGGCATCCCCCGCACGGTAGCCGCGAAGCCGCCCACAGATGCACCTTTATAAACCCGCGACGCGCGTGGAGAAAAGGGAGATGAATCGAAGTAGATTCAAGTTAAGCCGATATCCAGCCGCCGCCACCGTACCGATTGCTTAGTGTAAGCACCGACCTGCTAATAACCAAACCAGTAGCCGCCGCCGTACCGTTCGCTTCGTGTAAGCACCGACCTGCTATTCACCGTCGAAGAGTCCATCGCGATCGTGTTATAAAGCGCACCACCTCGCACCGGGCAACCTAAAGTTTAATCCTGTACTGCCATTGATAGACACGTAAGTTGTAAAGTTATAGAATCTGACAATTTACAATCAAACACTACAGACCGTAAATAACGCCGGGCTGAGTCTCCAGGAGTTATACAAAGTACACTAACACCTAGAGTGCCACGAAGGTAGATCCCATCGTCACTCGCAATACAAAGTACTAAAACCTAGCGTGTCACGCAGGGGTAACCCCCGACGTCACCTCGCTAATACTTGAGGGTGAAGGGTTGTTACAGGGCTGTAAAGACCTACGACCTTTCTCTTAGTCTATCCAGTTAAGACAGGCCGTCGCCTAGGTCTTCTGAGTATTACTGAGATCCCGCTCGAAACTCACACCTACAATAACAGACAAACACAATAACCGTACACGGTGTCTTTAATCGCAGGAGAGTACACCGAAATCGGTTGTATAAATTTGTAGTCAATATAACCATCGAAACACCTGGTGCGATATCGTTTGTAAATAAATTAGATAGTACGTAAATTATCCAATATTTACCTTAAACCTATTAAAGTCGTTTTAGAGTAGTTTTAATATCAAGTATTTTGTTCCCTTGATTGATTGTAGAAATCCGTAATTAATTCTGTTAGATAAATAATCTAATTGCCTAATCAAACCGGTTATAATTAAAGAAAGACAGTCCCGAGATCTCGCATTTGCATACGCGCATTTCGCGTGTATTATTTCCCGGGAGTAGGACATACTCGCTTCAGCGCTCCAGAGTTACTAAAGTATAAGCACGATATTGATTTTCTCAGTCCCCGCAACGACTCGAGTTCATTGCGCTGGCGCCGACCAAAACGGTATCAAGGATAACACTCGCTACTGTAAATACAGGACCGTAACGTAAATTTTACGTATTAGGTAAGGAGTAGATTAAAAGAATATCTCTGTTCACAGAAGCGACTACGCACACAGTAACTAGCCGCCCACCAGGAGAACGAGTGAGGAGCCGCCAGGTCCAAGAAGTCCCAATACATTTTGAGTTGATGTTAATTACTTTTTATTATATTGTTAACTTTATTTAAATATACATTATAAACCGCTTTAAGAGATTTATTTAAGGTGACAGTGTTAATCCCATCCAGTACTTAATACGAACCACACCCCGTTTATAAAATAAATTATAAACACGATTGAGCAAAGCCGAGGCAAAATAAAACCGCGTTGGGTTACCAAACCAGAAGGCGCAATACCTATAGCATCTAAAGTTAGGGCATTGTTACAAATGTTCCTGAATTTTTCTTTAAATGTGTTAGCAATTCCTTTACTTAATTTTAGATCTGCGCTAACACAATGTACAAGGCTAACATCTTTAGGCATATCAAACAAATTTTGATTGGTTTCTGTTATATTTGCAGTAAAGATTATATCATATTCATTTGGTTCATTTGTTAATTGGTTCATAAAGTTGGATATATCATCATCGATATTTCCGGGGTTGTTAATTACTGAATCTACGCTTTTTATATTATTAATTTGAATTCTAGAAAGAGCATCTGCATTTTTATTTAAGGTCCCTTTTTTGTATACAATTTTAAAAACAAATTCTTGTAACTTTAAACGCCATCTGGTCAATTTTGAATTAGGTTCTTTTAAATTAAAAAGCCAAATGAGTGGGCGATGATCTGTTATAATAGTGAATTTCCTACCAAAAAGATATGGTCTAAAGTACTTACATGACCAGACTATTGCTAATAATTCTTTTTCAATTGTGCTATATCTTTGTTCTGTTTCATATAATGTTCTTGATGCATATGATACAAACGATCTTTTTACATAGAGTGAAACTATCTATAAATTCTTGATCATGAATGATTTTGCCTTCCTTTTTTAAGCATTTTGTCAAGATTTAGTAATTTTAGCAAAATTTTTAATGAATTTCCTGTAGTATCCTACTAATCCTGAAAATGATTTGATTTCTTTCCGTGATTTTGGTATAGGAAATTTCTGAATAGCAATTATTTTATCAGGGTTTGGTTTGACACCTTCTGGGGTAATAATATGTCCCAAATATGAAACTGTTTTTTGAAGGAATTCTGACTTATCAAGTTCAATTTTGAAATTCGCTTCTCTTAATCTATCAAAAATAAGTTTTAGCCTGTTTACATGTTCTTGCAAAGATGTACTAAAGATAATTATGTCATCTAGGTATACAAGACATATTTCGTTATTTAAACCTCGTAATACATCGTCCATGACCCTCTGGAATGTACTGGGGGCATTCTTTAACCCAAATGGCATACGAACGTATTCGTAATGACCATTCAAAATGGAAAAAGCAGTTTTTGGAATATCTTGCTTATCAATTTCAATTTGATGAAAGCCGGATGCTAAATCTAATGTGAAATAATTTGCTCTACTTAACTTGTCTAAAATGTCGTTAATATTAGGCAAAGGGTATTTGTCATCAATCGTTTTTTCGTTCAACTTTCTATAGTCTGACTATTCTCCATTTTTGTTTGCCGGAAGAGTCTAATTTTTTTGATACAACCCAAATTGGCCTACTCCATGGGGAAGTAGAAGGTTGAATAATTTTTTGTTCGAGCATTTTATTAATTTGCGTTTTCACTTCTTATTTATGGATTTAAGGAAATCTATATGATTTTGTGAAACTTGGTTTTTCATCTGAAAGATTAATTTTATGTGAAATTTTATTTGTAAAACTCAAAGGAATGTTTTCATTATAAAATATGTCTCGATAACTATAACATAGGTTTTTTATGTGATTACTTTCTTCTTGATTACAATGATCTAGTCTAATGTTATTTAAATTATTTTTTAACAAATTATCTTGCTCTATACTTATTTTATGATTATTAATCTGTAAATTAGCAGGATGGTTGGAGTCAATTATTTCTACTGTATAAGGTTTTGAAAATACTATTTTTGCACTGTTATCATCCGTGTTTGTAATAGTAGTTATTGCAAAATAATTTTTTATGTTTACTATTGCTTGGGGCGTTTCTAACTTTTCATTAAACTTATAATAATTAACTAGTGCTACTCCTTCTTGGTAATTAACTGGAATTTTTACAACTTTCCTTGTCATTGGTGGTATTTCGCTTGTGCGATTATTTTTTGTTATGGTATAGCAATTAATACATGAATAAAACATTGTAGTTTGCTATTTAATGTTTAATAATAATAAATACACTTTGAAACATAACAACTTTAACAATGTAATCGCAAAATTAATGTAATGTAACCTATGTTGAGCATACAAAATACATTGAACATTTATTATAAACAAATTTTTGGATTTTTTGATATTTAAGTATTATTTTTTCAAAGTAATTTTTTTAAATTTCTTTTTCGCTTAGTATGTCCTGTAATTGTTGCGTTTTAAAGTGTTTATTTCAGGCCATAGTCAATCACTATACCAAAACCGTTTTTATTTTGTATGCTCTTCAACATAGGTTACATTTCATTGTTAAATTTGTTATGTTTTAAAGTGTATTTATTATTATTAAACATTGAATAACAAACTACAATGTTTTATTCATGTATTAATTGCTATAACATAATAAAAAATAATTCTGCTATGAAAAATACCTTCAGATTTGAATACACACGATCTTACAACATGTTTAACAGTAAATATCTCGCAAAATCTTGCCTTAATGGGTACGAAGAAAGAATAGGCCATTTACATAAAAAGTATTGGAGAATCGAAAAATTCTACTAAATGACAAATTCGCCAGTGGCGTACAATGTAGATAAGAAAAAAAAACCCTTGCCCCTGTCGTACTCCTTTGGTAGGGACAGATTACTACATCTTAATAAATTTTAATGTATTTTTATATGATTAAATCCATTACCGAGTATGATAAAAAAATATCCAAGAGTATTGAAGTAACGGGCAAAAATAATTTTTAGATTTTGATATAAAACACCCTGTATCTTAGTAGAGAGCCATATTTTAATTACTCTTATTAATGAATCACCCTGTACATATATGATTAATCCGTTTGGAAAATGACAAATCAGAACACTAACGGACGAATGAAAAATGTCACAATCAAAAGACAAATATAACAAAACTTAACCGAATTATGTTGTAATGTAAGTGGGAAAAACTATATTATAAGCTGGTTAAAGACTTAACGAGTCTAGGAAAAGAACCTCCGGAAAAAAAACCGGATAAAAGACCCCCGGAAAAAACCATAGGAAAATAGACCCCGGGAAAAAAATAATTATAGATGGCTGTGAATAAACAGTATTTTAAATAATAAATATACTTGCATTATTATTAATGATTCGCAGTTCTTAGGGAATAAATAAATGAATAAATAAAACTAGATATTTGCTTAAATATTTATTGCATAATTAATATTGACAGAAATAAAACATAATCAGCGAAAAATAAGCGATCGAAGATTACGGATTCGAATTATTTCACTGGTTTTGTCTTGATCTATCTATCGCTTATACAAAAATATTTACATCTAAAATCTAATTAAAATCTAATATTATGGCTTTTTATTACAACATGCTTATTTTTACCTTGAGAAAGTCACCTTCAACATTATACATAATTAAAAATGAGTAATTAAGTTGCCATGCTTTGGACGATTTCTACCTTGAGAACGTTAAATTATGTGTATAAGGTCTAAGCAGAAATAAAATTCATTAATACGATAAATGGTTACACATATGCATTATAGCCTGTTTTACGCTTCATTGTGTACTCCCTTTAATAGTGCTATCAATTAAAAAGTAAAAATATTGAAGGTCGACTGCTAAATTATATGTTCAAAGTTTAAAGCGGAAAATAAAATTGCATTAATACGTTAGATAATACACATATTAATTAAAAGTAAATATTGAAAGTTGACAGTTAAAATTATGTGTACAAGGCCTAAGCAGAAAATAAATGCATTAAATAGTTACATATATGCATTACAGTTGTATCGCAGAATTTTACCTATATGAACTGTAATCATCTAGGTAAAATTCTGCGATGGAAGGCTTTCGGCGAAGGCCGTTTCGGCGACCCCACTTCAACTCTCCCCGTACATAATCGAGATTGTAAGACAGGTGTAGGGCGTCGCAACCTGTTCTCGGGTCTTCTCCCCTTCTCGTGATCAGAACTTGTTTGTGGGCCTTCGTGTATTGTCGTGGCACCCTTGGGGGAAAATTTGAATTTGTATTATAATAAGTAAGACGCGTGTAGGGCGGCGCAACTTACTTTCGGGACTCTGCCCCCTTATCGAGGTCACATTGGCCGAAAATTTGAAATTGTGTTTGTCTTTGCAGGTTATGACTGGAAATATGAATATGTATTGTAATAAGGGGAATAATGCTAACTTGCAAGACAGATGTAGGGCTTAGCAACTTTCTCTCAGGTCCCCGCCCCTCGACCAAAAATTTGAATTTGTTTATGGAGCCATCTATGAGGGGAAATTTGAACTTGTATTATAGTAAAGGGGCCTAATGCTAACTTGTAAGATAGACATAGGGTTTCGCTACTTGATTTCGGTCTTAGCCCTTGGTCCTTTGGCGGGAAATTTGAATTTGAATTTGTATTTAAGTGTTTACATTCTGATTACTTATTGCAAGAAGTTTGAACTTGTATTCTAATAAGGGGCCTATTTCTAACTTATAAGACAGAAATAGGGCTTCGCGAGTTGGTTTCGGGTCTTAGCCCCCTGGTCCCTTGGCGGAAAATTTTAATTTGTATTTAAGTATTTACATTCTGATTACTTATTGCGAGAAATTTTAACTTGTATTCTAATAAGCGGGCCTAATGCTAGCTTATAAGACAGGTATAAGGCCTCGCAACTTGCTCTCCGGGCTTAGACCCTAGGCCCCTTGGCGGAAAATTTGAATTGGTATCTAAATTTGTATATGTCTGCATTCTGTTTGGTTATGGACGGGAATTTGAATTTGTATTCTAATAAGGGGCCCTAATGCTAACTTATTTCCGCCAATAGAGCCTCGACAAGGTGGCAGAGCCCCGAGAGCAAGTTGCGCAGCCCTACACGCGTCTTAAAAGTTAGCATTAGGCCCTTAAATTCAAATTTTCCACCAAGGGTACCACGGCAATACACCCACGAACAAGTTCTGATCGACAAGGGGCGAAGACCCGAGAACAAGTTGCGATGCCCTACACCTGTCTTACAATTTCAGTTATGTTCGGGAAGGGTTGGAATGGGGTCGCCGAAACGGCCTTCGCCGAAAGCCTCGCTTCGCAAAATTTTACCTATATGAAGCGTAAAACAGACAACTGTAATACATATGTGTAACCATTTAATACATTTATTTTCTGCTTACACCTTGTACTCATAATTTTAACTGTCAACCTTCAATATTTACTTTAAAATTAATATGTGTATTAACTAACGTATTAATGCAATTTTATTTTCCACTTAAACCCTGAGCACATAATTTAGCAGTCGACCTTCAATATGTTTACTTTTTAACTGATGGCACTATTAAAGGGAGTACGCAATGAAGCGTAACACAGACTATAATGCATATGTGTAACCATTTATCGTATTAATGCATTTTATTTCTGCTTGGACCTTGTACACATAATTTAACGTTCATAAGGTAGAAATAGTTTTAGCATGACAACTTAATTATTCATTTTTAATTATGTATAATGTTGAAGGTGACTTTCTCAAGGTAAAAATAAGCATGTTGTAATAAAATTCGTATATAAGTAAAGGCCACAACCCTCAAACGGAACTCAAAAGAAATGTAATAATAATTTTAATAACAATTATGCAGTTTCCTTTATTATAAACCCTATTACGAAAACAAATTCATTTAATACGATGTTAATGAGTGGTTGTTACTTCCCGATTGCATAGTATAACAGCTTAATAAATACATTATATAGCTAAAATCATTTAAAGCATGTTATTGCCGTAAGCCAACTAACTAAGTAACTGAGTTACTCGTTTTATTTTAATGAGATCGAAGTGAAATAATTTAAACTATGTATAAATAAATTTTCGTACAGGTAAAAGGTCACAATCTGTAGATAGGAATTAAAAGAAGTGTAATAATAATTTCAATTACAATTATGCAATGTCTTTTATAATAAACGCAAAACGAAAAATAAACCACATTGTAAAAACAATAACATTTATCCCCGGCAGAATGATATTTAAACTTCATGTTAGATAGACATAAGCACCAGCTTTAAAAAATACCAAGGCTGTCCGCTTCTATCAATAATGGGAATGGAGTTGTACATTCCGAAAAAACAGTACCGTGTAGGTCATTTACGTTCCCAACCCTGGTTCAATAAGGCTTGTTCTGATGCAATATCTTTAAAAAATAAATGTTACATTAAATGGAAATCTAATAAATCGGTTGACAGTCATGTAGAATACGTTGGTGCTAGAAATATCTGCAAAGGTGTCATCACTAAAACTAAAAAGTTGTTCGAACAACGAAAATGCAATGAACTAGCTACATCTCTTTTAGGCAGTCGTAAATTTTGGTCTTTAGCAAAAGCCATCAGTAAAAACTTTCGAACATCTTCATTTCCCCCCCTGACATCTATTGACGGATCGGTAGTTGCTGATTCTGTAGACAAAGCCAACGTTTTTGTGGATTTGTTTGCATCAAACTCGTGTCTCAATGATTCTGGAAAAGATGTGCCCCTAGTCAACTCTTCTTTATACGTTATGAAAGCAATTCATTTTCGGTACAAGCTCTTGGAATCGATCATCAGTACGCTTGATCTCAATGAGGCGACTGGCCCAGACGGTATCCCAGCTATTGTCTTAAAGAAATGTTCCCCCGAACTAGTACCAGTCCTATCTAAGCTCTATACGATCTCTATATCTTCTGGGGAATTCCCTTCATCATGGAAGTTAGCAAATGTTCAACCTATTCACAAAAAAGGTGATAAGACCGATCCCTCAAATTACAGACCAATTGCCATCACTTCCATTTTGTCTAAAATCATGGAAAAAGCCATCAATCAGCAACTGCTCACGTTCCTTGAAACTAACAAACTCCTTAGTGACCACCAATATGGGGTTTTGCAAAGTCGTTCAACAGGCGATCTTCTTTCATATGTGACCCAAGTTTGGAACAATACAGTAGAGCAGTCCGGTGAAACAGCTGTAGTCGCTTTAGATATCTCAAAGGCATTTGACCAAGTTTGGCATAAGTGTTTACTTGCCAAACTCACCTCGTTTGGGTTAAATGATACGCTCATCAACTGGGTTTCTAGTTTCCTTGATAAAAGACGAATACGTGTCGTAGTTGATGGCTTTTTTTGAAAAGAAGTTAGCATTAACGCGGGCGTACCACAGGGATCCGTTATAGCGCCTACACTTTTTCTGCTGTACATAAACGACCTTATTTCTTCAACAACTAACCCCATCCATTGCTTTGCTGACGATAGCACTCTTCACTGTAGTTCATCTCAGTCTACTCATAGTGATAATCCACCTTCTATGCCAAATCAAGAAATTAAAGCTGAAATGGCAAATTCAATCAACAAAGACATTCAACGTATTCTCGAATGGGGAAGCAATAATCTAGTTAAATTTAATGCTAACAAAACTCAGTGTTGCCTTATGTCCGCCAAAAAAGATCGATCATTTCCTGTTGTAAGTATGAATGGCTCAGTTCTTAAGTTTTTAGACTCTATTACTCTGTTGGGTATGACTGTATCTTCAAATCTCTCATGGGTTAACAATCTTCTGTCAGCTACCAAAACAGCTGCTCGTAAAATAGGCTTTTTGTACAGATCTAAGCAGTACTTTACCTCTCGACAACTTCTGCTGTATAAGGCCCAAATTCGGCCTCATCTGGAATATAATTCTCACCTCTGGGTTAGTGCTCCCCAATACGCTCTCGACATCGTTGATCGTATTCAGAAGAGAGCTTATAAATGACCCGTCCTTAACTTCTCACATACAGTCCCTTGAGCATAGAAGGATGGTTTCAGTTCTTTCTTTGTATTATCGTTATTACAACGGCTATTGTGCTGGTGAATTACATTCTTTGATACCATCTCCGGCTATCTTTGCGAGAAACACTCGGTTCGCTCATTCACATCATCAGTATGCAGCACAAATCTCCACTTGTCGTACCAAACGGGCGCAATCCACATTTTTCTACACGGCTTCTAAACTCTGAAATGATCTCCCTAGTTCCTGTTTTCCTCTCACTTATGATATGAGAAAATTTCAAGTAGCTGTTCATAGGCATCTATTGGCAATTCATTATCCCTCTATCCATCCTCCTAAGTGTTCCTGAGTGATTTAGCACGATAGGCCTTATTTAGCCTGTTCAGGTCCACAATCATAAAAAAAAAATACGGTTTAATCATTTTCATTCATATTTAATTTGTAGTCTTACATTACCTGTAATAATTTTAATAACCATAAAATACATATTAACTTAAAAACGCCAAGTCCATCTGCTTCTATCAATAATACGATTTAATCATTTTTCATGAGTAATTTAATTTTTAGGCTTACACAACCTGTAATAATTTTAATACACATGTTAACTTACAAAAATACCAAATCCATCTACTTCTGTAAAACATCAATGATACGATTTAATAATTTTTTATCTGTATTTAATTTTTAGGCTTACACTACCTGTAATAATTTTAATAGGCATGTTAACTTAAAAAATACCAAATCCATCTGCTTCTATCAATAATACGATTTAATCATTTTTTATCCGTATTTAATGTTTAGGCTTACATCACCTGTAATAATTTTAATAGACATGTTAACTTCAAAAATACCAAGCCCATCTGCTTCTATAAAACATCAATAATACGATTTAATCATTTTCATTCATATTTAATTTTTAGTGTTACGGCATCTATGCCTTACGAGACTAGGCTCTCTTATTAGAACACAATTTTTATGACGGGCGAAGCCCTGGAAAAGATTCCCATCTTACAAGACTAGGGCCACTTATTAGAATGCAACCTCCAATGCATAAATACATTTTTCGTATAGGTAAAGAGGTCACAAACCACATTGTAAAAACAATAACAGCCACCTTCACTAAATTCCCGGCACAGACTTTTTAGCCGAGTTTGCGCGACTACATATGCAGGCCTTTTCCTTTTTTGGGACAAGTCTTGCTGTTGTAGTTTGGTTTTATCCACAGCTAATTCCTGCCTCGTTTTCTGAATTAATAACCCATATGCCAGGGTACTTTTGTCCAACTAAATCAGAAAATCTGTGGTTCCATCCTTCAGTATGATTATTTGTTTTTCGCCGTCTGTTACCGTTTCCTCATAGACGTTCCAGGTTTCCGGAGGAAATAAAGGTGGAATGTTTCTTAACCTTACATTATTATCGTCCAACCCTCCTATATGTACCAGAGACGTACGTGGCATCAAAATATTCTACGATCTCTTGGGCACGTTCAGGAATGTTATCTTTGAGGTGGGTCATACCTCTGCCAACATCTTGTAATGGTAGAAAAGCTAAACCATCTAGCATGCTACAAAACTTTGAAAACGCTGCCTCTTCTCTGTACCTCTGTTCAAGTCCGACCTCCTGTAATTTTCGGTGGGTACTTTGAGTTGGATGGTAAAAGCACCCTCTTGTGATAATATGATCCCCGATTACTTGTTTTATGGCTTGAATTGCGACTCTTTCAAAATCCATATATACATTAGTTGGGTCCGGAAACAGATTTTTTTCTTCGGAAGCACTAATTATTGCACGTAACATAGTTTCATACGTTGACTGCGTCTTCTTTTGCAGTAAACTATGCACAAGTCACAAACACTCCTTGGACTTTTACTCGGACTACATATAACTGTATAAACAGTGGTGGGGCCAAAGAGAAGTTACCATCTACATACCAAGAGGTAGTCCTGGCGAGGTGAGCCGGAAATTGGTCAGTAGAAAATACTACAAATCTTTCTTCTGAGTCTATTCATTATCATACAGTAGAAACCGTTCATTATTTACGTCATCGGTTGTGCACCAGTTACCTGTAAAAAAATAGTCCTAGGTATTTATGTTTAGTATTATTTATCAGAGCTGAAACTAGCTGAACTTTCCGTATAAGCAAGCATTGACAAACAATAGTTTTGAAAATACTTTACATAGACCTTTAACAACAAGCTCTTGTAGTGATCTTGGATTTGGAATATTTGGATCTTTACGGCTTCGAAGAGTTCGTTTGACGCATTCCTCAGTCGGCATTTCTGGACGTGTCAAGTCTTCTAAAACAGATACTGCTTCGGCAAATATCTGAACTGGCTTGGCCAATGTATCCTTAGCCCTTTGTTTCATTTCTTGAACACATTTTGTAGCCTTAACGTTTTCTTCATTGGCCGGATGATTATGTTCCACTTTTAATTCTGGATCTGTAGTGGCCAATGTTGTCACTAGTATTGCCCCGCACTGTGCATACTAATAAAAATAAATTAAGAAAACCCCATTTATAAATTGTAACTTATAATATCCTATTACACTTGCAAATATCTAGAATTTGGCAAAAAATATAAATTATTTTATGTGTTTATTTTGATGTTTCTAGTTGTTGTTCTGTATACTCTAGACAGAACAACCTAACAATATTTTTTTCCAAGCATAATTTTGTGACACTGGTACAGTGTTACGAGAAAGCTATTTCTTTATTATTGCACCAATTGAATATAGAACGAGCCAAAACTAGAGCACATGATTTTGTTAATTTTTTCAAATGAATCACCCTGTATTTTATTTTAAAAAATGAAAATACACTTTATGTTCTTTCATTTTTATTAAGCAGTCCCTATAGCTAAAATCGTTAATTTCTGAAATATTTTCAATTTAATAACAGAAAGAGATTTTTTTAAAAAATTCTATTATAACAAGTTAGCCGTGAACAAATAAAAGTGTGATAAATTATTATAAAAAATTCAAAAAACATGAGTTATTAAGACAAGATTCTTATAAAATTAATTAATTTTATAATAAATATTCAAAATGTCCACCGAAAACATCAATACAGCATTGCAGTCGATCTTCAAATTCTGGGCTGACATTTCTTAATATTTCTACATTAATACTCTGGAATGTTCTCGTATTCTATTCTTCATATCATCTAGTGTGGTTGGAGGTATTTGATACAACTGGTTTTTCACATAACCATACTTGAAGAAGTCAATTTTACTTAACTCTGGTGAACGAGCTGGCCATGCAATGGGACCTCCTCTTCCCACTTATCTTCCAGGAAAATAGGTATTAAGATGATTATGAATTAATCTAGTGTGATGTACCGGAGCTCCAGCGTGTAACAACCACATCCTTTGACGAATGTTAAGAGGAACGTTTGCCAACAGTAATGGGAAATGATTTTCTAAAAAGTCCAAATAAACCTGACCATTCACTGTTCCATCGAAAAAATGTGGTCCAATTACGTGATCTCCAACTTTACCACCCCAAACATTCAAAGACCACCTACTTTGACTATGAGTTGCTATAAGATGGGGATTACTTGTCGAATAATAATGGAAATTGTGTCTATTCACAGTTCCATTTTTATGAAACGTGGGTTCGTCTCCAAAGAGGTCAAAATCAAAGAAATCCGCCTGATTGTGGATTTATTGTTGAGCCCATTCACAAAAAGCAACCCTTCTGGGATATTCATCTTCGAGTAACTCTTGATGCAACTGGATGTGGTATGGATGCATCTTATTTTTACGCAGTATTCTTCGGACCAACCTGTCACTAATATCATGCTGACGCGAGATCTCACGTGTACTACATGTGGGTTATGCGTAACTTCAAGCATAACGTTAAATTCATTTTCCTCGTTAAGTA
This sequence comes from Vesta saturnalis, assembly GCA_036346205.1. Classification (NCBI taxonomy): domain Eukaryota; kingdom Metazoa; phylum Arthropoda; class Insecta; order Coleoptera; family Lampyridae; genus Vesta; species Vesta saturnalis. Next base: position 1,403,204 of record JARFJB010001320.1, read on the forward strand.
CATGTTTTGTCCTTTCCTTTTTTTCATAAACTACTGAACCCGTACAATTAAAACGATCTACTAACCTTTCCAACGTTATTTTCTCTGGTTGTCTTCATGCGGGATATCTCTCTTTGTAAATTCTTTGTGCTAATAAACAATTTTTCATGCATTCTCTCAGTACCCACATCATGTCTGTTAATTCCTCAACAGGAAAGTTCATTTCAAACAGTATTTAAGTGCTTACAAATTAATAAACACTATACAATCTTAAAGAAGTTTGTTAAATGACAAGCTACTAATTATTACTGAATAATATCTATCTGTCATTTGTTCACGGCTAACTTGTTATAATAGAAATTGTTAAAAAATCTCTTTCTGTTATTAAACTGAGAATATAATTCACATGCCACATGGTACATTTTTGATTACTTTCATTGGTTAAAATACAAAAACTAAATCGCAGAATACGCTATCAAATCGGTGATAATTTTATCACCGCATGTTGACTCTGTCACATAATTTTAATGAATAAAATAGTTTACTGTCAAAGTAACAAAAAGTTTCAAAGAAATAAATAATTGTATTGATTATCTTGCAACTGTAATATTTACTATCAAAGTGACAGATCGTTTAAAATGGTAAACTTTAATAAATATACACTACGTTTCAAATGAAATGCACCACTTAGAAATAATAATGCTATGACCTTGAAAGTATGGTAAAATAATGCTTTGTTAACATGTATAAGATGATGAAATTTTGAAGGCAAAACAGTTAACAGGAAAATGTTAATAGTGTGTATCGTCGCCACGCACAGCAATGCAGGCGTTCACTTTTCGAGACATGCTTTCTATGAGATGGTCTATATCATCCTGAGGCATTTCATCCCAGGCTATCTGGAGATGGTGTCGTAATTCATCCAAGTTGTTTGGGGGCCTTGGTAGTTGCCTTATTCTTCGACCCATCATGTCTCATACATGTTCAATAGGCGAAAGATCTGACGATAGCGCAGGCCACGGCAATACTGGTAGCTGCACTTAATCCAGAAACCTTCTTGTAACATGTGCGGTATGTGGTCTATCATTGTCTTGTTGCAAAATACCATTTGGCAACGTCTGCATTAACGGTACTACCACTGGCTCCAAAAAATTATCAATGTCACGCTGAGCACTTAATGTGCCTAGAATGAACACAAGAGGAGATCTTCCACCAACACGTATGGCGCCCCAAACCATGGCTCGAGGTGTTAAGCCTGTGGGTCGTCTTTCAACAAACTCTAAATTTCGACGTTCTCCTTGAAACCGTCGTACCTTCTGACGACCATCGTTTCGCCACAAACAAAAACGCGATTCGTCGCTGAAGACGATGTTATTCCATTGAAGGCCCCAGTCCCGCCGCTCTTGACACCATGCCAATCTAGAAGTATTATGCTCTTGAGTTGTTAACTGGGGTCGTCGGTACGGACGATACGAATATAAGCCAAAAGACTTAATTCTCCTGTAGATTGTTGACATTGATAGGTGACGGCCAATAGCTCCTGTCCAGTTCACTGCAACAGACATTGTTGACTGCAACCGACCTCTTGTGGCCATCCGCCTAAGAAGTCGTTTTTCACGATCATTGGTGCTGCGTGGTGATCTTCCACTGGGACGAGGTCGTTCAATGCCTTCTTCAGACCAAGAAGACCAAATGCGGGCCACCGTGGTGTGGTCTCGATTAAGTCTTCTGCCGATTTCTCGAAATGACAAACCTGCTTCTTTCATGGCGATAATTCTACCCCTGTCAAAATCTGAAACTTGGGCAAAATTTCGTCGTTGTCTTACTGGGGGATTTTTTTCAGAATAAATGTGTCAGTTAAACAACAAAAAATTGACACTAAGCGACTAGATTTCTTAAAATGTATAAATAAAAATTGTTGATAATTGATGTTAATAGTGGTGCAAAGTACGTAATGACTTATTCTTTTTCATCGAAACTTCCATCGTTTTCTATATGATACTAAAACATTATTTTGCCAAAATTTCAAAATCATAGCATTATTATTTCTAAGTGGTGCATTCCATTTGAAACGTAGTATATTTTGTATTAACGTTCATTATATTCTCTTAGCAAATATAACACGTGTTATGATTAATAATCGGTGATAACACTCGTTAAAATCTGTAGAACGTTTTCATGGGTTTTAACTTAAGCTATCACTGATGATAATCATAACACTAGTTATATTATCCCCGAAAATACCTCAGAAATTAACGATTTTAGCTATAGGGAGTGCTTAATAAAAATGAAAGAACATAAAGTGTATTCACTTTTTAAAATAAAATACAGGGTGATTCATTTGAAAAAATTGACAAAATCATGTGTTCGAGTTTTGACTCGCTCTATATTCAAAAAGCTGTGCCTGGAAAAAATTATTGTTAGGTTGTTCTGTCTAGGGTATACAGGACGTTGAAATAAGAATGATTTTCGTATACAATTGACCATAGATTTTGAAATACCGTGTATAACGTAATGAAACCCTGTATTGGAAGTATGGGGGAGATGACCTTAATCTAAATTGGAAATAATATACAGGGTGTCCCATTTAAAAAAGTATGTTTGGCTCACCCTGGTAATATGAAACACCCTGTAAATACGAAAATAATCTTGTAATGTGAAGTTTGAAGTTGCCTATAATTTTTGTAAATAACTTTTTTTGATATCTCCTTTAATAACGGATATATCGTATTTCGACGCACTAATGCCGCACCCTGTATACATGTTTTTCAAAGTTAAACTGGACTATTGCTAACTTTCTTGTTAATGGAGCTACGAAGTCGGTTAAATTAGCAAAGTAGTGTTTTTTGCGCTGATTACGATGGTGGAAAAAGAAAAACAATTGAAAGTCGCATTCTTGAAAAATCGACGAAAACATACTTTTTTCTAATGGAACACCCTGTATACAATATCCTCAGGCGATAGAGAATTAAATTCTGAGCAAAACTTGTTATATGCATTTCTATCCTACAGTAAAAAATTAGGGAGATTTTGCCGATTTTTTAATTTCATCAAGTAGGCTATGCTTCGAAAGTAATCCTTTATTTTATGAATTTGAATTTGAACACGTCTTGTGACCTTCAAATTAGTTCTAACATCAATACTGTTAATAGTATGAATAATCGTTTGTTGGAGTTCTTCGATATTTGTATAACGTCTTTTATACAATTCATTTTTTAAATATCCCCACAAGTGAAAGTCCAAAGGGGTTATGTCCGGAGACCGAGGAGGCCAGCGAACAGGACCGTTCGTAACTAAGTATCTATTACCAAAAAATTCTTGTAATAAATTAAATTATTGATGAAATTAAAAAATCGGCAAAATCTCCCTTATTTTTTATTGTAGGATAAAAATGCATGTGACAACTTTTGCCCAGAATTTAATTCTCTATCGACTGAGAATATTGTATACAGGGTGTTCCGTTAGAAAAAGGTATGTTTTCGTCGTTTTTTCGAGAATGCGACTTTCAATTGTTTTTCTTTTTCCACCATCGTAATCAGCGTAAAAAAACTACTTTGCTAATTTAACTGACTTCGTAGCTCCATTAATAATAATGTTAGCAATAGTGCAGACTTAACTTTGAAAACCCTGTATACAGGGTGGCAGTAGATACAAAAACAACACAAGTCGTGATTTTGACGGAAAACAAATTCATAGTCATTCCAGTTTGTTGTTGACTGTAAAATTTGCAATAATTTCTTGAATTTTGTTATTATCGCGAGTACCATTACTGCCAACTAAATTTTGTATTACAATTTTAGTAAACTTGTACTAGGTATATCTGTTAGCAGTATTTAATAAAACATTTTTTTTCTTCGGAACTATGCAAAATGCGAAATTTTTACAAGAGTAACAAAATGAAGATAATTAATCAGTCTTCTCCCAAACCGTATACAAGAACAAGAACAACAAGAACTCCTAAGAAAGTTCTGAAAAAATATCAGGGGATGAGGACGGTTTTAACCCTTTTACAATTTCTTTTGGGTTTCTTTGATTGCCGAAAGGAGAGTAATCCTTTAAAATGCACTTTTGTCAAATTTCATTCAATTTGTTTCACTCATTTCTGAACAAAAATGTGTTTTTTTATGTAAATTTTGAACTCTTCTCACGGGCAAACGGTACATTTTGGTATATAAATAAATTAGGTTCAATCGACTTATTTTGACCTCTTCTACACGTGGTAGCTCTGTGTCCCAGCAATTTTGGGACATCCTGTATGTATGTGTATATATATATATATATATATATATATATATATATATATATATATATTTATTTTCCGGGGTCTATTTCCTAGGGTTTTATTCCGTTTTTTTTACCGGGGATCTTTTTTCCGGGTTTTTTCCGGGGTTTTTTTACCTAACATGGACTTAACATACCTCTACTTAAATTATAACAAATCTAACAAAGAAATAGTTGTTAATATTTAAGGATTATAATCGTTACTATATAATGAAAACATTGTGTGTCTGTTTAATCTTATCTTATTTTTAACGATTTATGTTAATTCAATTAAAAATATACTTAACTGGTAAAGCATTTACTTCGAACTCTTGGAACAACACAGCAAAATAATTAAAATTAAGGTTAAGATATACCTTTTTGTCTTTTTTTAATTACATGTCAAAATCTATTTAATCGGAGATTTTCTTCTTGCCTGTTTAAGTTATTTGCATTTTTATACAGGGTGGCTCAGAATAACTATTCCTAATTTTTAGAAATGATAGAGGACTCTTAAAGTAACATTTTTTATTAATAATCTAGTGTCCGGAAATTTCTTAATGTCGAGATGAACTAGAAATCTTTAAAAACAATCTCATTAACAAAAAAAAAAGATTTTTACATTATAGGAATTGTTCGAAGTTACGACCACCATTTTCGATACACAATGTATAACTAAGAGTAATCGACTGCTGAATTCTTCGAAATAACTGTGGATGTTCACCAATATCGTCAAACGCCAGAATTATTCGAGCCACTAACTCTTCTTCTCTATTAACGGGTGTCTCATAAACCAGTGATTTAATATGACGCCAAATACAAAAATCAACTGTAGTCAAGGCCAAGAAATCGGCTCACCTCTTCCGATGCATCCATTTGGAAATTGTGCATTTAGATGGGCAATTTAATCCAAAGTATGCTGGTGCACCATCATGCTGGGAAACAATATTTTTTCGAATATTAAGTGGGACATTTTCAAGCAATTCTGGTAGAAATCCTATACACATGACCATCTAACCGTGCAGGCAGTAAGTATGGTCCCCGTACAGAATTGTCAACAATCCCAGCCCAACTATTAACAGAAAATTTCCATTGATGATGTAACCTGCGAACGACGTGAGGATTTTCTTCGCTCCAAATGTGACTATTGTGTGTATTAAAATAGCCATCTCTTGTAAAATATGCCTCGTCTGTCCATAATACACTCCAAGGAAATCTTGGTTCGTCGTTAATTTTATTCAAGTACCATTCGGCAAATTGAACTCTGTTAGGATAATCCACTTTTTGAGAGTGAAACGAATGCTTCTGGTATTCCTTCAATACTGCTTGTTTTCGGGTTTGTTTTCAAATTGTTGTAAAACTTGGTCCTTAAAGTGAACATTTCGGACGGTACGATTGACTTCCAAATCTATTTTCTTTACTTGAAATTCACCAGGATCTCGAATATGCTGATTCAACCTTGAAAATGATGTATGACAGGGAATGTGACGATGAGGTGCTGTTTCGCATAAATTCGTCTTGCTTTTTTATCATTACCGTAAGCTGCTCCGTAGGCCACATGCATGTCTGCTAATTTGATATAAGTAAAATGATGCATTTTCAATCAAACACTACTTTATCTAATAAATACTCATTTGTGACACGTAGAATGACAATTAAACACATTTATCTAATAACGAATAATTTGTAACACACGTAAAATGACAACAATAACAACAACTACTGCGAAAATAGTTCTTTTTCATAGATTGCTACACTTTATTTCATTTTATCTGGTCACCAAGAAATTTCCGGACACTAGTTTATTAATAAAAAATGTTTGTTTAAGTGTCCTCTATCATTTCTATAAATTAGGAATAGCTATTCTGTGACACCCTGTATATTTCAATATTTTCTCGCTGTAGGCAACATAATAATGAGTTTATCTTCCTAAATTTACATATTATTAAATTCAATCTTATGATTTAAATTATTTAACGCATGGTCAGGTACGGCATGCTTTTCGGGTTGATTCAATCTACACCATCTCATATGTTCTTAACGTTTAGTATCAAAGCTACGTTTTGTGGTTCAAATGTATACTTTTCCTCAAGAACAAAATAAGTTATACACTTCACAAGCTATAATGGATTTGAGGCATCTTTAAATAGGTTATCTTAAATGTTCTTCAATCTTTCTTGTAGGTTTGAAAATAGTTCTAATATTTTTTCAATTTTATCGCACGTTACTTATGAAAGAAAGAAAAGCTGTACCAACATCAAGTGATAATTTTTAAGAGATAAATTTAAAGAAATTAAGAATATAATATAATGTACATCAGTTCTACATACATAAAAACAAAATTTACATCGATTGGGGCTTGAATCTCGATAGCGCAGTTGGTTAGCGCGGTACTCTAGCAAAGTACAGGTCGTAGGTTCAAATCCGTCTCGAGGTAAACTTTATATTTATGTATTTAATAAAATTAAGAATATATTTGAACCTGTTGGACGTACCCGTAAACAATTCCCACTTAATGTTGGTAGAAGTTTTCTTCCTTCCATAACTAAAGTTACGGATTACATGGAAAAATATTAATTAACCATGGAATTAAAACTATTGTTAAATTTACAAGAAAGTTTAAAGAGATGGTTCATATCCATTGTTATCTGCTAGAATGTATAAGTTTCTTGTGGAAAAATATACATAGTAACCACAAAACATAGTTTTGCTACTAGACGTCTACAACAAGTTATTGAAATATATAAACATCCTTAAAACTTAAGAAAATCTCAGATTAAGTAGGCTTTGGCATTTTGTGACTAAAAAAGTCAAAATAGTATGCCTTGATTTTAATTTTAACTGTTAGTATGTCTAGGTTTTTTGTTCTGTGTTCCTAAACCTCAAAGTAAATGCTTTCCCAATTAAGGATGATATGTTATCACAGAATTGCATTGATTTAAAATATATAGTTAAAATTAAGTTAAGATTAAACATACACATTGTGTTTTCGTTGCGGGTAGAACACCGTAATCTTTCACGGTTTTTAATTGCTTTCTAATAAGGTTCCGTGATTCCCCATTATAACCTGGTATTTCCACGGTCATTATTTAAATGACTTGGGGAATTCCCTCTAACGACAAGTAATTATTCACATTGGGGTTTTTCCTATGTCATTATCCGAATGAGTTTTGGAATTTTCTCTAATAACTTTTTCGGTGTTTCCTAGGTCATTATCCAAATGTCGTTGAGTTTTTCCTTAATGACTTATCTATAATGGCTTATTGGTATTTACAGATTTTAATTGGCGATTTAGAGCTTCATTAAAAATTAATGGGAAAAATTGGTGGATGTAGATTAATCTAAGTCTTGTTTTGAGGATTGCGTCCGTATCTAGATCCGTTTTGATTGGCCTCAATCAACGTCTTGGAGCTGCATCCGTATCTAGAGCCCTTTTGACTGGTGTCGATCAACATTTTGTATTGAGGGTTGCAGGCGTACTTAGGGTCTTTTCTGGCTGAAGCTGGTTTTAACCGGTATCTTGGGGTGACATCTTGGTCAGGCGTGTGCTTTTACCGTGGGGTTGAAATCTTGACATATGCCTATGCCAAAGAGCTGGATGTTTTTTAGGTATTACCCCCAGGCGTCGTCTTGTTTCCATGTGCGCTTTTGGCTTTTCGCCATCTTGTTTCCGTGTGCCTTTTTGCTTTTCGCCATCTTTATTGCTTCATCGTGTTTCCGTATGCCTTCTTGGCTTTATGCCATCTGGTTTGCCCCATCTTGTTTTCGTGCGCCTCTTTTGATTTTTCTGCTGTCTTGTTTGCGCCATCTTATTTCCGTGTGCCTATTTGGCTCTCCGCCACCTTGTTTGCGCCATTTTGTTTCCGTGTTCTATTTTGACTTTCGGCTATCTTGTTTCCAAATGTAATCTCCTTAATATTCGTAAATTGATGCGAAAAAATTCAAGTATAGATTTTCTCAGATTGATCGGTGTTTCGAGCTGCGTCAGTACCTAAGTCCTTTTGAGAAATGTAGGTTTCGTTGGGGGGTTACATCGATGTCTAAATCCGCAGCTTTCAGCTTGAAATCTGCATCTCGGGTATGCACTCGGGATGTCTGCATCTAAGATTCTTTTGGTGTGTATTGCATTTTGTTTCCTTGTCTAAGGTTCCTTTGGCAGAAGCTGATCTCAAATTAACATCTTAAACTTAGATCTTGTTTCTGTATGTAGGAGCCTCTGACTGAAACTGGCTTCAAGTCAGCATACTGAAGTCAAATGAGGTTATAGGGTTGAAATGAATATTTGAAATTTGTTTATACATCTAAATTTCTTTTGACAGAAGTTAGTTTCAAATCAACATCTTAAAGTTGAATATTGTTTCTATATCTAAGATGTTTGATAGAAACTGGTTTAAACAACATCTTTAATTCATTTCTAAAATTGCTTAACGCTTTAATAACTGGAAAGTAATTAAAATATGTTTATACATCTGCATGTAAACGTATTAACGTTTTTATTGGCTTAATATTAATTAAAATAAGAAATGAAGTGTATTGTCAAAATTGCAAATATATTGCATCCTGCATCTTGCTTCTACATCTAAGGTCCTAAAGATAAATGTCATTTAATAGCAATTAATGTTTACAACCAAAAAAACGATTGAGTTCGAAAATAAATAAGAGATAAATGTGATTTAAGAGAAATTAATGTTTATTAATAAGAAACAATTGTATAGCTGCAGAGCATTATATTTATCTGTTAAGAATGCTACGGTGTGCATTCCCTCTGTCTGTATGTAAGATCCTTTTGATTTATATTGCATTTTGTTTTCGTATCTAAGATGGTTTTGGCAGTATGAAAATTGGAATTGAAAATGAATTGCACCTGGAATCTTGTTTCTACTTATAATAAGATGATTTTCGAAGAAACTTAAATAAGCTCCTTGATTAGTTCACCCCGTTTCTAACATGTGGTTTCATTAATAGAAAACCAATCAACATCTAGGATGTATACCTTGAAGTTTGTTTCTACTTCTAAGATCTTTTTTCCAAAGCTCATTTCATGCTGTAATTACGTATCTTGAAATAAAGTCCTTTTGATGTGCGTTGTTACGGCATTCTGTCCTTTTAACATAACGCATACATTGATTTAGGTAATAAATTTGAATGGATTGGTTGTCTATTTTTACACCATCTAAGATGGTCTTTCTCTCCCACTACCTCTCAAAGATTCAATTAGTTGTCTCTTGGATTATAAGTAACTGTAGGATCCTCTTGTGGTATAATTAGAAGTTATCATACAGTTTACGGCGATCTCATGTAGTATAATAATAAGAAAGCACAATAGTTGCAACACCATATTGCGGTATAATTGGAAACTAGAGTTTGAAACAACACAGCGTCCTGAGCTATATTTCCAGCTCTAAATCTCCATTCCTAACAGCTTCGGCTTGATCTGGGTCCAAATCAAAGACACTAAAAATATATGGTTGCATTTGTGCTGATTTCTAATTACGGTACAAGAAGACGATGCAAACTGTACACTAACTTCTAATTATTACACAAGAGGACCCTACATTTACTTATACACCAAGAGAGGCAACTAATTGATCCTTTATGAGAGTTCAGTCAAATGTCTTACTTAAATCAGATTATGCATTCTGTCAAAAGGACCTTATCCGTAACAGATCACATCAAAAGCACTTTATTGACAAGAAGCTTATGTCACCTTCTACCAAAAGGACCTTAGATAGGGAAACAAGATGCAATATACACCAAAAGGATCTTAGAGATAGGAGGATGCGTACCCAAGAATTCTTAACAGGTAAATGTAATACTCTGCAGCTAAATACGTTATATGTCTATTGTTTATAAACATTAATTACTCCTAAATCACGTTTATCTTTTATTTAAATCGATTTAAATTGTCTTTTTGGTTATAAAATAAATTACTATTAAATCACATTTATCTTTTCCAAAATGATCTTAGATGTGGAAGCAAAATGATTGATGTAATTCATTTTCAATTTTGATAATAGACTTCATTTTTATTTTAACTGACGTCAAGCCAACGAAAAAGTTAACAGGCTTTAATTACGTTCCAGTTATTAAAGCGTTAAGTAATTTTAGAAATGAATTTAAGATGTTGTTTGTAGCGTCCCCCCAGGTACTCTCTCTTGAAAAGTGTAATTTGAACTGATTCGCAATGATACAAATCTAAGAACAAAACAATCGCTAAGTGATTTATCTTGACTTTAATGACAATAATGTTACTATTACACAAATTAATTGCTTGCCTTACATGGACTTTCCTGACAATAATTAAAACACTGGAATTTATTTACAAGTCTGATATTTAATTACTCGAAAACCTCAAATCAAGTGGGCAGGTAAACAATGGAACTACTCAAATTAAAATTAACGAGCTTTGCGCAATGATGGTTCAACCCGTTAATGTACTATTGTGGGAAAGAACCACCAATAAAACCAACTGTATTTATAAATAAGTAATTGCACAAGTACATTAATAAATCCAGTAACAAAAAAAAAACCATGAACGCTTTAAATATATAGCAAAACATGATTAAATCAGGTTAAAGTGGGTATAAAATTATAATGTTAAGAGAAAAATAAATAAAAAGCAGTTTAGTTACACATAAACAAAATAAAAAAAACCCATGTAGTCACACCCACAATCGTGTGATAAATAATCAGAATGAAAATCGTAATACCAAACATGTGGCCCTTTAAAACCGATCATGCCGGTCTTTAAGTAAATAAGCACATAAAACAATAAAGCAACTTACGGTACATATAAAATACAACAACAGTAAAGTTGCACAGGTGATGATAAAGTAAACGCAAGGCCAAAAGAAAATAGACAAGGAATTTACACATATACAATTGTTTAGTGACTACGAAAGTATAAAATACATAGGTACAGTTACAAGAAATTACATATAAAGAGAAATTAGTTCGCAGGCAAATAATTCTACTTATCAAACTGACAAAAAACTCATTAAAAGAAAGCCTTAAAAGGGTAAGTTATAAATAGATCATAACATCGTGACCGATATATAAGTTTGAGTGCGTTAGGAAACAATACAGCGCCCCTTTCTCAGGTTACACATTCATCTGTACAACAATAAAAATAATAAAAATAAAAATCGAGGTGTTTAATGGTTATCTGGACCCGGGAGTGTGTACCCACTTGGCAATTGCCTTTTACAACTAATAACCAAAGCGGTATCATGTACCCGTTCACCAGCCCACCTATACACAAATATAAATATAGACAACAAACAAAAATGCTAATTCATACAAATACAAGAGTGAGGGAGCCCTGTACTGTCTTTTATTTTAGCAGATTTCAGCTTAATGAGCCCGCGTACGAATAAGCTACCTTTGCAAGGCAATGATCGATGCTTAATAGGTTACATAGGCTTGTAGAATTATCTGCTGCCAACCTTAATTTATATAAAAATACCTACTTACACTTCCTTTAATTGACGACAGACACAAATCGTTAACAAACGCGGTTTAACTTTAAAAAGGGTGACTGTTATTTATAGATTAATATTTGAAAAACACATTAATACGAACACCCGAAAGAAAGGATCAATTAGCGTTGGCTAATTCAAAAGAAAATGTACACGCAAGAAATACTTTAAAGACAAACTGTTTACAATGGGAGTTTCGAAATAAAACAAATCAAAGCATCCGGGTCAATCAAAATTTCAACAGCAACTCCTTTCCCTTCTGGTTTCCACTAACCATGTCTACTCCCGAAAATCAACCCTCCCTCTTTTTTATATTGTGTTACAATAATTTATTTTTCGTTTCTGATAACACTAGTTTTAGAAAGCCTAGATTAAAAATTTTGGTTAATTCGCATATGATCAAACAGATTATAATAGATATTGTGTCAAGTAATCATTGTAATTAACAATGTTTAGCTTTGGGTGAAGTTGTTATAATCTAATATTGAAAATATTCATTTTAAATGTATAGTGATTAATTCTTATATGAATAAAACAATTCTATTAGTATTGTTACTTATCACACTTTTTTTTTGCCCATTCACACCATAATTACGCACTCAAAATCCCATCTTATCACACTAAACGGGCGCAATCCACACGGCCACCAAATTGTGGAATGCACTATCCAGACTTACTGTTTTCCTCAAAACTTTGTTTTAAGTAAATTTAAGGTAGCCGTTCATAAACAATGCTTGGCAGTCTAACAACATCACTAACACCCTCCCATTGTTCCTGAGTGCTTTAACACTATTACTATTAGTAATATGTACTATACATTGCTTTAGCGAATTTGGAAACATAATTTTTAATTACCCTTTTGATATTGTGACTGTCGTAGCTATCTCTAATAATGATAGATATTTAGCGTTTAGTTTCGCTTCAGGGTGAACAGCGAACTGTTTAATACATTGTTAGTCTCATTATATTTAGAATTTACATCAGTTCTACATACATACAGACAAAATTTGCATCGATTGGGGCTTGAACCTTGGTGGCGCAGTTGGTTAGCGCAGTACTCTAGCAAAGTACAGGTCGTAGGTTCAAATCCTACTCGAGGTAAGCTTTTTATTTATGTATTTAATAAAATTAATAATAATTTTTAATTACATATTTACCTTTGCACTTATTCGTTCATAACAAAAACTTGTAATAAAGTAATTTAAACTGTTATCATACTAATATTATGGTTGCCGCTAGATTACCTAAATGTTAACATTTACAAAAGCTAAAACATCAATAACATGTTCCTCTGTTCTACCTCTGCGTTGTCTTCGGTACACAGGAAGATTCACATTTCCAGTAGTACACACACGGTGTGCGAGTCGTAGAAAAACTCTTTTGCTATGATTCCGTCTGTTTGGGTACTGCAGTGCATACACTCTAGCAGCAATGGTTGCATTTCTCATACATTCAAAATAAACTGCCAACATATCAAATGCTTCTTCATTTGTAAGAATCATTTTGGTGCGAAAAGATAAAGAAAGTCTATTAAATGCAACACGATGAATAATTTTTGACATATGCGTGAAAATCATAGCTTGCTTGTTTTCAAAAGGGAATTTATTTTATATCTTACATGGCCCTCTTTACTAATTTTGTTGTCATCAGTAAATCGTAATTCATATTTTAAACTGTATTTGTTGTTGCTGGGCAAATATCTGTTTTTATTGATATTTTATGCTTTTGATTTACTAACACATCGCTTGAAAACAAATATAACATTCTTATATAATTAAAAAAATGTTAGATTTATCACATTATTATTTTATAATTTGTTCTCATTGTTAGTAGAGACAGCATTACATTTAGGTAATCTAGCGGCAACCATAACATTAGTATGATAACAGTTTAAATTACTGCAGACCAATGTAAGATCTTTTCATCCAGGCTAAATTTAATAATTTCCGTTAACGCGAACTAGCCTACTAGACGTTGGAAGAACAATTCCCGCCATTTACCTGTTTCTTACGATATCTCAGGATAGGAAAAAGATATCGACTTGCAGTTTTCACTGTTTTATTACTAATTTAGTCTACTTTTTAAAGACCTACTTAAATTTTTATGCTTCCATTTAAAATTGTAAAGAGAAAACACAATATTAAAAAAATATTAAACAGCGCCCTCTAGCATTTATGTTATTAATCAGATTGCTTCAAATTTACAAATTTTCTATTGTTTAACAAAAGCTCTTTCAAACAACATCAAGTTTATTAAAATCGGTCAAGCAGAACCTGAATTAAAGGCGTTTGTTCGTAACAAGGTTCCACTCTCCCCACCCCTTATTTGAAGAGATAGACTAAAACTTGTCAAATAAAAAATATGCAGAATTTACCGAGGAATCTGATTATAATATTTAATATGCCCCTTAATTGAGTAAATTTTGAAAAATTTTGGTTTCCAAAATTTTAACTCTCAAATACTCTAGCGGTGGACCTACAATTCTGAAAATACTTTCCAGGCGTTTCTCGAGACCACTTTTGTTATAAAATTTTTTTTCCCGAACCTGTGCTATAATCCATTCCTGAGATATGGCCGACGACCGTTCTTAGTTGGCCACCCGGTACAATGTGCATTGAATTGAATGTTTGTTGAATCCTTTTAAGTAATTAGACTATACAGTGTGGCCCAAATGTATTAGTATTGCATGGGTAACTTTGTTATTAATAAAGATATAGGTTATAAAATAGAGATAACATAAATGTTATAAAATTTTTTATTTTAACAAAAGTTACTTATTTCTTTAAGACGAACTGAGATGTGTTTTCAAAAAAATTATCGCAACTACGCTCTTGGAGATAATGATTCTTATGTTAAATAGGCGCCACATTGGATTTTGAAAAAAATATTGAATTTTTTTTCTGCTTTCAACGATATATAACAATCTACATTTTAAATAATAGATTCCGGTATATTTTATTTGCTTGAAATTAAAGTACGCCATGAAAACAAATGAATTATAACCAAACAGAATTAATTACTATAAATCTTAAAACTAAAATAGGTAGCTAATTGAATCACAGCAGATGTTCAAAATGATCGCTATTGTTCGCCAAGCACAATTCACATCGTTTTAAAATGCTGGAAGTCCCTTTTCGCAATGTATGGCGATTAACATTATTTAACGCTTCTTGCACAGATTCTTGTAATTCATTAACATTATTATTTATTTTTAATAGTGCCCCTCAAAAAAATCAAGAGGTGTGAGGTCGGCTGATCTGTGCGGCCATATAATAGGTGTGTTAGCAGCTATTACTCTGTCATTAAAACGATTGTTTAAATAATTAACATGTCTGGAGTTGTGTGCAGGCGCACTATCTTGTTGATACCATATTGCCAAATTCTGTGCCAAGGGCAATGCATGTAAAAAGTCTTTTATCGTTGTTTGCAACATTTCCAGGTGGTATCCGGACTTTTCGTCCACGGACGATTCGTCCAGGACTGTGCATCCCTGGACGGTTCGTCCAGCGGACGGTTCGTCCTTAGGACGGTTCGTCCTTAGGACAGTTCGTCCTGAGAACGGTTCGTCCAACTAAAAAAAATGTTGTGGTCATTTCTAACAAAATATTTGAATAAAAAACAAATTCTTAAAAATGTTTCAACTTTGTGTGCAATTTCCCTTAGATAAAGAAATACTTCGGCATCAGGGTTGAGATGATTTAAATCGGTTGATTAAAATCATGATTTTAATCAGCATGATTTTTTAAAATAAATCTCATGATTAATTTAGTTTAGAAAAGGGGGCTCAAATTTGAACACGGAAAAATGTATTTGTTCATATAAAAATAAAACCTTGATGCATTTTTATGTGGTAATATCTATTACTAAATAAATTTAGCATTCAGCTGATTTTTACAAAAATAAAACTATTAAAAAATGTTTTTGAGATAAAAATGCACGTTTTTGTTCTATTACAAGTGCTATAGAAATTGGTTGTAGCAACTGTAGAAAATCTTCAGCCATCTTTTTAATATAGATATCTGAAACTTTTTTAAAAATCACTCGATCAATTTCTTCTTTATGCTCTTCACATATTAAAAATAATTTCCGCCATTCATTTACATAGATCTCAAGACAATCTGAAAGTGTATTCGATCGAACATCTTGAGGTAAAACCAATTTCTTGCCCGCTTTTTCTTTATACAAAGCATTTGGCAAATGGATATTTCTGAAGTATTCCACAATTATGTAATTATGGGATAACTGAACGACTCGGAAATTTTTTTCTTCATTCTAACCATGTTGACCGCATTATCTGTCACAATGCTGATAACTTTACAGTTATATTCATTGTTACACTTATTTATTGAGTTAATAGCCAACTCAGCAAGATAGACAGCTGTATGGGGATGGCCGGATGTATTTATGCTTTCCAAGAGAACACTGTTTCCAGCTCTGCTATCAAAACGAACAAATTGTTGCGTAAACGGATTTGGCTGTTTGTCTGTCCAATTCTTTCTTCTTATCTAACAAAAGAACCCAAATGACCGCTATTTTCACTATTTTCACTTTCACCTACACTTCTTTTCACAGTTCTCGCTTCTCTGTTTCTTTTGGAAATTTCATTCTGGCTAGTTCCAGGCTATGACTGACAATCACCATGAAGAGTTTCAACATCAATCATATCACTAGTTTTACTTTCACAGATTTTCCAGTGACTTTTTAGTCTGTCCACTAGACCCTGCAATTCTTTACCACACTTTTTATACACTGCTCTGCAACCTAGTTTGCCAACCACTTTCTTTTTTACAAAATGTTGTCAAACACTAAATTCCTTTCTGCCCCGGCTTGTCATGACTCCAAATGTCTTGATAGATTACACACAGAACCAAAAATATTACTATTAACTAGAATAAGTGCGTGTCATTTTATATATCTGAGCGCTTTCTGCCAGTTTTTACAAGTTTCCTCAATTCCCCAAACCCTCAAAACTGCGTGAAAAAAATTTTCACGTTAAAACTTGTCGAGTTTTGCTTCTTATCTGTACTATTCCTGCCAGCTAGGGTTGCAAAGTTTAATAAATAGATTTTATTAAATATTAACACGTTATCCGCGTTTAAACGCCCATCAAATAAAAATTTGTGAGATTCTTAAATGTCTGCTAATAAGACTAGGAGAAGCATAAAATCTACAAAAATCGTGATGTATAAAGGTATTTAATTACGTAAATATTATAAGTGAAACTATCCTAATCTTCTAAATGCTTCAAAATAAAAACATATTTTGATTGTTGTATATTCAATAGAAATAAGATTTATGGCCCCACATGCAGTATGGAGTAAATAGAAAAGCTGACCTAAATTTGTAAGGTGGGTATAGAAAAAGAATTTTGCTAAATAGCTAAATTAAATATAATATTACTATTTGAATCATCACAATTTCTAGAGTAAAGAATAAAGATTATTCTAATTTAATAATTTATATTCTGAATAAAAATGCATCAGCACAATGAATGAATGCTGTTTGTTTACCTTATCTTGTTTGTTGCAGTTCTAGTAGTCTTATAGTGGGTTTAATACTCCCATTTTATGACTTGAAAAATTGCTGACATTAAAAATTTTTGACGGTTAAACGCAAACTTACAACATTTTACCTATTCAAGGACGTTTAAACGTGTAACTGTCAACGTTTAATCGCTGCACCCTACTGCCTGCAAATATTTGTTTGCTTAACAAAACAAAACATATACAGAATTATTTGAAAATAATATATTAATAAAAACTAGTCAAATTAAAAAAAGAAATAAAAAAAATCATGACCGATTTTTGATTTTTTTTAAATCATGATTTTTATCAACCCTTTTCGGCATTGCCATGGCCGGCTACTACTTGCCGGTAGGTTAGGTTAGATTAAGTTAGGTATATTGCCCTTAGATAAAGTAATACTTCGGCATTGCCATAGTCAGCTACTGCTCTCCGGAACGTCAGGTTAGGTATATTTCAAAATATGTATAAGTACTAGTTCAGTATTTTAATAAAGCACTTTTCCTTAAAAAATTCTTTTCGCTGGATGAGCCGCTCGCTGGAAGACCAATCCGCTGGACGAATAGTCCGGGGACGAACAGTCCTGGACGAACCGTCCTGGGACGAAACGTCCTAGAATCTTTCAGGTAACGTACTGCAGTTAAAGTCCCATTAAAAATTATAGGTTCAATTAAACGATTCCCCAGTATGCTTCAAAAGAGACTAAATCCAAAGTGAATTTGGTTTATAATCACGTGTGAATTATCTTGGGCATAGCGTCGCCTTTCTGGGAAGTTATCTCTATATTGTTGGGTAGCAAGGCGAGTGCTTTTGTTAGATTTGATGTAAGTACAAAAGATATATTGTTCATTTAAGGGGAAAGTTCACCTTCACTAATAGTTGATAAAAATACTTATTTAAAATACAACTGATTTAATAATTAAAAATGACAGATCGGATTTTTGTTAAAATTCATTTGTTTTCGTGGGTTCTTTATTTTAAAGTAAATAATATAAAATATGCGGAAATTGATTATTTCAAGTGTAGATGTTATGCCTACATCGTTGAAAGCAGAAAAAACTGCAATTTATATATTTCAAAATCCAATATTATTTAACATAAGAAAGTTGCATCATTATCTCCAAGAGCATAGTTGCGATATTTTTGTTAAAAACAAATGTTTATAACTTTATTTTAAGGGAAATAATGGCCTTTTTCAAAAAACGCATTTTTCAGTTTTTGTCGATTATCTTCGAAAGTACTCGGAATTTCTTATATTTCTAAGTAGAATCTGAGTCAGTAAGAAAAAAACTGTGCAATATTGCCCATTTAACCAAATCTGTATCTTTATATACATTAGTAAGAATGTTTTGTGCCTACAAGTAAGATGTCGGCTGATTATATACATTTGAAAATGTCGTCATCAATAGCTTTTTGAATCTTCTCTGAACCATCCTTTATTGTGTAAACGTTGATGTGACATAAACATGAGTCCTCTCTGGTACATAACTGCAATTGTTAAAAATACTCAATGTGGTGGAACTTCATCAAATATTCAGGAATTAAATAACCTATATTACAATTTGTATTCAATGATGACGTATTTACATCCCGAACAATTTTATTAAATAGTTTTATATCACATAGAATCATTGCTCTTGCATTTTATTCCGCAACAGCTATCTTTCATTTTTCTTTCACGTTACAAAATTGATAAATGGGTTCACCTCGTTTAGTCCACTTTTATAATTTTCATACAAAATCATACCACTCGCTATAATGTGTAATAAAGAATCGAATGCACACGTTTCACTCACAATAATGTCTCATTTTTCTTACATTTACCGCATTACATAAGACACCCTTTTTTATTAATCGACTTCCATTGTTCTTCCATGGTCGTTACTGAAATAACTATATTGCCAATCAGAACAAGGTGTTCTACGTTATAAGTAGTAGTATTTGGTACCATCCTGGATGCTATTTTTAAACCATGCTGAAAATAGAATCTCGTTGTACCGGTCCATAATGCCAAGTAAGACACGAGTTATTTTATTTTAGTATGCATGAATGGTATTCCCACTATTATAGTTACGTGCAATTTATTTTGCTTCAGTGTAAATACTTTCTGTCGAATTCTTCCAGCTTTCTTTAACAGCACTACAATGTTCATCGTAATCTGGGCTGTTTGGTTGCTCTTCATCTTGGTCTTCCAGTGTTACCGTTTACTTTCCTCTAAGACATTCTCACCTAGAAATTATAAACCCAAAATTACTCATCGAGTCTTATAAAACACGGATAAATCCTATCAGTGGAAGTGCCATTTGACATCCTGAAGCAGGTCAACAAATAATGGTTTAAATCAATACAGTTTACAAACACATGGGAAACCGCCGCTAGTGTTGCGTAAATCTGCAACTACTATACGTGGTTTAGGTGCATCGTTTCTTATTGGGTCTCATGAATAAAACGTAGCAAATTCTTTTACTTCAGATTTTTGAAATAAAACCTTCAATGTATGTGATAAATAAGTTTGGAACCACTTGCTTTACCGTAGGAAAAGCATTTGCTGTACCATAAACAAATACTTCAGTTTATATGAAAAAATCCATACTTTTGCTACCGGTCTAAAGCAAATGCTTAATTTTTCTTAAGGTACCTTATTGCCGACTTCGTATTAGGGGAAGCGAGACGTTTGTGGTAATTATGGCATTTCGTTACAAAAGACGTATACACATCACCGAATGACTTTAGACACGTTTCAACAAAGCTAACGTGCATTGGTTGGCCAATCATTTTTTTGCTGAAGAAAATTGTGAGACATTATCACCGTTTCAGAAAATTAAAGTGCTTTTACGCTATATCGCGGATTCGGGTTATCAAAACAACGGAGGGATAAGTGAAATTCAACAAAGTACTGCGCTAAAAACAATTGCTGAATAACGGACAAAATCTGGCAGAAAGCAGAATAGACGAGTCAGCCGCCAAGCAGCTGTTTGCCGAAACATCACTCTGTATCGGTGGTGGGTGGTGGCGCACCAACTTGCACAGCACCTCATGAAGTTAATGTCATGTAATGAACAGTAATCAAATAAATATTCAATTCTTACCCGACACCATCTATTGACTTTCAAAATGCCTGTTCCCGATCTGCTTTTTTGATTTTTGTTTTCAAGTTATTGATTTTTTTTTAGATAATTGTTTTGCACGTATCTCTTTTCCTGTCACTGATTACCATTCTGCTTATAACTTCATTAACGCAGTCTCTTTCGCTTTTTCGATAGCGTTGCTTCTTCTTCCAGGTTCACTTCTTTACTAACTAGATATGCCTTTTATATTTCAGCAAACATCATCAAATTCCTGTCTAGACTTGTTATAAAGTGTAGCAAACGGTCTAAAAACGAAGCATTTACTAAGGAGCAAAAGCAAATCATTATTCATTAAAATGAGGCAAATGTTTTTCCTTCTATGTTTTGCTTCGAAGGTTTTGCTTTGGTTTTAAATTATACT
Organism: Vesta saturnalis; assembly: GCA_036346205.1. NCBI lineage: Eukaryota > Metazoa > Arthropoda > Insecta > Coleoptera > Lampyridae > Vesta > Vesta saturnalis. The sequence continues at coordinate 1,423,932 of JARFJB010001320.1, forward strand.
TCGAGCAAGTGCTCCATTTTTATCCATAATCTCTAAAGAAAAAAACTTATTATTGATGGGTCTTGTTTTGCAAAGAGCATTTGGAAGCAGGGGAAGCTTACAAAATTTGAAGCACATATATTCATAAGAATAAATAAGATGATTTTTTCCCGTTTGACTGCAATTGTTTTTGCTATACCCCCTATAGCATCTATAGCTAAAAGGCAATTTGTATCTTGCTTTTTCGTTTATTAGATTTGCATGCCGAAAAAGGGATCATTGTAGCTGAAACCTTTTGTCTAATTCCGTTTGCTTAGTTCTTCCTAAAACTGTGACATTGGGTCCTATGAATAAGAATGGAGCATTTGCTCGAAGTATAAAGTAAAAGCAAAAGCAAATCCTTCGAAACAAAACATAAAAGAAAAAGCGTTTGCTTCCTTTTAATGAATAATGATTTGCTTTTACTCCGTAGTATATGCTTCGTTTTTTTAAACCGTTTGCTACACTTTGTAACAAACTTAGACAGGAATTTTATGAAGTTCGGTTGAATATAAAAGGCATATTTAGTTAGTAAAGAAGCGAACGCGGAAAAAGAAGAAATGATATGAACTCCGATGGAAAAAGCACGATCTGTGAAGAGAACGATTAGATGAAATTTGTAAATTTACTGCAAAATGTTAAAGTGGTACTAGAAAAACCACACGTACCTACTACAAAAAAGCGAAAGAGAATGCGTTAATGAAGTTACAAACAGAATGGCAGACGGTGACAGGAGAAGAGATTAGTGGAAAACAATTATCTAAAAATATCAATAACTTGAGAACAAAAATCAAACAAAAGCAGATATCAATAAGACTGGAAACAAACTAAAGTTAGACAAAACAAAACAAAAATAAAGTCATGGGAACAGGCATTTTGAAAGTTAATGGATGGTAGCAGAAACCCGAACGTGTGCAATATGCCAGATAAGAATTGAGTGTTTATTTGATTACTGTTCAATACATGAAATTTATTTCATCAGGTGCTGTGTAAGTTGGTAGGCCACCACCGATATAGATTTGTATCTTGGCGGATATTTACTCGGCGCCTGATTCATCTGCTCCGGTTCCAGAAAGTGCACAAAGCACGGCATCAAACAAAACTTTCGATCTGTATGGAGAATCTTTGCTTCAACTATCCAAAGCAAGGTTCAATGTATCCCCTTTCTTTCTTCAACAAATTATTGTACCGCGTTTCTTGTAGTGTATTTAGGGTGCGATGGGGAGTCATTAGATAGAGCTCTATACCATACCCTTCATCTGTCAGGAGCAAAATTTGTTGTGTATTGCGACGCATAACGACACAAATGGAAGACGTTTTCTAGATTCTATTGTCATGGGTAGAACAAGACCATTGTTCGTGTACACCTGTAAGTTTCTCCTGTGCATCGCACGCTGCGTGTACAATAATGCTAGTAAAACCTTTTCGGGTTATATATTCATCTCCAAGTTCGGAAGGCTTTCGAATACAGACATGTGTGCAATGCAGAACTCCAACTATACCTGGAAACGTATAAACTCGCTCCCCAAAACGATATGTTTCATGTATTTCCTCATTAGAAGATGGATGCGTGATCAAATTAGCCTTGGAAAAAATTTAATCACACAATAATGTTTGTAACTATCACACAAATCAGTCTGCTTTATTTATATTTCAGGGTCATTTTAAATATTGCGACTTGGAAATGGAATTTATCTTTAAAGATCCGTCTAAGTTTGATCAACGTGCCTTCATTCAATTTTTGTATGCTGAGGGTTTGCAGATTCATTTTCGATTACAGACAGTTTATGAAGAAGCATCTTTTGCCTATCCAACTGTAAAGGAATGGTGCCGAAAATTTAGAAATGGTAAAGAGGGAACAAAAGATGCGCGTGTGGACGGTTTTATTAGAGAAAAGCGCCTTTTCAATCAGAGCGATATCACAAAATATTCGTGTGAGTGTAGGATCCGTCCATAGTATTGTACAGAAACTTCGTTCCAAAACATTTTGTGCGCAATGGGTTCCTCATCTTTCGTCTGAGGATCAAAAATGTTTGCGGGTGGGTTTGTCTAAGCAACGGAGTATAACGAACATGGTAATAACTTACTTTTATCAATAGTTACTGGTGACGAAACTTGATGCCATTATTTCGAACCATCCATTAAGTTGACATCGATGCAATGGAAACATTCAAGGTTACCACCACGAAAAAAGTTTAAGGCACAACCTTCCGCAGACAAGGTGATGGTAACATTTTTTTTGGGAACAAAGGACCATTGCTGATAGAATTTAAAGTACATGAGTGAATATTAATGCAGATCTACAACGAAACTCTAAATAAGCTTCATCGAGTAATAAAACGAAAAAGTCCAGGAAAACGTTCCAATGGCGTCACTTTGCTTCACGACAACGCGCGGCTACATGTCTCAAACGTAGTGAAAGAAAATTTGCAAAGAAAAAAATGAAGGGCTTTAGAATATCCATCCTACAGCCCAGATTTATCGCCTTGCTATTTCCATAGCTTTGACCCACTAAAAATGTATTGAGAGGTAGACACTTTGAATCGGACACTGAAACACAAAACACCGTCAAGGAATTCTTCAACCAGCAGCCACGAGAATTCTAGGAACAAGGTATAAATCGGTTGGTGAATCAGTGGGATATGTGCCTAAATTGTAGATGTGATTAATTGTAAATATATTTTTATGGGCCAAATATGGGTTTCAATTGAACTACCCTAGTACATAGATTTTTGCTTCCTGCCAAATTTTTTTCGTTACTTGATCAATTGTTTTTGACACAGAACTTTGTTGTATTCCAATTATTTCGCCAATGCTGTTTTGGTAACCTGGATCCGCGATATACCGCAAAAACACTTTCATTTTCTGGAACGGCAATAACCAATGCACCTTTGCTTAGTTGAAACGAAAAAGGTATCTAACGTCATTCGCTGATGTTTCTACACGTCTTTTCTAACGTTTTACGCCCTTGGATTATCTATAGATGCCATAATTACCAGACACGTCTCGGTTCCCTGAACGCGAAGCCTACAATGGAGGCACCTTTAGAAAAATTAAACATTTGCTTACGGCACCTAGCAAAAGCATGACTTTATTCATGTAAACTGAAGTATTTGCAAATGCTTTTCCTACGGTTGTAAAGCAAGTGCTCCAAACTTATTTATCATATATATTGAAGGTTTTGCTTCAGAAATTTGAAGTAAAAGCATTGGATACGTTTTATTCATGAGACCCATTATGTGATATTGGTGCAACAACATAATAGTGGATGTTTCTTTAATTCGTCGCCTGTTAGCATCTACCAGTTCCTTTGCAATTTTATCTCTCAATATGCATTTCAGTTGTCTCTTTTTTGTATAAAAAGTGAGGAAATAATTTAGAAAGGACACAATCAATATTTATATCCAGCTGCGCTTATAGGTTTAATGTATAGAATTCCCACAAGGTCTGAATCTTATTCCTTGCAATAGGCATTAAACTGGGAATAGTACTATGCCTTATAAAATTTTGATTCGTTTAAAACAAAATCCGCAAGTAGTTTGCTGCCACATCTTCTTCGTGAAAATGTTGGTCATCTACCAGGGTGCAAATATTTTCTTTGGCCATAAGTTCGCTGTTTGGGTTTCGTTTCTTTTTTTCGGAAATACAAGTATAATTTTTTTTCCACATTTTCATTACTACCACTATTGCTTGAATCACGTTTACTAATGACGCTTCATTTGGATTTCCATTTGGGCTGTCATTACGTACATCAAATGCTTTAATATAGCGGAGTATAAACCATTTCGATGGTAGATAATCATTTAGAGTTCGGTTCAAGTCAATAATTAAAGGATCACGCAATTTGTCTGTATCATACGTGATAACGCCACTTCAATCACAATTACCACGTACCTACAATCACTGATTAACTTAGGGCTTACAGTTTTTTTTATTTACTGTACCTTACCTCCTGCTTAGAAATTTATGACATTGCTACATGCCTTTGTACAGAAAATCGGATTAAATCAATAAATTAAAAAAGTCTAATAAATACAACAATTTATTTTAATGTGTTTGCCTGGTTTGGTTTGAGCTTTTAAACTTGAAGGTATTATGGCATTTGACATTAAATACATCGGAAACTACTGAGAAATATTAAAATGAAATAAATTATGGAATTTAGTAGAATTTTTTTCAATTTATACATTTTATTTTCTGGAACTCTACAAAATATGTTTAGAAAGTATTAAATGTCCCAAACTTAAGACATTCCGCTTTAGAGGTTAGTTAAGACTGATTCAAGCTATATTTTCTTCTGCAAAGTTTGTCGCTATATTTTTCCAAGAAAACAAACATGTGGAAATTATTGGAAACGTATAACATATACACAGACATGTGTAACTGTATACTTCTAACGAAAAGTATTCCCATTAATCGGTAGTAATTTCTTTACAATTCGTGTAAGGGAAATGTTTATATTTCGAAGGATTACTGCTTGAGAAAATATTTTATGATTTTGGTGTTCTGATTAGGGTTAAAGAGCTTTAAAAGTTTTCATAACGAGATCTTCTATGAAAATTTATATTAAAGAAATTAAGGGGAATTTTTAGATTTTGAATTATTTCTTTACTATTCTCCGAGGGTAAATGTTTTTGGAAATGTTTTAAAAGAGTTCTGGAGTTCCCATTAGAGTTCCCAGTAGCCCCACGGTGTGAAATTAGCAATAACTTGCCAAAAGAGATTTTGCATACTTAGTGTGAAGTTAGCAAGTTTCCAGCAAAGGATCTGCAAAAATATGTTCCTTTTCTTCAGTGCTTTATTTGGGGAAAAAAGATGGTGGAACGGTCTTGCTATTAGTAAAAATATATTACATTACTTTTATTAATCGTATTTAAAACAAATGTTTATTATATATCCCAAAGTTTTAACCAGTTGTCGTCTAACAAATCTTCTCGACTTTTTTTTTTACTGTTAGCATCTGTGGCCGAATAACGTCCTCGAGTACCCAGGGATCAACATATTTTGAAGGACCGACAAGTTTGATGAATAATAGTGCTGAAATTGTCTTAGTCATTAACGAAGTTTTTTTTGGGGTGGTAATTAGGTCCATCTGCGAAAATCGGCGTTCACATTCACTTGAAGATATTGGAATGGTATTCAATGTATTTATCAAATGCAGTAGTTTTTCTGCATATGTCGTTTCGAGAATCCATTAATCATTTCGATTTTATTTAGTTGCAAACTGATTGGCAAGTTCCTAATTTCTTTTTCTCCAAATTTCAGTTGAGTATCTTTAGGCCAATGTTTTTGATCAAGTACATCATGGAGTTTTACTCCACTACGAAAGCGAAATCACGTACAGCATCAACAGTGCATCTATAATAGGGCCCAAATTTATGTATTCTGTTTTCTAAAACTTGTACTAACATTTTTATTTTGTGTGCCGTATATAGGGCCATGTTGCGGTCCTGTAGTTTCAATCTTAGTTCTGACAATTCTTGGAGAACGTCACACATCCATTCTGGATGCAGTAAAAATTCTGTGTACGTGATTTTTCTTTTGAAGCCATGTTGAAAAATCTGGATCACTGGAACTGTGTTTGTGTGGTACGTGGGTGTCTTTTGTTTGTTTTCAAGCCATCATATGTGCACTTATCATTTTTGTCTCTAGTAGGATCATGTTGCCGTGTGTCCGCCAAAAAAGATCGATCATTTCTTGTTGTAAGTATGAATGGCTCAGATCTTAAGTTTTCAGACTCTATTGCTCTGTTGGGAATGACTGTATCTTCAAATCTATCATGGGTTGACCATCATCGGTCAGCTGCCAAAACAGCTGCTCATAAAATAGGCTTTTTGTACAAATCTAAGCAGTAATTTACCTCCCGACTACTCTTTCTGCTGTATAAGGCCTAAATTTCGTTTCGTCTAAAATATAATTCTCACCTCTGGGTTGGTGCTCCCAATACGCTCTCGATATCGTTGATCATATTGCAAAGAGAGCGATTAGGCTTACAAATGATCCGTCCTTAACTTCTGACATACAGTCCCTTTACCATAGAAGAAGTTCTTTCTTTGTATTATCGGTATTACAATGGCTATTGCGCTACTTAATTACATTCTTTGATACCATCTCGGGCTACCTTTGCTAGGAATATTCCGTTCACTCATTCACATCATCAGTATGCAGTACAAATCTCCACTTGTACCAAACGGGCGCAATCAACATTTTTCTACACGGCTTCTAAACTCTGGCAAGATCTCCCTAGTGCCTGGGAGTGGGAGACGTGACGTCGTAGGTCTACAATTGTAATGAATTGCATGCAGTAGCATATAGAAATTGTGGAGTTTTAGGCTGCACCAACAGATTCTGTTGGAATATGATTCGCAAATGCCAGTAACGGATTCTCGAAACACGTGTCATAGTACTACTTTATTTAATGTTAAAAAATATTGCATTGTATATTTATAAAAAATTACGAAACCTCTATAAATCAATTGTGAGCGTCAAAAATTTAAAGCATTGCAATAAAAGTCTAATTAATGGTTGTATTTACTGAAATTGCAGTTACATATGTGTTTATTAAAAAAAATACATGAATATTTTACTAATTTTCACTGCTTCTAAACTCTGGAATGTTCTACCAACTTTCCGTTTTCCTCTTAACTTATGATATGGAAAAAGTTAAGGTAGCTGTTCATGGGCATCTCTTGGAAATTCAATATACCTCTATCTATCCTCCTAAGTGTTCCTGATTGCTTTAGTACGATAGACCAAGTTTAGCTTGTTTAGGTTCACAATTATTAAAAAAAAATCATTTATCTTCAAAATGAAACACAAAGGACTGAAATTATTCCATACACCCGAAACTGGCCGGAAATGGGTTGAGCCCCATCGGGTACTCAAAACTCCCCAGTAGTAACACATGAATACAACTCTACTACTTTGCCGAAACATAGTATATGAAATAAAGTTTATAAATGAATGATTTGTATCTATTTATTCCTGGAGTTTCTTTGAGAGCATTTAGTCTGTGATTAATACAATTCCAAACTATAATAGAAGGAAAACGTTCTGATAGTAATTTTTTTACTCTACTTTTACACCCTAATATTACAGCTGCGCCATTGCTCGTCAGTAAAACTAAGTATTTTTTATCTGTTATCCCATAAGAATGAAGACATTGAGGTAAGGAATCAAATACTCCTTCTGCCGTTACCTTTTCAAGTTCTGCCAAGTCCAAAAACGAATTTGTCGCTGTCACCTTCAATACAACTTCGCAGATATACAATGAAGGTACTTTTTTTGCTTATTGTGGTTGATCAATGAAATTTTATTCTTGGTTTCAACCATTTTTTAACCACGGTTTTCTTCACTTATTATGTTAATACACTCATTTGTAAAATTAAGTACCATTTTTTTGCTTTCAGCAACTATTTTTAATGCTGTATGTGAATTGGATTATTTGTGATTAAAAAGTGACGCCATCGGTTGGTTTCTATCTTTGCCGGCATATGTAATCGCATTGTTGGCCCATTCCTTTCTAATATTCATTCCCATTTTCTCTCCAAGAGTTCCAACTTTTCTAGAAGGCGTACAGCCAAGTTTCATTTCGTAAACACAGAGACATTCATTTTTCAAGCAAAAATCATTTTTTTGTTCATATGTCCAGCAGCCCGGCCAGTCCTTTGTAGTTGGCGTTATTTCCGTCTGTTCTGTGATTTTGTCTGTGTCTGTTGATATTCTGGTCTTTTTATTAACAGGATCGGTGGTTGAAAAGCAATTAGTGATTTTTTTCATTTTTAAATACGGGGTCACAGGTTTACGCTAAAAATTAAATAAATATATTTCCCTTTCTTCATCGATTTCTGATCATAAAGAAATTATGTGCCTTTCGCAAATTATCAAATTTTTCAAATTTGTTTACCGTACACTGTGTCCCATTTTGGTTGAAATTGTAGGGTATCTCGTTTGCGAGCAAAGATAGAAAGATGCGGTTTTCACGACCCTGTTCTACTTTTTCGTGAAACGAAAGATGCTACAAACAGAATTGTTATAGTCCTATTAGTATTTGAGCTACAGGGCGAAATTCAAAATTTGCTCATTTTCAGCATCCCTCATAACTGCTTTGCCTTGTAATTTATCGAAATGGTGAAAAGTGGGTTATACAGAATTTTCGTAGAATTTAGTGGCGTGCATAGTTTTCCCCGGATAAAGTCAGTTTCTTGGCAATAAACCAAAGTTTTGTTTTTTGAAATGAAACACCCTGTATATATTTTTATTATATAATAGAGCTTACTCTCAGCTTTCAAAAATATATATTGTGTGGCACTTTTTTTGCATTATTAACCTCAAAAATGAATGTTACGTTAATGTAATATTTTGATGATATAGTTGGCCATGAAAGCTATGCACTCAGTATAAACGCATATTTTCTTGAACGTCCAAGATATATTTGAGTATTAAAAAAGGGCTACTAGATTCTTAATGCTTTATTATAATTATAAATATGTAATGTATAAAATGTATAAAATGTATAAAAATGTGCATATGTATAAGTACATGGCAAAGAGGTGAATCTAAAAGTATGATAGACTTGATAGTGTATGATGAACGGCTTAGAAACCTGGTGAAAGACACAAAAGTAATGCGCGGAGCGGAGTCTGGATCGGACCACTTTTTGGTTGTATCGAGAGTGTGTTTAGGGCAAAAGTGGGTGTGGAGAAGGAAAGCAAACGTAGTGCGAACGTCCAGAATTAGGGTTAACAAACTAGTGGATAATGGTGCGAGAATGAAATACGTAGATGCTGTGAATAAAGAGTTGAATGTGAATGAAACAGTGTGGAACGAACAAATAAAAGACACTGACGTTGAAAGTGCACGGATAAGCTTGAAAAACTCTGTTGTCAATTGTGCCGTGCGAATATGTGGAAGAGTGATTGTAGGTATACAGAAAAAATGTGCTTGGTGGAATGAGTCGGTAAAAAAGGCAGTAAGTAAGAAAAAAAATGCGTACATGGCAATGATTGCTGCAAAAATGAGACTGAGAAGAAACGATTGTATGAGGTGTACAGATTAAGAAACAAAGAAGCGAAGGAGGCAGTGAGAATAAGTAAAGAGGAAGTGATGGCTGTGGAAGGAGAGAAAATGCAGAATGATTTTGAGGGAAACAAAAAATTCTTCTGGAAATGGGTCAAAAATACAAAACGTGGCCCAAAACAGAACGCTGCAGGAGTGATGAATGATAGAAACGAAATAGTATGGGACGATTGTGAAGTGAGGAAATGCTAGCAAGAATATTTCGGAAAGCTGTACAGTAGTGAGGAAAGTAAGACTGAAGGGTTAAATAAGGAGAATATAGAAGAAATGATGAATGAAACTGAGAAGGATATTGGAATAAATGAGGTAGAGAAAACGGTAGGAAGGTTGAAAAACGGCAAGGAGCAGGCGTAGATGAAATCACTGGTGAAATGCTCAAGTATGGTGGCGCAAAGCTTATACGAAGATTGCGTGAATTATGCAATGTATGCCTTATGTGTGGAAAAGTGCCGAGTGATTGGAAGAGCGCGATCATTGTACCATTGTATAAGGGTAAGGGGAACAAGAGTGATTGTAAGAACTACAGAGGAATAAGCTTGCTCAGCATACCTGGTAAAGTTTTTGGAAGAATACTGATTGATAGAGTACGAGAAACTACACAATCTGATGAGGATGTGCAAGGTGGCTTCATGCCAGGGAGAGGATGTGTCGATCAGATGGTTGCTCTCCAGCAGGTGATCGAAAAGTGTTTAAAGGTAAAAAGGAAGTTGTACTGTGCGTTTGTAGATCTGGAGAAAGCATATGACAGAGTCAACAGAGAGAAGATGTGGGAAATATTAAATGAATATGGCGTAAATAAAGGTCTAATAAATGGAATAAGGGCAGTATACAACGGTAGTCGGGCATGTGTTAGGGTGAGAGGAGGTGTGAGTGAATACTTTAATATTGAGCAAGGAGTGCGATAAGGCTGTGTGATGTCACCGTGGTTGTTCAATATATACATGGATAAATGTGTTAGACAAGCATGTAGCGATACAAATGGTGTAATGGTTGGTGACGTAAATGTACGACTTCTGGTGTATGCAGATGACACAGTCTTATTAAGTGACAGTGCGGATGAGCTGCAAACCGCTCTGAGGAAGTTTGATACAGTCTGTGAGAGCATGGACCTAAAGGTAAACGTGAACAAAACTAAGATTGTGGTGTTCAATCGCGAAGGTGGAAAGGAGAGTAGAGTATTTACTCTGCAAGATGAAATTGTGGAGCAAGTGGACGAGCTGGTATATCTCGGTAGAATGTTTACTGCAGATGGTACAATTGAGAGGGAGATTGGACGAAGGGTCAATGCTGGAAGGAAAGTGATTGGAAGTATGTGGACGATAATGAGAAATGAAAGCATGAGTCTAGCTGCGAAACGAGCAATCTATAATGGCGTATTCGTCCCGTCAGTACTGTATGAAAGTGAGACATGGGTATGTCAAAAAGCACGAAAGAAAATAAATGCCGTGGGTATGAGATTTCTGAGAAGCGCATGTGGTAAAACGAGAAGGGACAAGATAAAAAATGAATGCATAATGAAGGAGTGTGGTGAGGAAAAGACTATGATGGATAGATATAAAAGTTGTACATTACGTTGGTTTGGTCACATTGAGAGAATAAACAAGGCAAGATTAACGAAACAAATATATGTGGGTGAGGTTAGGGGAAAGGCCGGGCCTGGTAGGCCGCGTAAAACTTGGCTGAATGTAGTAGAATCTATGATAAAGGAAAGAAAGATAGGGAGTTTTAAAAACAAAAGGGCATGTCAGAGACTATGTATGAATCTTGCGGAAGCTAGGGAGGTATGCGGAGATAGGAAAGCATGGAGAAAGATTGTGAATGAAAAATAAATAAGAGGCAGGGATTGTTTTGCCTACCCCGCAAGGGAATGGCGTGAAGGTTAAGTAAGTAAGTAAGTAAATATGTAAATACGCGATTATAATAAATCTGAGGGCTTTTACACAGAAATGCAAAAATAACAAAAAATTATGCAAATTAGGTACAATAGTTTTTGAAACATATTCAAACTGGCAATTTTTTTTTAATTGGGTAAAATGCATCTTACAGCTTCAGAAAAAAATATTAATGGCAATAAAACTTATAAAGAATACTTTATATCTAAATTTGTAAGTAGGCTGGGCCTAATCTTATTTGCTTTGGTCAGAGTAATGAAAACGCTGTTGCAGCAATAAATCTGTATTTTAACAGGTAAATGTAGTTTCCTTGGTATGAATTTTGATAATTAACTTCACATCTATGTAAGTTTCTAGAATGGAGACAACTTAGTAAAATCACGTTTTATAGATTAAAAAGAAATTTCATTAATTATGGATCAATTTCTAAACCCAGGTCAAAAAAATATAACAAAGAAAATCCAGAGAATGATGAGGTTACCGTTTTAACCAATGTGGAGGGTAATCCTATAAGTTCTTACAGAACTATAGAAAATAGTATTAGAGTTTCGAAAACAATAATCCAAAGAATACTTCGCCACCTTAAATATAAACCATATAAATTTAGGTTTGTTCAACATCTACATCCTGGCGACGCTGAACCTAGTTTAATATTTTGCAATTGGTACTTAAACATGTTAAATATACTACCCAACTTGGGAAGAAATGTTATATGGTCAGACGAGGCACATTTTAGCAATTCAGGTGTTTTAAAGAGGCACAATAGCAGATTCTGGTCTTAAGAAAATCAACACCAAATATTCCCCCAAAGACAACAAGGACGATTTGGACTAAACGTTTCCTGCTTTATATCAGGACCAAAAATAAAATTTTCGAAGGGAACTTATCCGCTCCTAGATATTTGGACATTTTAGGAATAGTCGTGCCTGAATTATTAGATGATATTCCTTTAGCTCACTTGAACCAAATTCATTTCCAACAGGATGGAGCCCCATCTCACAGTGCGCAAATTATACGCCCGTCTTTGGAAAAAAAGTTTTGGTATTAGATGGATTGGCACTAATGGGCCGACAAGATGGCCTCCTAGATCTCCGGACTTGTCAGTCTTAGATTTCTTTTATGGGGTTACTCGCAAAATAAGATATACCAAACTCAATGTGATAACGTTGAACGTTTGACAAATGCAGTTAGAGAAGCTTTCTGATATTTACACGATCGCCCTATTATTGTGCTTAATGCTATAGAATGAGTTGGAAGAGTGTGTGAAACATGTATAAGACAGAATGGTCATAAGTTCGAACATCTCTTTTAGTAGTTTATATTAGGCTTGTAAAGTTGTAGGTATTATGTTTAGTTTTTAATTTTGTGTTTTTGCATAAAACTTCCTAACCCTTAGCCTTGCACGCCACTAAATTCTACGGAAAAGTCTGCATAAAACCCACATTTCACCACTTCAATAAATTACAATACAAAGCAGTTACGAGGAGTGAGTAAATGTGCAAATTTTGAATTTCGCCCTGTATCTCAAATACTAATAGGACTATGACAATTCTGTTTGTGACATCTTTCGTTTCACGAAAAGTAGAACAGGGTCGCGAAGACAGTCACCGATCGTAATTAGCACTGCGATTCCTGCATTGTCGACAAATCATGACACGATCAAACACGAGCCGCAGCCTTTGCAGACATCGAAGAGGGTAATTGTGCGTACGCGAAAGTGACGTATCGTTATCAATTATGGGTCTTTACAATATATCGGCAATGCATGTAACTTTAAATTTTCGCGCTTTCTCGGCGACATACGATAGAAACGATTCAACAGGATTTTCCCTGAAAATGTGCACTGTATCGCTACGCATCGGGCTCCTCTCGTCCAGATTGTCAGTGTATTGGACACAAACAGAGCAAACATTCGCGGCCACGCATAGATTGGGCTCATGCAGAAATAGATCATTCGTCCCCTCACACACTTTCTCCTGCATACATTCCAGATCAGGGAAGATAAACATAGATGCTTTACCATTACCAGTGTCACGTCGAGCCTTGTTAACGGGCATGTAGCAAAGATGTCCAATAAGTTTTTGATCCTTGTACGTGGAACAATAGCTGTAATCGCATCTTTGTCTACCCTTTACTTCAGTGGTGTTGAGGCACTTTAAACATCTACATAATTTGTCAAATAGCTCACTGTCCTTGTGGATTTTAAGACATTCCTGTCCGTAAAAAAATCTTTTGCAACCACTGCAAAGAATTTTCGGATTTTCAATAGAACATGGCGGCTTGTGATAACAACCAGGACACTTTTCGCGTGATCTTTTTTGACATTATAACGTTTTCTACACTGTTCGCAGTAATAACCGCAGGTAAATGCTGAAGTAAGACTGGTAATTACGTTATGTTGTTCGTCATCGAGTATTACATTTAAAACTACACGACCTGGTTCCTTAGGACACTCAAAGTTCATATACAATGGTATATGAAGTTAAATGACTTTGAAATGGTTGAATGTGCTCGTAACTACCACCCTGGCTAAGGTCTACACCGCTGTTTTGGAAAAGTTTCATGGCTCGCTGGACAACCCATTTCCATACTATGACTCATTGTATCGTTACTTCTAAACGCTATTGCTAGGACTAGAGCGCGAACTATACAATTATCATCGTTCATTGTTGCTGATACAACAGTAATGCCATGTTTTTTAGCTTTACAAAAGCTTTAAACCCGTCAGGTTTTTGCGCCCATAGCCAACAGGTACCGACACTCTATCCACGTTTAAAACTAGCAAGTCGCTCGAGAAAAAGTTAGCGTTGCTCTGCATCACCTTTTCCAATAACGACATTATCACTTTCACCGATAACTGGTCAACTCTTCTAAATGAAATACCAATTGGTTTGTCCGGGAAATTCGGTTCCTTAATGTGATACCGACACGATCAGCTGGAACGGTGTCTTTCACAATATATGTATGCAGTTCCTCGAATGCACTCTACAAAAGATACGCGTTAAATAACATTTTTAGGAAATGGTATATTTTACCTGCAGCCATGTTAAGGGATTATCAACGCATGTTTCATCATTAAAAGTAAATCTCAACGTTTTACACGTAGTATTAAATTTTTTAATAAATTTAGTGTTTGATTCCCCTATTATATTTATATGATTCATTTGGGTAGAGGATGGTCCGAACTGTTGCTGTATTGATAGACCTGAGCCCGATTGGCCTTGCTGCTGTAATGTACTCATTCATGAAGCGAAACAACAGAAAATTAAAAGTCATACCGTTATCAAATTCGACAGTATATCGACTTTCACTTAGATTCCTGCATTTCTTACAACACAAGTGCTACATTCGTCTTTTAAAATACCAGACTGTACTTATATATATATATATATATATATATATATATATATATTTCTTCTACTATCTTTATGAAATGTTAAACTAAAGGCAACAAAATCACCATTGCTCTTGTTTCAGGGTCGTTTATGAGGTCCTTTTAAGTCAAGACTAAATGTTTCCAAATTTCATATATTTCCACAAAATAACAAATTCCAATAAAATAATATTTTTCTACGGATCCGTCTATAACGTTCTAAATTGTCCTAAACTAAATTACTTAAAATTTAGTAAAACTTAAATAGTAATATGAACGTCCTAACGTATAAAATACAACAATCGAATAAAGTGATTATGTTAAACTAGCAAAGCAAAATAAATTATCTGCATTTAATATCTGTGAGATCCTTTTTATCTAAATTTTTATCTTTTAATAGTAAATCTTTTCTTTTCAATGAAAAATTAATATCCTTTATAATAAGGTACCTTTTCTTTCGTAAATTTAATTTTCTTTTCTCTCTTAGTTCTTAATCTTTGTCCATGCAATATTCGTTCACAATCTGTACTTTCCATACAGTTCCCGCCTGACACTATGACATTCGTTCCTTGATCCTTGCGTCAATTTTCTATAAATCTTCTTTTTTCAGATTTTTTATTCAACGTATACAACTAAACACTCATTTATCACTTTTTGCACTTAATTTTATCTTTTGGCGTTCTTTAATATGAGTATTTTTATCTATAAGAGATTTTTTGAATCTCTCAAAATTCTCTCTCTTCCCTTTTTTTGCAAAACAAACTATCCCCTAAGCAACTAAATTTATTTTTTTTTTACATTGCAGATCCCCACTATTTTTTTTTAAATTGAAATTCAACACAAATTTCAATTAAAAAAAAAAATACTGAACCACATAAGAAAAATTACGGTTTACCATATAAATTCTTCATATGGATTAGCAAATAAACATTTATAACATTAAATAATAAATTATTGCAAAGAAATTAAAATCTATAACCTAATCTTCTTTATAACAATCAACAAATAAATATTTTTAGCATTTTATTATTATATTTTTTTTATGAATTCTGGAACATCTCTGGATCAAATAAATACAACATTGAAATGTGAAATTTCCCACGTATATAACTATTATCTAGACTGATTAATTCATATGTGTTTTGATCACAATAAACTTTATTTGCTTTGAATGGCCCCTCATAAGGCAATAACAATTTTGCACAAACCTTTTTACTAATGTCTGCTACTGCTAAACTCTTAAGAATTACTGGATCCCCAATATTGAACTGTGCTTTTTTGTAATGTTTCGATTGTGCTCTAATAAATATTTTTTACAGGTTTTTTAATTTTGCTTCTAGCCTTTTCTAAAAAATGTACTAATTCAAAACATTCATCCTTTTCTTTACACGGTCTAGCTGGTATAATATTTTTAATTAAAGTAATAGGTGAAATTTCAGTTACAGTACTTGGTGTGTTATTGATAAAATCTTCAATCTGTCTGACCCACTGATTATGTTTGTGAGAAGTTAGAACACGTAAATACTTTATAATCTCTTTGACAAAACGTTTAGCTGGATTTCCGCTTGGGTGCCTGATACTGTAAAACGAGATCTTAATTCCTTGTTCTTTAACATTTTTAATTAATTGCTGGTTTTTAAAATTTTTGGTTCCCAACTTTTTGAAATTTTGCTAAACATCTTAAAACATGATTCGTATTACAATTTTGTGCTGGATATAATTTAACATCCCTGGAAAAGATATCTACCATAACTAACACATGTTTAAATCTATTTTGACCTGTGACTAAATTTCCAATATAGTCGATTGCAATTAATTCTAAAGGTTCATTTGTATAAATGCTTTTAATACTGTTAAAATTCTTGTAATTCTTTTCTTTGGGCATTAAGTATATTCTACATTTGTTAATTAATGTTATGACATAAAAAGCTTCCCTAGACATCAACCATACTTTCCTTATTCCAGAATGTCCATATGCAGTATGAATTTTCGAAATAATACGTATTGCCATGATCTTTGTTACACAACAGAGTCTTTTCCTCTTATTTCTTTTGTTAATAAGCTTTCAACAATTTTAAAACCTCTCCTATCTCTATAATTTTGGTCTTCAATAAGTCTCCTAATCTTTTTAATTTCTTTCTCATTCTGCATGTCTAAAAAACTTTCTTTTGAAAATTCTCCACTTGTGTTGAACGTTTGAATTGCTATCAAAACTTGTCCCCCATTTCAAAATCATTGTTATCTTTCCTACTTAAATAATCTGATGTAACATTTGTCTTACCAGAACGATGTTTAACTTCAAAATGAAACTCTAGTAAAAACAAAGCCCAGCGATAAAGTTTGCTATTTAAAAATGTTTTCTTCTTCACAAAGGAAATTGCTGAATTATCAGTTTCATTTATAAACTAATTTCCAGTTAGATAAAAGTTTAACTTATTAATTCAAAATGTCACCGCCAACATTTCTTTTTGAGCAATCGTGTATCTTGTTTCGTATCCTTTTAAAATTCTTGAAATAACACAAATCGGCACTTCTGATCCATCCAGTATCTGTATTAATTCAGCTCCAATTGCTAAATCTGATGTATCTGTTCTTCCGTCCATTCTTTCTTAATAATTCTACCAATGGTATTGTTAATTCAGAATATTTTGGAATAAACTTTTTATAATAGTTAAGTACACCCAAAAATCCTCTTGAAGTTTTAAGATTTCTCGGACATGGTAAATCCTTAATTTCTTTAACCCTTTCTTCGCCAACTTTAATACCAGTGTGATTTATTTTATAAACTAAATAACTCACTTGACTTTTCATAAACTGACATTTACTTAAATTAGAAAATCTCTCCTTCAACACTAAACCCAGTATATTTTCTTGAATTCTCTTCAAGAGGAATTAACCAAAAAGAATTTTTCAAATCCAGCTTCGTAAATATTTTCTTTTCCCAGATTCTTCCTATTAAAGAATCAATTGCTTGAGGTGTTTCATATTGTGGTTTTGTAATCTGATTAATTCTGCGGGCATCTAAACAAAGACGTAGACTACCATCTTTCTGCTGTACCACTACTAATGGACTAATATAATGTGTTGTAGAAGACTCAATTATTTCATCCCTCAACATATTTTTGATTTCTTGTTTAACTTGTAATTTTTTATAATTGTTTACTTTAAAACTTTCTGGTGCAATAACTTCTAACTTATGACAATAATTCTTTGCTATTCTTGGTTCGCAATTAGTTAACTTTATATTTTTATTTAATATTTCATTTATTCTGTGTTTATACTTCATGTTGATTTCGTCTAACTGTTTATCTTCAATTAAATCTTTGATGAAATGGTTCATTACCATCTTAACCCCCTGAGTAATTTTTTTTTATTTACTAAGGAAACATTCCTATTATCTTGACCGGCCTTTTGCGACTCAATAAGACTTTATTAATTTCTTGATAGACCTCTTTTGGATCCTTCACCAAGATTATCTTATTAACTATTTTACTATTCATGTGTTTATAATTACACATTTCAGCCATTTCATATTTAACTTTTATACATTTATTCATTCCGTCTCCTATAATACCTATATGTGTTATGACATCATATCCCTAAATTAAGTTTTGGATAACGAAGAATCTTACCATGTCCTTCTTTCCTATTCTTATATTTAGATTAACCATATTGTCAATAGTCACTATTTTCTTCTTCGTTGCTGTTATCAAATCTATTTTGTTAACTTGAAAAATTCTTTTATTCAATTGCTTCTGATATTCAATAATTATTTTCTCATTTACCAATGAAATTTCTGCTCCTGTGTCAACCAAACCTAAATATGTTTTATTAAAGAATTCTATTTTAATGAAAGGTAAATTTCCTTTTAAACTTTCATCATCATCGTCCTTTTCAAATACAAATTCTCTTAGATGTTCATAATTAGTGGTACTAAAAGAAAGAAAAAATAACTAACAAATTGGCGTTTTTTTTAATTATTCGAATGAGGTTCCTCATGTACCTCAGCTATCACTGATAATTCTTGACTGGAATTGCTTCTTCCTTCATTTTGACCAATCAATACTATATTAAATTGCCTTGGCCGTTCTTTATCCACTTTTTCATATTCTTTTATAGTTCTTATCCTCTATCAGCCGATTATAATTGTGATAACCCTTTTATTTGCATGCTGATATCCTGTATTCTAATATTCGGAATTGTAATTATTCCTATATGCATTATTCTGCCTATTATCGTAAAATCTATTTCCAGACCATCTATTATTCCTGTTGTCAAAACAATGTCTATCTGTGTTATCATAATTTTGTTTAAATTTTTTTTATAAAAACTGTCCTGTTGTACTGCCATATCATAATTTCTGACTACTTCAATGTTTTAATATTTTGTACAGCTGTAGCCCTGGTGATCTCATTTTCTAAATGTCTTGATAAGTGTTGGATTATTTCGTCTTCAGATAAATTTGGTGTTAAGTCCTGAGCCTTATTTTACTTATCGATTATATACACTTCTCTGGCAATCCCTCTACTGCTATCAAACTTTCCATTGCTTAAATCCATCCTTACTCTAGCTTGATGTGAGTTAGTCTAATATTGTTGAATAAAACATTTCCGAAATTCAATATAGTTCGAATATATTCCAAACCTCTTCATTTCCCTTTAATGCAATATTTATAATTTCTCTCTGCATGCACGTTGTTCATAACATCTTCCAATTTAGTTAAGAAAATCATAGGATTTTCTTTGAACTTTGCCTCAAATTTTGGTATATTGTCATTCTGCAATCCACTTAATCCTGATATTGCAACTGTAGATGGACCTTGCTGTTTGTTTTGAGTTTTATTTTGTATGTCTTTTAATGTCTGTTGCATTTGAATTGTCGTATCTTTTATATTCTCACGCTGTACATGGACTATTGCTTCAACACTCTTAACCTGTCTATCTACACTCTTTTCTAATTGTATCACTTTATCTTGCACACCTTCTTTTAACAGTCTATTCTTCTCTTCTGTAATGCGTTCGATGTCATTGATTTTATTAGCCATTCCTTCTTTTTCCTTCTGACTGTTTAATTGAAAATTCTTCAGATCCTCACTGACTTTACTTATTTCTAACTGTAGCTGTTGTTTTAAGATATTTGGCTTTCCTGGATTTCTTCTATAAATTTCTTAAATTGTATTTCATTTTCCTACCCATCAATTCAAAACATTCTTGCAATTGATTCCTATTTTCTACTTTACCTTCTTCTATTTTCTTGTCCATTAATTCAAAACATTGCTGTAATTGATTCCTATTTTCATCCTTGCTTTTGTCAAAACATTCTTGTAATTGCTTCTTATTTTCTTCTATCTTTTCAAAACGTTGCTCCAACATACCATCAATTTCTCCATATCAAAACCACTTGATCCCTGCTCTGGTTGAACTGAACCTTCTCCTACTCTTTCTACAACTTCTTCACCTTGTGCTTCGAGATCACTATCCTCTCCTTCCAACCTGCTTTTACGTTCACTTCTCAATCCTGTGCGTCTTCCTTTAGGCGTCTTTCAAAAAATTGTTATCACAATCTGCACCAATCCAATTAAATTAAATCTCTCTTTGCACCTTTACACTTGAGAATATTAACAGTACATTCAGTTCATCATATAAATATTATTTGATCCCACGTTATATATTTTTTATTGTATTATAACATAGACTTTATTAAATCAATTTGACATTTCTAATTTTTTTAACTTAATTTTACCACAATACAATTTAAATAGAACTTCCTAAGCTATTTAGACCCACTTTTAGAACAATAATGTATTCGGCACATTCAAATATTATGACACAAAGAAAAATAGGACGAATCTTTAAGGTAAATCTGAAATAAATTATTATATATGAAATGTAAGATCTCACACATTCAACAATAATAATATAATCGCCCCACGTTGGGCGCCAAATAAATATGTTATGTTTATTTCACTTCTATCTTTATGAAACTAAAGGCTACAAAATCACCATTGCTCTTATTTCAGGGTCGTTTATGAGGTTCCTTTAAGTCCTTTCCAAATTTCATATATTTCCATAAAATAACAAATTTCAACAAAATAATAAAATTAGCACTTTTTTTACGGATCCGTCTATAAAGTTCTAAATTGTCCTAAACTAAATTACTTAAACTTTAGTAAAACTTAAATAGCAATATGAACTTCCCAACGTATAAAATACAACAATCGAATAATGTAATTATCTGAAACTAGAAAAGCAAAATAAATTATTTGTATTTAATATTTGCCAGATCCTTTTTATCTAAATTTTTACCCTTTAATAGTAAATCTTTTCTTTTTAATGAAAAATTAATATCTTTTATAATAAGGTACCTTTTCTTCCGTAAATTTAATTTTCGTTTCTTTCTCAGTTTCTAATCTTTATCCATGCAATGTTCGTTCACAATCTGGCACTCTCTATGCAGTTCCCGCCTATGACATTCGTTCCTGGGTGCTTGCGTCAATTTTCTATAAATCTTCTTTTTTCAGATTTTTTATTCAACGTATACTATTAAACACTCATTTATTATTTTTTCCACTTATTTTTCTCTTTTGGCGTCCTTTAATATCAGTATTTTATCTCTAAATTAGATTTTTTTTATCTCTCAAAATTCTCATTTTTTTCACTTCCAAACTATCCCCTAAACAACTAAATTTTTTTTTACATTGCAATATATATATATATATATATATATATATATATTTCATATATTCTACATACTCTAAAAAGTAATTAACGCTACCAAAATGTTGCTACCTATTATTATTATTTTTTCATTAAAAATTCATAAACTTTTTATAATATTCTTATACTCATGGATAATACAGTAGAGGTTGAAAACTTAACATCTGAGCCATTCATACTTACAACAGGAAATGATCAATCTTGTCTTGAGTTGAGATAGAAGGTGGATTACTATTATGAGAAACTGAGATGAACTACAATGAAGAGTGCTGTCGCCAGCAAAGCAATGGATCGGATTGGTCGTTGAAGAAATAAGATCTGTTTAGTAGAAAAAGTGTAGGAGCTATCACTGATCCCTGTTGCATGCCCGCGTTAACCTTCATGTGCATAGTAAGGTACCCGGGTATTTTTTACATTTTCACGCTCGTTTTCAATTACTCTACTTTGAACTACATTGTTGAAACTCCTATTTAGCCTAAATCAATCTTTCTCAAGTTCATTACATAATGATATAATCTTATAAGTCAAAAAAAATGAGTTAGCCTAAAACAGGCTTTTATACCTTAAAGGCACAGTAAAGGTACCGTGGTACCTATAAATATTTTCCATAGGGATATCTATAAATAAGGTAGCAAGACGTAAAACAAGAAAAAGAGTAATATAAAAGATGCATTACTTTATAATAGAATAATTTTAGTACAAATAAGACGATCTAGAAGGTGCAGTGACATGTTGTTGTTATTACGGAATGCTCGTTGCAGATCGGTTGTTTACAAATTTCGCAACATTTTCGGGTTTTCTTGAAATGAAAATGTTGATCTACCAACAAACCGCTACCGACATGTTTCGTGAGTTCAGAAGCGTCGTTTGAAATTGGCTGCGTCGAGGACTGTCGAGAAAGTATTACCGGATGCCCTACTATCGCCCCTATTCCAGATTTTGTAGAAAAATGATTCAAAAACTCACTCGTCTTTGATCCCAGATACTCAAATAAATTTCACCGGCTATGTGATAACTTATGTATTGTACGGTTGTTTTCGGAATAAATTATATAGGTTGCTAGGGCAGCTACATCTAACATATTTAAAAAGATTTCTTGTGTCCAACGAAGTGTGTTTCTTTTGGTTGAATAGGGAGTAACCAGTATATCCATATTATCTACACCTCCTTTTTAGTTGCATTGCAGTATGCGATAACTTCCGGTTTCCTCTTTGGTCCCGTGATGTTTATATCATTATGCATTGTTGAGATGACAGTAAGTATACGTTCTTGGTTAGGGACATAATAGCCAAAAATAACTTTGCCATATCCACTGAATTCAAATATGGAGGACTGTTCCTTTTTATCTTTACTCTTATTCATCTCCTTTGGGATGTAAAGCTAGGTCAGTCAAGTTAGCAGAACAGAAACGATACTAATGTTCAAACGCTTGCATATATTACTACTTAGTGTGTTATTCCTTCAATACATTTTTTTGGCAAAAACAAGTACCTTCTAAATTTAATCATTTTGAGATGTTCTGCTAACTTCACACCTCGCTGAAGACACACACATCAAATATGGGCGTATCGGATAGCGCCTCGTTTGTGCTCGTTAATGCTTCAATAATCTTTTTTAGCCAAAACAAAGGGTTCCGAAATAGAACCCTTTTGATATGTTCTGCGACTTCAACCTTTGTCAAAAGCACAAACGCCTAAAGTTTGTTTATCGGTTAGTGCTGCGTTTGTGCTCTAGTGCTTCAATAATTTTTTTGGCAAAATCAAGCGCTTTCAATATAGAACCATTTTGAGGTGTTCTGACAACTTCTGGTCTTGTTGAAGACATTAAAATCTGAATAATCAAGGAAGATAATGCTACACATCAGAGAAAAACCTTTAAAATAAGGAATATGATCAATGCAGTTTATTAAAAGGTTATGCATTAACGGATTAACTGCTTTGTTAACCATAAATTGCTTTAATTCTTGTTTTAAATACATATCAAGGAATAAAAGAACTTTGGTTTGGTTTATTAATTCTCCCTTAACAAAAATATATTTTATTAAAGTGGTTGAAGCACTATCGAGTACAAACGAAGTACTAACTGATAAACACACTTTCGCTGTTGTGCCTTCAACAATGTGTGATGTTGACAGAATACCTCAAAATGTGTCTATTTTGAAATCCTTTGGTTTTGTCAAAAAAAATTATCGAAGCCCTAACGAGCACAAACGATGTACTAACCGATAATTCTAGTTCGATGTTTGTGTCTTCCGCAAGGTCTGAAGTTAACAAAACACCTCAAAATGTTTCTATGTAAAAGTCTTTGGTTTTGCCTAAAAATCTGTCGAAGCACTAAGAAGCATAAACTCGGTTTCGACGTTTATGCCTTCAACAACAAGGTGTGAAGTTAGTAGAACAATTCAAAATGGTTCTATATTGAAATGCTTTGGTTTTGCCCACAAATGCCCAGAAACGAAGAACTAACGGATAAACCTAGTTTTTGAGGTTTGTGTCATCAACAGGTTCTGAAGCTGGCAGAAACCTTAAAATGTTTCTATCTTAAAAGTCTTTGGTTTTGCGAAAAAGGTTATCGAAGCACTAAGGAGCACAAACGAGGCACTAATCTATATACCCTGTTTCGATGTGTGTGCCTTCAACAAGGTGTGAAGTTGGCAGAACACTCCAAAGTGATAATATTAAGAAAATGTTTAGTTTTGCCAAAAAAAAAAATTAAAGCACTAACTAAGCACTAACATACGCAAGCAATTTGGACACTAGCGCCGTTTATGTTTTGCTAGCTTCAAGGTGACCGTAAGGCTTGTTTTGCAGTGTTGTGAACAACAGAGGAATTGGGTACAGTAGAAGTTATTTCTATTACATGATGGTCACAAAGATCTGAACCCGAATCATAAACAAGTGGGTTTGATGCAAGAACACTAAAATCTCCCAGAAATGAGATATTCTATTAAGGTAGTCGAAATTCTTTTGCAAGCGATATTGTCCTTGAGATGGGGACACTCCTCCTTTGAATCGAAAGTGAAGAAATGAAGATTGTATTGGGAAAGTTGCAATTCGATTGAATCGGAGTTTTCAGTGGAGACTTACTTGTATTTCAGATGAAAACAAAACGTCAGGTTGTAATTGTTCAAGATGTCAGTGAACATCATTTATATTAGGTAATGAGTGCAATGAATACAAAATACATTCAAATTGCATTTTACAATTACGGTAACTCTGTATTATACTAATGAAAATAAGCGAGATTAATATGTAATGCTAAAGTAAGACGCTTGTTAAGAAGACAAAACGTACGTTTTGCTTTAATGCATTCCTATGTTTTAGATAGTATCAGATTAAACATTTTAATTTTGTGACTATTTTAATTGAGATTATCTTTAATCATATAAATACTTTGTTTTAGATTGTAACTGGAGATGAGAATGATGATGACGATGATGAAACGACGCAGAGCAGTAGATGTAATTTGAGCAGTCGAGCTGAGAGGCTGGTCCGACAAGTACGATTTCGTAAAGGCATGTCAATTAACGATCAAGTGGTCATCCACGCTGAAAAGCAGCGCACCCTAAAGAAATAAGCAAAAGAAAGTGTATTGTTATTATGTGGTAAAAATGATCATTTAGACTTATTTAGTATTTTGAATATTAATCAATTGTTTAATTTTTAATTTTACCCTCAATTTGAATAATTCATACAGTTCTAGTTAATGATAGAAGTATTTAACATTTTACATGGGTGTGGTCAAGTTTCGAAATAGGTGAGAGGGTTCAAATATTTTTATGAAGACGCTGAAATGTTTAAACAAGTTGAATAGTCAGGAAAATAGCTTTCCATTAAAAGCATAAGTGAAATTCCGAATTAAGGAGAGGCAGTATGCCCCCTGCCTTTCCCTGGGTACGCCTATGGAGCATTATACTATTTATGTGAACTTTACTATTTCGACATATTAGTTTCAGTCTTTGGTTAGATTTATGTATTGTAAATTGTTTTGCTTTATTTTGCACCAATATGGGGCTGTTCTGTGATACATTTTTTATTTATTAACTAGTTCATGATATTAATAAATTATTTTCTTCACATTTGTTTTTTTGTACCGTAAAATTTACGCACTAAATTTCAATCTTACTTTGACACATAGTTTTTTTAATAGATATTCTTTTACTTCGTATCTACACTGTAGTGAAGTCTTCTACAAACATCTCTTTTCAACAGTTGCATGGGGTTTATATAGACGTACTACTAGTTTCTAAAATTTGTTGGTAATAAAGGTAATGTCCGAGGAAATCTTTTTTCGTGATCCTTTTTAAGATCTTTTACCCAGAAATTAAAAAAACAAGTTTTTTTCGTTTCTTTAGCTCCTCGCCTGTTTCTTTCTCTTTCTTGCCTTTTTACTACTCCGTTTGTTTTCCCATCGCCTTGAATGGAGTCTTTCATCTCGTTTGACTTAGATTTTACTCCCTCCTCAAGACCAAAATGTTGGGGTCAGTACACTGTCCTCGTAATGATCGCTTCCCTCAAGGCCATTGCTCCGACCTGCGGAATTGTAAGTTATTTCTTTCTGCCTCTTCGTATTTAAACTGTCTTCTCCATGGTAACGCAATTTGTATAAAAATAGAGTGAGGATGAAAAAATTTGAAATTCTTTACGACACGTACCCCTATTGATTCTTTATTAATTAATCATTCTCTTTATTATCTTTTACAAATTAATAAATAATCAATTTTATCCCCACTGTCGTTATTACTACAGCAGTTTAAAGTCTTTTTATGGCAGTGTCTCATTGGTAACCCCCACTCTCCATAGACCAATAAGCGACGTTTACGTCACACGGGTGGCATTGTCCGCCTACTTCTTGATTACATAAAACCGCGCATCACGCTTAGAATATGGACCGAGCTACTTGAACATGTGGTAACACAATCTACTTAGCATTCGGAAGGCAATGGGTTCGATCCCCGCTATCGTCTACCTTATACGACGTTTTTTGGGCGGTTCCCATCATGCACATAGCGGATTGGTCACTGCGTATACGCACATCATGTGCAGTTATTTAGGTGAATGCTGAGGTAGTATCTTCCCCTTCAGAACCCTATCTCCATTTCTTCCGATTCTATCATGACCATCCTCAATCCCACCATGCATATATACGTAATGTATATATGTATGGTGGAAACCCATCTCTGTGGCTGAAGAAGCGTGGAACGCTCGAGCAGCCCGCGCCCTTCTTCGAGGAGACAGTGAAACACGTTGCTTTACTTCCTTTAGAATATGGGAGTCTGTTTCGAGGCCTTCGCCAATTCGGACATTACTGTCGCATAGCCAGACCATTCCTGATCAGCTCTTGACCAGTAGACGCTTAGTACCCGGTATCGCTCACTGATCAGTTTTTAAACACATTCACTATAAAATACACAAACGGAAGCGTTATCGCAAGGAAGTAAGCCTTGTTCTCTGACTCACATCTGAAGTTCGCTAGAAGCAACAGGATGTTTATCCTTTTCCACTAGTGACTTTGATTACAGTCACCCCCCACACCCACGCACGACTATTAGGTAAAATAAACGTGCAGGATCAATCGTGTACAAAAAGCTGACCCAGTTCCGGAAACCGCTATTAAATTTCTGTAATAAATTCCTGTTATAAAATTACGTTATAAAAGTAAACATTTCTTCCATTGATTATTATAAGTTTTGTTATGAACGAATAAGTTCAAAAGTGAATATTTAATTAAAAATTATTATTAATTTTATTAATTACATGCTAGAGTACAGCAAAGTGCAGGTCGTAAGTTCAAATCCTACTCGATGTAAACTTTTTATTTATGTATTTAATAAAATTAATAATAATTTTTAATTATTTATTTCTTCCATTTACTTTTCGTGGGTTTTCTGTCATTTTTATTTCACAAAATCCCGATATTCCAAAAGTAATATCAAGAGTATTTACTAACGGCGCATTTTCCGGTTTCCTGAATTAATCCACGCCCAGTGTTCTCAATCCCGCCTGTCCTGTAACAAATGTAAAATCTTTACGCAAAGTTTTAGCAGGAAAGCCGAATATCTGTCCCGCTTCCGACCAAAGAGAGATCCGTTCACTTCCATTTTCCTTAACTTAGAAGTGGAGTGTTCTGTTCCATTTTCGCTTTTTTTTATTTACGATTTGTTTGTATTTATATTTTTTAGTTTATAAATTGAAGTAAAATTTTAGAATTTTAGATAAAACCATTCTGATTTTTGTTTATCCTACAGTGTAGTACAGGTAATTTTAGTTAGTGATTAATACAGATATCAAATAAACCTTCGAACCGCCCCGTCCCCTACATTTGGGCTAATCCTCGGTTGAGTAAATTAGAGCAGTACCAAACTTGCACCAATTAATTAAATAATTAATAATCAAGATACGGGCGTTACTAGGAGATCACTTAGTAAAACTAGTTGATTTTCCTGGTTATTGGTTGAAAAAGAGGAACTCTGCCTCTTCTTAAAACGAACAAGTCTGAATTATTAAAAGCGTCGAATATAGTTTAGTAGGGCCGATCCATATCTGTCATTACTTTTCGAGTCTGTTTTAGGAACTAAAGAAAATACTTTTTATAAACGCATACATAAACCACACTTGGAGAAGTAATAAAGACTTTCCTCTCGTCAAATCGTCCGACATGGCGCAAAACAAGTTATACTGACTTGTCTATTACATGAGATGGAACAAGTTGCCATGCCACGCTGGGTGTTCTTCTAAAGTGACAGTCTCAGAGTGAAATCGTTTTATCGTTATAAATGATTTTACGAATATCAAAAAATGCTTCCTAAATCGCAGGTTACTGCTTGTCCACGTTTTT
This sequence comes from Vesta saturnalis, assembly GCA_036346205.1. Taxonomy (NCBI): domain Eukaryota; kingdom Metazoa; phylum Arthropoda; class Insecta; order Coleoptera; family Lampyridae; genus Vesta; species Vesta saturnalis. Next base: position 1,451,846 of record JARFJB010001320.1, read on the forward strand.
TCGAATTTATATAATTGGTTTAAAACGTTGAATTGAAGAGCTGACTTTGATAATTTCCCTTTTCCAACGGCGTGCGTGCGTGCGTGCGTGCGTGCGTGCGGGCGTGCGGGCGTGCGGGCGCGGGCGCGGGCGGTGGCGGTTGCGGGTGCGGGTGCGCGAGCGAGCGAGCGAGCGAACGAGCGAGCGAGCGAGGGAGTGCGTGCGTGCGTGCGCGTGCGTGCGCGTGCGTGAGCGAGCGCGCGGGCGCGCGTGCGCGCGGCGTGCGGCGTGCGTGCGTGCGTGCGTGTGTTTGTGTGTTTGTGTGTGTGTGTGTGTGGGTGTGTGTGTGTGAAAGGGTGGGTGGGTGGGTTGGTGGGTGGGTGGGTGGGTTGGTGGGTGGGTGGGTGGGTGTGTGGGTGGATGCGTGCGTGCGTGGGTGCGCGTTTGTGTGCGTTTGTGTGCGTTTGTGTGCGTTTGTGTGCGTTTGTGTGCGTTTGTGTGCGTTTGTGTGCGTTTGTGTGCGCTTGTGTGCGCTTGTGTGCGCTTGTGTGCGCTTGTGTGCGCTTGTGTGCGCTTGTGTGCGCTTGTGTGCGCTTGTGTGCGCTTGTGTGCGCTTGTGTGCGCTTGTGTGCGCTTGTGTGCGCTTGTGTGTGTTTGTGCGCGTGTGTGTTTGTGCGCGTGTGTGTTTGTGCGCGTGTGTGTTTGTGCGCGTGTGTGTTTGTGCGCGTGTGTTTGTGCGCGTGCGTGATTGTGCGCGTGCGTGTTTGTGCGCGTGCGTGTTTGTGCGCGTGCGTGTTTGTGCGCGTGCGTGTTTGTGCGCGTGCGTGTTTGTGCGCGCGCGTGTTTGTGCGCGCGTGTTTGCGCGCGCGCGTGTTTGCGCGCGCGCGTGTTTGCGGCGCGCGTGTTTGCGGCGCGCGTGTTTGTGCGCGCGTGTTTGTGCGCGCGCGTGTTTGTGCGCGCGCGTGTTTGTGCGTGCGTGTTTGTGCGAGCGGGTTTGTGCGCGTGGGTGTTTGTGCGCGTGCGTGTTTGTGCGCGTGCGTGTTTGTGCGCGGGCGTGTTTGTGCGCGTGCGTGTTTGTGCGCGTGCGTGTTTGTGCGCGTGCGTGTTTGTGCGCTTGCGTGTTTGTGCGCGTGCGTGTTTGTGCGCGTGCGTGTTTGTGCGCGTGCGTGTTTGTGCGCGTGCGTGTTTGTGCGCGTGCTTGTTTGCGCGCGTGCGTGTGCGCGCGTGCGTGTGCGCGCGTGCGTGTGCGCGCGTGCGTGTGCGCGCGTGCGTGTGCGCGCGTGCGTGTGCGCGCGTGCGTGTGCGCGCGTGCGTGTGCGCGCGTGCGTCGTGCGTGCGTGCGTGCGTGTGTACGTGCGTGTGTGCGTGCGTGCGTGTGTGCGTACGTGTGCGTGCGTGTGTGCGTGCGTGTGTCGTGCGTGTGTGCGTGCGTGTGTGCGTGCGTGTGTGCGTGCGTGTGTGCGTGCGTGTGTGCGTGCGTGTGTGCGTGCGTGTGTGCGTGTGTGTGCGTGCGTGCGTGCGTGTGTGCGTGCGTGTGAGCGTGCGCTTGTGCGTGTGCGTGTGCGTGCGCGTGCGCGTGCGCGTGTGCGTGCGCGTGTGCGTGCGCGTGTGCGTGCGTGTGCGCGTGCGTGTGCGCGTGCGTGTGTGTGTGTGTGCCTGCGTGTGTGCGTGCGCGTGTGCGTGCGTGTGTGCATGCGTGCGTGTGTGCGTGCGTGCGTGCGTGTGTGCGTGCGTGTGTGCGTGCGTGCGTGCGTGCGTGCGTGCGTGCGTGTGTGCGTGCGTGCGTGCGTGTGTGCGTGCGTGCGTGCCTGCGTGGGTGCGTGCGTGTGTGCGTGCTGGTGTGCGTACGTGTGTGCGTGCGTGTGTGCGTGCGTATGTGCGTGTGTGTCTGCGTGCGTGTGTGCGTGCGTGTGTGTGTGCGTGTGTGCGTGCGTGTGTGCGTGTGTGTCTGCGTGCGTGTGTGCGTGCGTGTGTGCGTGCGCGTGTGCGTGCGTGTGTGCGTGCGTGCGTGCGTGTGTGCGTGCGTGCGTGCGTGTGTGTGTGGGTGCGTGAGTGTGGGGGTGTGCGTGTGCGCGTGTGTGCGTGCGTGCGCGTGCGCGCGCGCGTGCGTGCGTGCGTGCGCACGTGCGTGCGTGCGTGCGTTCGTGCGTGCGTGCTGTGTGCGTGCGTGTGTGCGTGCGTGTGTGCGTGCGTGTGTGCGTGCGTGTGTGCGTACGTGTGTGCGTGCGTGTGTGCGTGCGTGTGTGCATGCGTGCGTGTGTGCGTGCGTGTGTGCGTGCGCGTGCGTGCGTGCGTGCGTGCGTGTGTGCGTGCGTGTGTGCGTGCGTGCGTGTGTGCGTGCGTGCGTGCGTGCGTGCGTGCGTGCGTGCGTGTGTGCGTGCGTGTGTGCGTGCGTGTGTGTGCGTGTGTGCGTGCGCGTGTGCGCGTAAGCGCGCGCGCGTGTGTGTGTGTGTACCACTTATTACTATTATACTATATAAAAGGAATCACGTCTTAAGGTATGACTATTATTGCTAATATGTATTTTATTTGATATTATTCACAAAAACGATGTTAAAATTTTTAATGCCATTATTATCTTATAGCTTAACATCATAAATCAACTATGCAATAGTGTCAGCTGTTGTTCTACAGACCCGCTCTCACATCATTTCTTTAGTTAATTCGATAATGGAAATACGCTATTTTAATAACAATAATATAATGTTATTTTATAATTTTATTTCTTGCGTATTTATTTTATTCTTAATTAATTTCCAAATTTAATGTTTTACAGTTATTGTTTACATACAGAACCTTTATGAAAAAGTATTAACACTTAAAAACAAGGTATACAGTTTGTTTACGTAACAGCTGCTGATGAGCTGCGGAGCCCCAGCTGCTAGAAGAAAGGAGACCCTAGCGGAAAAGAGTATAGACAAGATAGCGGAAAGCCAAAAAACCACTCGAAACCATGATGCACACTACAGATAACAGCCAATAGCTTTTAAAATATACTACTAGATGGTGGTGATAAACCAACTACAGGAAACTTTCCACTAACTTTTAAAATACACAAGAAGGTAACACAAACAAGGACGTCCTACAATGGGGCTGATACTCTGGGATGTGATGCAGCTTCAACTGCCGGAAACTGGGCTCCACAAAAGACACACTGAAACAAGTCAAGGAGTGTATATTAGGAAGGGGGTCCAGGCTAAGCGCTAACTGTCTGAAATGGGGCCGCAGTGAGCCCCACCTGATGCAAAAAAAAGGGTCCAAGGTTGCGTTAGGTTGTATTACAATCATATGGCATCGGGGATGACTAATCAGATGCAACTTTAGACGTAGGGAACGAATAATCAGATGCAAGTTGTAGCGTGGGGCGATCAATCAGAAACAACCTGAGTGTGACCACTACCTCCAGGGGCTAGACTGCCAAAAAGGCCCTAATCAGAGGTTAAAGACGCTGAAAGGATCCTAAATACGGCATCAAGGGTTTGAGAATGACGTTGTAAAAGAAGCTGATTGGGTTAAAGATAACAAAAGGACTATAAATACGTTATCAAAGGGTGGGAAACGGTACCGGAAAAGAAGCCGGACTGTCCCAAAAAGGCTCTAAATAGTGCCAAAAGGCCCCTAATTAGGAGTGAGTTATAAAAGGGGTCGGAAAGAGGTAAAAGCTATGAAGCCGCGTGACGGGGCTATGACGTCACGTCATGATGGTGGTGGTTAGATGTGCGTATATATTGCATTCCTTAAAAACTTGAAAAATGTTTGATCCAGTTAAAACAAATATAACTGTAATAAGAATCCTCCAATGCGATGTGAAAGCATAATAAGTACCCATCAACTCAAAGAGGTTTTAGTTACCATGTGTATGCACAAGTTTTTTCCGGTTTTTTTTTGTTTGTAAAGAAAGCACGTAATTTTCAAGGGAAATTAATTTTTTTAAATTCAAAATATTGGTCATCGGCTTCTACACATTTCACCCATCTTTCAGGTAGTTTATTTATACCATGCCAGAAAACACTGCTTGTCATTTGCGGCAAACCATTCGTTGAGCCATTTTCCAACTTCCTCGCAATTGCTGACATGCTGCTCTGCGAGCGCGTGCCCCACTGATAGTTAGATAATAAATGATAGTCAGATGGCGCCAGGTCCGGGGAGTATGACGGGTGCGGAAGGATGTCCCATCCAAGCGATTTCAAGGTGTCTTTCACTGGTTTTGCGGTGTGAGACGGCGTATTGTCGTCCTTCGATCAATGCATGATTTAAATTAAGCCTTTGTTAGCATTGTGCATTACCAGTTTCGTCGGGCTTCAAGAGTTCATAATACACAATACTGCTCTGTTCCACTAGACACAAAGCATGGTCTTCTTGTCGAAGCGATTTGCCCTTGGTGTTGAAGGACCTGCTTCGCCACGATTTTTTCCACTGCGGGTTTTCAAAATAAATCTATTTTTCGTCACCCGTCACAATTCGATAAAAAAATGATTTTCTTTCGTCACGTTGAAGCAGCATTTCACAAGAGACTTTGTGATTTTCCATTTGACGTTCATTCAAATCGTGTGAGACCCATTTACCGAGTTTATTGATCTTCCTCATTGCTCGTAAACGTCTCCCGATTGTTTCGTGTGACACTTTTTATGCCAATTGCTGTTGAGTTTGACTTGGGTCATCATCCAATAACTCCTGCAATTGCTCGTCTTCGCACTTTTGTGGTCTACCAGAGCGCTCACTGTCTTTCACATTGAAATCACCACTTTTAAATTGTCGAAACCATTTCTCACACGTTCTAATCGATGGAGCATGTTCACCATACGTTTCTAATAGCAAACTATGACTTTTTACAGCCTGTTTCTTTTGATTAAATAAGAAAACCAATGCGTGCCGCAAATGGTCCTTTTTAGGCACAAAATTCCACATGATCACTGAACGATAAGTCAAAAACGCTAGTTTTTGGCGGACTCAACTTATAGTTTAATGTCAGATGTGTGTGTCAAATTAATACGCTGCGTACTTTTCGTTGGCGCCATCTCTTAGTTAAACCGGAAAAAACTTATGCATACACCTAAGTAAATCTAAAATAACTTAATTTTTAGTGCGCAACCTGTTATCATTTTTTAAATCAATTGTTTACTATCTAAATGTAGTTTTTATAAATGTAATAATTCGATGAGTTAAATAATTGTTTTATGGCAAACCCCCAAATTAATTAATTAATTTTGTTACATTTGTTACAGATGCTGTAACATTAGTTGAGTTTTATAGCTGTTACAATCATTTAACGTTTATCGCTGTTTCTCTAATGTCGCCATTTTCTTATATATGTTACTTTTCGGAATAAAATAAATTCCCTTTATTGAAATGTTTGACGGTCAATCGTTATTAACATTTATCTTTATGACTTAGGGTTACTGGTTATGCATGTGGTAATCAGTACAAAGTTCAACGTTAACGTTCTTTTTAAATTTGGTTTAAGATTACAGATTAATGCTTTAAGGGTGCTAACATTTTAAAGTACCCAATTTTGCAAGTGTCTGCTTTTATTACATTCATATTAAATCAAAAGTTTTTGTAAAAAGAAATCTCTGTACAGGTGAATGCATTCAACCTTGATACATTAAAATTATTTTACTGTTATCACATTAATTAAATGGGTCGTTTGTCTAGCTGTTCTACAGGTAATGTATAATTAATTAACTTTCATGCTCAGGGGTTAATTTTTGAAAACCATTTTACTAGCACATGTGCTTTGTGTGTGGCCTATGCAATTCTTTGTGCAATAAGGTGTACAGAACTACACTTACTAGAGATCGAATTAATAATTTTTTTATTAATTAAATGCTGATACTACTCAATTAAGACGAAAATTATCCGTATTCAACCATTGATATTTTCTTATTTATTATAATATTCTATTGGGTATATTAAGTTTTTCTCTAGAGTCTGTATTACAGTTAATCAACTGAAAGAACATTGATGTTGATTTATAAAATTTTGGCGTTGCTTCGTCTCAGAATGAATTATATTCTTGTTTTAATAAAAACGGGAAGAATATATTTATACTATATTAAATTTTTCAGTTGACTCGTAGAGTTTCTTTTCTATACTGTCTGAACCTCGCTAATTACATATTTGTTGCTTAGTTAGTAAAGTGACAAGTGTTTTTATATATTTAGGACTGATTTTTAATACTTTTAGCTGGCGCCCCTTTGCTGTTAACTTTTAGCTCCAATCCCATCATTGTTAAGGACCTGCACCACCTCTACTATGACTGAGCTAACGGCAATACCCCTAAACTGTTTTCGATGCTACTAATTAGCGCTCTGGTATGGTAATTTTTAGTGCAGCGTGTAAATTTGCACGTAACCATCTTTTACATATGGAAACAAGATGCAAGATGATGAATTTCAACTTTTCAACCTCGAGAATCTTTATTCAATTTATCTCATCTTGTAATCTATATTTCTTAATTTGCAAATCTATGAGAAACATTGCTGAATCATATTTTCAATTAAAAACTATTCAGCGAATCCGTGTATGTGTAGTGATCTTGGAAAACTCGGCCATTATAGGGAATTACAATACGTTATTACAAAGACTTTCGGCTACATCTCGATATATGCGGACCAATAGGAAATAGCTTTGAATGTATAGTTTTTAAACGGTTTAAATAACAGTTTCAACGTCAAAATGGAAACGCACGGTTGAACTAGTGGTGTTATTGCTCGGCTGACACGCGGTTGAGACAGGTTCTATTCCCAGCTCATGCAATTTTTTTTTCTGTTAGGTTGCAGTTGTTTTGATTATCTAATCTACTTTTGTTAGGTTACTGCACTTTCATGTATCTAATCTATTTCTGTTAGGTTGCAGTAGTTTTCTTTATGTTTTTTTCCTATTATACCGTAGATTTTAGATTTTTATACCTAACTACGAAGTTGTCAAACAAGGAAACGCATCTATAATCTAAGGTCCGCATATATAGAGATTTAGCCGCAAGTTTACAAAGCAATTAAAAAATAATAAAGTCTCACAACTTCTACTGCTATTGTTAACTCTATCCCTATGCCTAACATTGATTTGACAATATTAAACAACACCAATTTTTTAATTTTTGTGTTAACCTTACCTACCTATTTATTGCGTATCAACCACAAATTCAAAATCTTGAAATTCAACACTATCGTATTTAGTATAGAAGATACCTATAGTCCAGCCATTGAAGATAAAGTGCGCCGATACTGTATAATTTTACCAAACAGCACCGACTTGCACAAAAATTTGAATTTAGGTTCTACTTACCCTCTACTTCAGAGTTGGCCCTGTACCGGGGGTTGCTTTTTATTTTTCAGGGGTGAAAACTACCCCTATTCGAAAATAATTTTATAATTGTAGATTCGAGCGTGTAATCTATTGAAATCATCTTTAAATAAGTTGAATGAACGTCAATTGACATTAAGGCATATAATTTGTGGTTTATTAAACAGTTTCGACCCGTAAAAGCCACCCCCTAGAACAGTTATAATTAAAAAAAAAACATCTTCAAAATGTTCTTTAGCAACTTCGAATGATTAAATATCATCGATTTGCATGAAAATTTGGATTTAGATTCTAACTTACATTCTACTTCAAATATGAATCTGTGCCGTTTGTTGCTTACTATTTTTTAGGGGAGAAAACTACTCCTATTTGCAAATAATTATAAAATTGTAGATTCAAGCTTGTATTCGAAATCTTCTTTAAATAAATTCAAAAAACATCAATTGACATTCTGAGTGATAAATTGTGATGAATTGAAAATTTTCAACCCCTAAAAACCACCCCCTATGACCGTAATAATTAAAAAATAATGTTGACAAAAATTTTATTCAGCAACTTGGAATGATTTAATCATATAGTGATATTAAATTAAGAGTTCTTTACTGTTTTAATTTTTGATCAGTTATTTATAAGCTTCAACCCTTATTAAAAACCCCCCTTGCAAAAAAAATCGAAAAATTATAGTGAACAGTTTTTTTTAGTTCAAAATATAATTTCATTATTTAAAATTTAATGTATTCATTTTATCAACCCTAAATCAGCGATGACCATACCGCGGCCCGCGGGCCACATGCTGCCCACTGTCGATATTTATGTGGCCCGCCAATGAATTTTAAAAACTACAAAAGTATCTTTAAGTACCTACTACTTTCTTGTTCAGGTTTACTACGTAGGACAGGTATTCTACTCGCCGGTCCAAGCATATTGTTACAAGACTAGAAATTTGTCGAATCAACTAGATTATTCGAAGATTCGCGAAACACGTCGGTATTATCCTCGAAGGTTCTCGATGTTTGGTAACTCGTATAAAAACGACGCATCACCCGGTACCGGGGAAGTTAAGTTTTAAGTACGGACAAGTGAACGTTATACTGGTTGAACTGTAATCTGTGGCGAATAAATATTTCGTCGTTAGAACTTGGCATCTACCTACGTAACAATATAATATCAATTTTGATATGGATAAACCAGGCCCCAGTAGTACACGTAGTCGTAAGGTTGAAGATGAAAATCGACAGTTTCAAGATATTTGGACCGAAAAATACTTTTTTATTTCATCGCATAACAAAATTGTCTGTTTAATATGCAAGAGTAGTGTTTCTGTTCCGAAGGAATATAATGTGAAAAGGCACTATGAAACCCAGCATCCTACTTTTACCAAATTCACTGGCGAAAATCGAACGCAAAAAATTGTCACTTTACAACGGGCACTAATAGGCCAGCAAGCTATGTTTACAAAACCGATTCAAGATGCTGAAACAGCTACTGAAGTTGGCTTTGAAATATCTCGACTAATAGCCAAAACTTGTCGGCCTTTTAAAGATGGTGAGTTTGTTAAGCAATGTTTAGATATCGCCGCAAAAAAAATGTGTCCGGAAAATGCAAAGAAGTTTGAGAAAATTCAGTTAAATCGGATGACTGTTCAAAGAAGAGTTACCGCATTAGCAGCTAATATAGAACAGCAATTAGCTACGAAATCGAAAAATTTTGACTATTTTTCTATAGCACTTGACGAATCTACAGATATAAGTTCCACTGCTCAACTCTTGATATTTTTACGAGGTGTAACACAAAATTTTGAAGTGAGTGAAGAACTGATTGGTATGAGTTCTTTGACAAGTCAAACCAAGGGAAGTGACATGCTCAAAGCTCTTCTGGAAAAATGTTCTGTAATGGATTTGGATTTAACGAAAATATCTGGAATTACGACTGACGGAGCACCTTCAATGGTTGGAAGTACATCTGGGATAGTAACTATGTTAAAAGAGTATTTACAAACTAAAAACATAGATACGAAGGAATTATTGCAGTTTCATTGCATTATACATCAAGAGGCCCTCTGTTCAAAATTATTGGGATTTGAAAATGTGATGAAAGTTGTAGTGCCTACTGTAAATTTTATAAAATCACGAGGTCTCAACCACCGACAATTCAAACAATTTCTCGAGAATATTGAAAGCGAATATGGTGATCTACTGTTTTACACTGAAGTAAGGTGGCTAAGTCGTGGGTTGACACTAGAGCGGTTTCTTAACTTGATTGAAGAAATCAAAATATTTCTGGCGAAAAAGAAACAGGACTTCCCCGAACTCGACAACCCTGATTGGCTGTGTGACTTAGCGTTTCTTGTAGACATCACAAATCACTTGAATGTCTTAAATACGTGACTCCAAGGCAAAGATCTATTGATTTCGCAGTTATACTCTCATGTTTCGTCCTTCCAATGCAAATTGAGTCTTTTAAGGACACAAATCAATTCAGCCAATTACGGCCGTTTTCCGAAGTACAAAAAAATTATGGAGAAATTCAATAAAACTGACGTCAATTTCACTTATGTTGAAAAAATTGATATTTTGATACAAGCTTTTCAAGATCGTTTTGTAGATTTCAAAAAAGTTAAACCTCTATTGGACATTTTCAGCAATCCTTTCAACATTTCACCCGAAAATGCGCCGGAATCAATGCAGCTTGAATTGATAGACATGCAAAATGATGATAATTAACGAAACAAGTTTAATGAAGGTAATTTACTCAACTTCTATCGTTGCGTTGATAAAAACGCGTATAAAAAGTTGCGCATAAATGCATTGAAATGCGCAAGCTTATTTGGATCGACGTATATTTGTGAACAAACGTTTTCAGTGATGAAACTTAACAAAACAAAAAATCGAAACCGTCTGGCAAATGAAGATTTGGAAGCAATTTTACGTGTGGCGACAAGTAATATAGAGCCAAATATAAAAAAATTTGTTAGTTCAATGCAATGTCATGCATCAAAATAATAAAACATGAAATATTACATTGTACTGATTAGATTACATAATTACAAACATTTTTGCATGTTCTTTAATTTTTATCATTGTTATTCATACTATTTAAAAATAAAAATTTTTGTGTTAATAAGTATTGTTTGTAGCGGCCCGTCCTTGGCTTATAATTTTCCCGAGTGGCCCCTATTCCCTATAAGTCTGTGCATCATTTATTCACCAACATCTTGAACAATTACAACCTGATATATTGTTTCTATCTGAAACACAAGTCTCCTCTGAAAGCTCCGATTCACCCGACTTGCAATTTCCTCAATACCATCTTCACTCAAACTTTCGATATAAAGGAGCGTACATCAAGGACAGAATTGCTTGCAAGAGGGTTTCTTCCTTAGAAAATAAAAATTTTGACGTGATTTGGTTTAAACATTCTGGTCCTAATTTTGTGAAATTCTACTGTTGCATTTATAGGTCTCCTAATGACAGCAACTTTCAAGACTTCTTCGATTACCTTAGTATGAAAGTTGACTATCTCCTGTCTCAGTTTCCATCTTGCGATATCTCATTTGTAGGCGATTTCAATGTTCATAACTCTAGTTGGCTTCAATTTTCATCTACTACAAATCCCGCTGGTCATAGTGCAGAAACATTTGCTATTTCATGTGATCTCACACAAATGATTTCTGAACCCACAAGAATCCCTGATAACCCTAACCATACTCCACATCTTCTAGATCTCTTTCTTACATCAAACCCTCTTGTTTATAAAACTTCCGTTCTTTCGCCTTTAGGTCTTTCCGACCATTGTCTAATAAAAATCATTTCTACTGTACCTAATTCCACTGTTGTTCGCAAAACCGATAGAACCTTGTGGTGTTTTAAGTCAGCTCGATGGAGTGATTTACGGATTTCTTTGCAACCTTTCCATGGCGTGAATATTGTTTTAAGTCGTCCTCTTCTTCGGACATCGCTCTTTCAGTATCTGAAGTCATCCTCATGGGAATGGAGTTATACATTCCGAAAAAACAGTACCGTGTAGGTCATTCACGTTCCCAACCCTGGTTCAATAAGGCTTGTTCTGATGCAATATCTTTAAAAATAAATGTTACATTAAATGGAAATCTAATAAATCGGTTGACAGTCATGTAGAATACGTTGGTGCTAGAAATATCTGCAAAGTGTCATCACTAAAACTAAAAAGTTGTTCGAACAACGAAAATGCAATGAACTAGCTACATCTCCTTTAGGCAGTCGTAAATTTTGGTCTTTAGCAAAGCCATTAGTAAAAACTTTCGAACATCTTCATTTCCCCCCCTGACATCTATTGACGGATCGGTAGTTGCTGATTCTGTAGACAAAGCCAACGTTTTTGTGGATTTGTTTGCATCAAACTCGTGTCTCAATGATTCTGGAAAAGATGTGCCCCTAGTCAACTCTTCTTCATACGTTATGAAACCAATTCATTTTCGGTACAAGCTCTTGGAATCGATCATCAGTAGGCTTGATCTCAATAAGGCGACTGGCCCAGACGGTATCCCAGCTATTGTCTTAAAGAAATGTTCCCCGAACTAGTACCAGTCCTATCTAAGCTCTATACGATCTCTATATCTTCTGGGGAATTCCCTTCATCATGGAAGTTAGCAAATGTTCAACCTATTCCCAAAAAAGGTGATAAGACCGATCCCTCAAATTACAGACCAATTGCCATCACTTCCATTTTGTCTAAAATCATGGAAAAAGCCATCAATCAGCAACTGCTCACGTTCCTTGAAACTAACAAACTCCTTAGTGACCACCAATATGGGTTTAGGCAAAGTCGTTCAACAGGCGATCTTCTTTCATATGTGACCCAAGTTTGGAACAATACAGTAGAGCAGTCCGGTGAAACAGTTGTAGTCGCTTTAGATATCTCAAAGGCATTTGACCAAGTTTGGCATAAGTGTTTACTTGCCAAACTCACCTCGTTGGGTTAAATGATACGCTCATCAACTGGGTTTCTAGTTTCCTTGATAAAAGACGAATACGTGTCGTAGTTGATGGCTTTTTTCAAAAGAAGTTAGCATTAACGCGGGCGTACCACAGGGATCCGTTATAGCGCCTACACTTTTTCTGCTGTACATAAACGACCTTATTTCTTCAACAACTAACCCCATCCATTGCTTTGCTGACGATAGCACTCTTCACTGTAGTTCATCTCAGTCTACTCATAGTGATAATCCACCTTCTATGTCAAATCAAGAAATTAAAGCTGAAATGGCAAATTCAATCAACAAAGACATTCAACGTATTCTCGAATGGGGAAGCAATAATCTAGTTAAATTTAATGCTAACAAAACTCAGTGTTGCCTTATGTCCGCCAAAAAGATCGATCATTTCCTGTTGTAAGTATGAATGGCTCAGTTCTTAAGTTTTCAGACTCTATTACTCTGTTGGGTATGACTGTATCTTCAAATCTCTCATGGGTTGACCATCTTCTGTCAGCTACCAAAACAGCTGCTCGTAAAATAGGCTTTTGTACAGATCTAAGCAGTACTTTACCTCTCGACAACTCCTTCTGCTGTATAAGGCCCAAATTCGGCCTCATCTGGAATATAATTCTCACCTTTGGGTTAGTGCTCCCCAATACGCTCTCGATATCGTTGATCGTATTCAAAGAGAGCGATTAGGCTTATAAATGACCCGTCCTTAACTTCTCACATACAGTCCCTTGAGCATAGAAGGATGGTTTCAGTTCTTTCTTTGTATTATCGTTATAACAACGGCTATTGTGCTGGTGAATTACATTCTTTGATACCATCTCCGGCTATCTTTGCGAGAAACACTCGGTTCGCTCATTCACATCATCAATATGCAGTACAAATCTCCACTTGTCGTACCAAACGGGCGCAATCCACATTTTTCTACACGGCTTCTAAACTCTGGAATGATCTCCCTAGTTCCTGTTTTCCTCTCACTTATGATATGAGAAAATTTAAGGTAGCTGTTCATAGGCATCTATTGGCAATTCATTATCCCTCTATCCATCCTCCTAAGTGTTCCTGAGTGCTTTAGCACGATAGGCCTTATTTAGCCTGTTCAGGTCCACAATCATAAAAAAAAAAAAAATCACTGCCCTAAAGAAAACCTACTGATTAAAATTTTCAAGCAAAAATAGGGAAATTAGGATTTTATTCTTATATGCATTTTAATTATTTTATTTTTATTACAAAAATTTTTTTTATTATAAAAAACATGAATAATCAAAAATCCTCTTCACTCTCGTCTTCCTTTTCCTCTGCGTCCTCATTCCTTTCCACGTCCGCCTCATCCTCGTCTTCCTCCTGATCCATAATTTCAGAAAACTCCTACTGCCTTGGCTTCTCAATACGCACACACTCACACAGACAAATATTTACTGAAAAGTTACTAGTTACAAGTTAAAAACAACCAGTTACTATTTCCGAAGATATGAAAACTTTAAACGGCCATATCTTACTCAATTTTTATCCTACAGAAAAAAAAGGAAAATTTTCAGAAAAGCAAAACCTACAATTTTGTACTCTTGACATTTTGCGTATCATTAATAACTTTGAGTTATTTTGAAGAAAAGGCAATTTTTTGCGAAATTACAAAAATGCTTTTTTCACTTCAGCTCAAATTTTTTCAAAACTAAACACTTTAAAACGATCAAACTTCTAGATCATATTGCAAGTACATAAATAAAGTGAATTGTATAGTGGTAACGATTATTTTCAATTGGGGTGGTAATTTGGGGGTGATTTTCACTTTTTGTTTGTCGCCGGAAAAATAGGAACCAACTTTATTATCGTCATAACTCGCTTAATTTTGATGCTAGAGACTTTTATAAAAAACAAAAATAAAGGTTTTTTTGGCACTTGAAAAAAGGTTCTATCAGTTTTCCCCGAAAAATGCATTATTTTTTGGGTATTTTACGTTGAAACTTTCAAATTTAGACGAATAAAAACCAACCTTCAACAAGCTATTACTCCGTTTGTATTGGGTTTACAGACACCATAAACCCAGTATTCTTTTTGTTTTTTTATTATAAGCTATATTTTTAACAGGAATGATGTTTACGATAAAATACTTACTTTTTGAGTTATCCATTCCCGGACGTATTTTCAATAAAACATTTTTCACCCATGAGGCGGGGTGGCATCCACATCTAGGGTAATAGCAGCCCCCGGTACAGGGTCAACTTTGAAGTAGAGAGTATGTAGAACTTAAATCAAAATGTTTATGAAAATCGGTGCTGTTTGGCAAAATTATACGGGAAAACGGTCATTGACTGAATTACTAAGGTTACAGATCAGAGTAAGTACTGTAACCTTGTTTTGCGTTAGAAATTTTAATATACAGATAAGTTGTGTGTAGTTTACATTAAAGCAATGTCATAAAAGATAAACGAAATTATATGACTACGTGGAATCATGAACTCTATATAAGTTATAAAGAAATGAATATCAGTAGATGTACATTTACATATGTGCTTTAACCAAACCGTCAAACGTTGTTAAAGACATTTAGAAGTTCAAAAGCCAAGCGATTTTAAAGAGCAAAAAAAAAGCTGAGGCGTAAGTGATGATTCACTCTTCTGCTGATAAAATTAACTTATTTAGCTGAAAGCGAGACAATCGTTTATGAAAAATAATTAAATGTTTAACTTGTCAATGTTTGGAATAGAAGAAATATATTTTTTATTTAGAAAATGACTGTCTATGCTGGTAAATGCAATGAAAAGTTTTATGGTTAAAAATGTCACTGCGCATTTGACATTATAAACAAAGAATATTGTAAGGAGCGGATAATTAAATTTCACGTTTTTTGATAGTGCCATCTAGTGAATTATATGAACTTATACTTTGTCAGAAAATTTTCTCCATTTGCCATGACATCTACACCTAAAAGGAAACACTGCTATTAATTTTCCTTTTTGCAGTGAGATCTCGTCACCTACGACAGGTGACGAAGATCTATACCTACATCTATATTTAAAACTAAACACTGAAAAGACTATATGTACATATTATCAAAGAATATGTAATTCTTTGATATTATCAAAGAATATATAATGTAAATAGAACTACCACACTTATGGCACAAGATTTGTACACATATTCTTTGATATTATTTTCACATTAAAACCTGACTAAAGACTGTACAATGTAAGAAGCGGGTAACTAAATTTAAATATTTTAAATTTTTCGACAGTGCGACTTAGTGAATTATGTGAATTTATATTTCGTCACATTAAATTCTCCATTTTCCGTGACATCTAAAACGAAACACTTGCAATAATATACATTTTTTTAGGTTAACCGTTCATCACCAGAGGTCAACTTTATAATTCATCTTTCGATTAATAGATGCTTCACTAATTTAAGGCTTTGGTTGAAATTCTTCCTAAAGTAAGGTTTATATTACGCCATTGATTAATCAGTGGTTACGCTTAAGTGGTTACCGTTGTTTATTATATACTTATAGTTAGATAATACAACGTAGATTTTGAAATCGGGTATTGGAGACAGTGTTGGAAAATGGAGACCAACCTTTTTCCGCTTCCCACTTCTAGGTGGCAGTATTTTTTCAGTAATATGTTTTGTGGTAATTCTTTAACACCCCCTAAAGAGACTAAAAAGATTTATTTGTATTCCGTAGTCTATACATAGTAGGCGTAGAAACAAGGGATTTAATGTACCAATGCCGTGTTTGTCATTCTGCACATTTATATTCATTTCACACAATTTTAAAATACATGGATTTACATTCCAGAAATGATGCCTGCTACATTCAGTTACGCGTATATAAAACTTTTATACTTAGAAATATTTATCAGTGTTTTTATCATTCTCTTTAATCATAGTAAAGATATTTAGCTTTTAATTATATGGCATGTGTTTCGTACCTGATTGTGGGAATGACTACTATAAACAAATATGTTTTTGTGTGTAATTTTAAATGTAAATTAATACTTTCATTTTCTCTTGAACATGATTCATTTTTAAATATTTAGCGTTTGGGTTTTTTGTATTTTCCTATTTATATATTACATAAATTTATACGTTTCGGTAACTATTAGTGCTATTAATATAACAGTTTGATAAACGTGTAAAGCAAACCATAGAATCTAATTTTATTAAAGGATACTAGATCCTTAATAAATTAAATATTATTAAACAGACCTGAAGGTGACAAATCAGAACACCCTCTAACGGTCGAAGACTAACAGTGAAAAGTGTCATAATCAAAGAGCGAATTTAACAAAATCTACTCAAACTGTCACGGCTGTAACTAGTGAGTACGGGGCCCTGGGGCAAACTTTTATATGGGACCCTCTCCTCAACACTGATTGAGGCGAAATATAAAAAGTATGAGAGTATAACGATATAAAAATATCAAATATACAATCCCTTATTAATAAAAAATAAAATGTGTGTGCCGGGTGTACCTACAGAAATACGCCTGCATATCGATTTACCATCCTTTCGATTTCTTTTTCTTTGGCAACTTTGGTGACAATTTGTCCTATTATATGGTCGAAATCAATATGCTACGTTATGAAATTTTCTATTGACAAAAATGCCAATTCCAACATGTTTCCTGGCCCACACTACTAAGTAAATAGTCTTTGATCAGTTTCAGTTTTGAAAATGACATTTTCTCTTTAACAACACTCTCTGGTACAGTTAAATGTGTGAATTAAGCGGTGTACATCATAGAAGCTAGATGATATAATGTGATTTTTTATAACTAAAAAATGGACCACTTGTTTTACTCTGGACATATTTTTAATTTCCTTTTAGAACTTCAGTAATACCAGTTGAGCAGCATAAAGCGAAAAATCATCTGCATGAAAACGCCTACTACATTCATTGGCGTGTTTCATCTAGTCAACATCACTGGCCGTTGCGATAAAATGTGACTGTATAACTTCAAACGTCGCGAAAACGTGCCATCGAACCTGTGTTTTAAGTGAGCGCATATGGTATAAATAATTGGGAAGAAGACCTTGATTTTGAGACTAGGTTCTGGATTTCTCAGACATACGCCTTCAGCTAATTCATCATTCTACATTTTTTTTCCATAAATTCTGACCATATATATATATCGGGTGTCCAAAGAGTCACGCGACGGAAGATTGTGGCTTCGTTGTTGATTTTTCATTAAAATCGTTTATACAAAAATTATATGGTTCCAATACGTGCACAACTTAAAAATATTTTAACACCTACAGGGTGATTCGTAAAAGTAAGCGGGTATCAACTTTTTTATTTTAAATGGAACATTTGTACATATAAAATGCAACGTTGCCAAGTTATTTAACAAAAATGTATTTTTTCCTGAATGTAAGGTTAGCAATAAGAATTTATTCTTGGTTTATTATCTAAGTTGAGACAAATTAGTTCAGGTATATAATTAAGCTAGGTATAGGCTTTGAAAATATGTAAACGTTTCATTGATATATTTGAATAGGGGAGCGAAGGCTTCGTGTGAAACTTTAGCATGTTAAACGCACATCAATTCTCTTATTTCAAATGTATATTTTGATATGGGCGAATAGTACTCTTAAAGACCTAACTTTTATCTAAATACATTGATACCGCTAAAATTTATAGTTTTTAAAATATTTCCATTTTTTAAATTTTTCTATAATTATTGTATAACGTAACGATTTAATAGAGTGCCATGCTTTCAGGTCACAATACCAGAGTATTAATAGTAATAATTAATTTTATTAAATATTTAATCACAGTATCTTATTGAAAAAACTCGAACAAGTATATAACTTTGATGCATCTACATAACCTCTATCAAATCGTCAGATGTAACAATGCTTATTCTAGTAAAAAATATTTATCCAAAGGTGTGTCTCAAGGTAGTATTCTTAGACCATTGTTATTTTTGATTTATATCAACGATATGGCATTTTACGTATCCAATAAAAACTGTTTATTATATGCAGATGATGCCACATTATTAGACGGGGAGTGAAATGTAGAAGAAACAATATTAATTTACTGAAAGTCTATATAACAAGGCTAACGCATGGTGTCATGCCAATCTGTTAGATGTGAACGTCTCCAAAACCGAAAAAATTATATTATCTGTAAAGACGCATTCTTTATTAAACACCTTTCATGTCAAATTCTTAGGAGTGCTTATAGATCCAAAGTTAACCTTTAATGCTCATGGTGAATTCATTGCGAGTAAATTTTCGAAAAATCTGTTTGTACTACGGAAATTGTCTAATAATGTTAGTGAATCAACATTAATAACTGCTTATTATGCTCTCTGTCATAGCCATCTATCATACTCTGTAACATCTTGGGGTAATTCAGCTTGCTGTGGTGCTCTTTGACTTTAATTTTAAATGGAATAAAATAATACACCAATAATCCATCGAACTAGTTTGTTCCATTCCCGGTACTCTTTTTATGACGCATGCTGAAATTAATGCTTTACAATTTATTACAGAATAATGTTTTGCATGTGATGTGTAAAGCCGCAAAGTTGGTATGATAGTTTGACCTAAACACACGTTGGTAAATTTTCAGGGTTTCAGATTGTAAGGAAACAGATCAATTAAAACCACCACTCACCTCCAGATTTAACATTCCTCAAACACTATGCCAAACATACAAAATAGTTCTCCTCTCGAAATACTTACCCCAACACCATAAACAACACTAACCATATAAAAAATAATTAGGTAGTACTTGTCCATTATTCTTGGTCGATGTGCACCTCGTAAATATGAGATTTATGGTGCAGCAATATTTGGATTCTACATTGTGTGTATGTTTGCATCTTTGTAATTTGAATCTTTAAATCGCCTTTCCCTTGCAAAAGAATAGTTGTGTACTTGGCGCAATTTATGTTTTAGTATAAACCTAAATAATAATAACAATGGTTTTAATTGTAATCTCTTTGTTGTTGCTTGTACCCTATAGTAGTTATAAATCACAGCTTTTAGATAACATGTAGCTCAATTGCTCCGGTCCCCGTCTGTGTACGAGCGTGTGTGTGCGTGTGGGTGTGTGTGTTGGTGCGTACGTACGTGCACTTGCGCGAGTGTGTGGTGTATGTTTGTGTGTGTGTGTGTGTGTGTGTGTGTGTTTTGTATGTGTGTGTGTGTGTGTGTGTGTGTGTGTGTGTGTGTTTGTATGTGCGTTGCGTGTGCGTCTGAGTGTGGGTGCATGTGTTGTGTCTGCTCTTGAATGTGTGTGTGTGGTGTCTTTGTGTGTGTATGTGTGTGTTTTGTGTGTGTGCGTTTGTGTGCGCGTGTTTGTGTGAATGTGGGTGTGCGTGTGAGTGTTAGTGTGAGTCTGTGTGTGGCATGTGTAGCGCCCCTTCCCCCCAGGTACCCTATCGTGAAAAGTCTAATTTGAACTGATTTGCAAGAATACAAATTCAAGAACAAAACAATCGCTGAGTGATATATCTTGACTTTACTGACAATAATGTTACTATTACTCAAACTAATTGCTTGCTTTACATGAACTTTCCTGACAATAATGAAAAGATTTGAATTTATTTGCAAGTCTGATATTTAATTTCTCGCAAATCTCAAATCTGATCAAAGGAAGTGGCCGTCTAGTGGTAGGTGCGCTGTGCTATTTGAATTAGATAGGCTGAATGAGGTAAGTGTTGCACCATGAGGGGCAGGTAAACAATGAAACTACTCAAATTAAAACTAACGAGCTTTGCGCAATGGTGGTTCAGCCCTTTAATGTGCTATTGTGGGAAAGAACCAACAATAAAACCCACTTTATTCATGAATAAGTAATTGCACAAATACATTAATCAATCAAATAACAAAAAAAACCACTGAAAGGGATAAATATATAACAAAACACCATTAAATTAGGTTAAAAAGCGTACAAAATTTATAACATTAAGAGGAAAGTAAATAAAAAGTAGCTTAGTTACACATAAACACAAAAAAAAACATGTAGTCACACCCACAATTGTGTTATAAATAATCAGAATAAAAATCGTAATACCAAGCACGTGGCCCTTTAAAACCAATCATGCCGGCCTTTATAAGTAAATAAGCACATAAAACAATAAGGCAAATTACGGTACATATAAAATACAACAACAGTAAAATTGCACAGGTACTAATAAGGTAAAGGCAATGACAAAAGAAAATATACAAGGAATTTACACATACACAATTGTTTAGTGACTACTAAAGCACAGAATACATACATAATAAATTACATATAAAGAGAAATTAGTTCGCAGGCATATAATTCTACTTAACAAACCGACACAAAGAAACCCATTAAACAAAGACTTGCAAGGGTAAGTTATAAATAGATCATAACATCGTGACCAATATGTAAGTTTGCGTGCGTTAGAAAAATACAGCGCCACTTTCTCAAGTTGCACATTCATCTGAAAAAGAATAAAAACAATAACAAAAAATTGGAGGTGTTTAATGGTTATCTGGACCCGGGAGTGTGTACCCCCTGCGCAATTGACTTCTACAATTAATAACCACGCGGTACCATGTAACCGTTCACCAGCCCACCTCTACACAAATATAAACATAGACAACAAACAACAATGTTATTTCATACGAATAGTTTGTGTGTTTGTGAGTTTGTGTGTGTGTGTGTGTGTGTGTTTGTGTGTTTGTGTGTTTGTGTGTTTGTGTGTTTGTGTGTTTGTGTGTTTGTGTGTTTGTGTGTTTGTGTGTTTGTGTGTTTGTATGTTTGTGTGTTTGTATGTTTGTGTGTTTGTGTGTTTGTGTGTTTGTGTGTTTGTGTGTTTGTGTGTTTGTGTGTTTGTGTGCTTGTGCGTTTGTGTAATTGTGTTTGTGTGCCTGTGTGTTTGTGTTTTTGTGTGTTTTTGTGTTCGTGTGTATGTGTTTTTTTTGTGTGTTGGTGTGTTTGTGTGTTTGTGTTTGTATTTGTGCTTGTGTTTGTGTTTGTGTTTGTGTTTGTATTTGTGTTTGTGTTTGTGTTTGTGTTTGTGTTTGTGTTTGTGTTTGTGTTTATGTGTTTGTGTATTTGTGTATTTGTGTGTTTGTGTGTTTGTGTGTTTGTGTGTTTGTGTGTTTGTGTGTTTGTGTGTTTTTGTGTTTGTGTGCTTGTGTGTTTGTGTGTCGGTGTTCTTGTGTTTCTGTGTTTCTGTGTTTGTGTGTTTGTGTGCTTGTGTGTTTGCGTGTTTGTTCGTTTGTGCGTTTGTGGGATTGTGCGTTTGTGTTTTTAAGCATTTGTGTGTGTGTGGGTGTGTTTGTGTGAGAGTGTGTGTGTGTGAGTGTGCGAGTGTGTGAGTGTGTCAGTGTCTGAGTGTGTGAGTGTGTGAGTGTGTGAGTGTGTGAGTGTGCAGTGTGTGAGTGTGTGAGTGTGTGAGTGTGAGTGTGTGAGTGTGTGAGTTTGTGAGTGTGTGTGTGTGAGTGTGTGAGTGTGTGTGTGTGAGTGTGAGTGTGTGAGTGTGTGATGTGTGTGTGTGTGTGTGTGTGTGTGTGTGGTGTGTGAGTGTGTGTGTGTGTGTGTGTGTGTGTGTGTGGAGTGTGTGAGTGTGTGAGTGTGTGAGTGTGTGTTTGTGAGTGTGTGAGTGTGTGAGTGTGTGAGGTGTGTGAGTGTGTGAGTGTGTGAGTGTGTGAGTGTGTGAGTGTGTGAGTGTGTGAGTGTGTGAGTGTGTGTGGTGTGTGAGTGTGTGAGTGTGTGAGTGTGTGAATGTGTGAGTGTGTGAGTGTGTGGTGTTATTGTGTGAGTGTCTGAGTGTGAGTGTGTGTGTGTGAGTGTGTGAGTGTGTGAGTGTGTCAGTGTTTGAGTGTAGAGTGTTTGTGTGAGTGTTTGTGTGAGTGTTTGTGTGAGTGTGTGAGTGTGAGTGTTTGTGTGAGTGTTTGTGTGAGTGTTGTGTGTGTGTGTGCGTGTGTGCGTGTGTGCGTGTGTGCGTGTGTGCGTGTGTGCGTGTGTGCGTGTGTGCGTGCGTGCGTGCGTGCGTGCGTGCGTGCGTGCGCGCGTGCGTGCGTGCGTGCGTGTCGTGGTGCGTGCGTGCGTGCGTGCGTGTGTGTGTGTGTGTGTGTGTGTTTGTACGTGCATGTGTGTTTGTGTTTTGGTAAAACGATGTAAAATATTAAATTTATAAAACTTCGTAAGTGCGATATTTATATTAGTGAAGGGCGATTTCTAAGTACACTGCAATCTACATTTGCTACAATTATCTTTTGTCGTTAATTCGCTTAGCTATTGTAGTATCAACTGGCTTTTGTTTATTGGAAGCCTGGAATCCCATCTATACCACTACATGGTAGCGTCCACCATTGCTACGGCGGATTTGCTGTAGCGAAGAAGGAAGATTGCTTGTTTAGTCTGTTGTTTTGAATAAACGTATCAGTTTTATTGTTATCATAAATGGATTAAAGACACCCCAGATGTCTTGTAGGGTAAAGAGGCACATAAATAATAAATTATCGTTCATTTCAATTAAAAGCTTCACATAAGAGTAAAACTTGTAGGTAATAGTTTCTTCCTTTTTTACTTTACAATTTAGGGGTATATTGCTTTTAGGGAAAATTTTAAGTTGTTTTGTCCATATCTTGTGAGTAATTTTCTTTTATTAAAATCTAACTATACTCAAATGTTTGACTTTATAGTCAAGATGATGATGCAAATGAGCAAACCGAGTATTCCTAGCAAAGGTGGCCCGAGGTGGTATCGAATAATCTAATTCAGCCGCACAATCACCACTGTAATAGCGATATTACAAAAAAAGAGTTGGAATGGTTCTTCTAAGCCCTAGGAAGTTAAGGGCGGGCTATTTATTAGCCTAAGTGCTCTTCTGTCAATACGATCAACGACATCGAGAACGTATTGGGGAGCACTAACCCAGATGTGAGAATTATATTCTAGATGAGGTCGAATTTGAGCCTTATATACCAGAAGTATTGTCGGGAGGTAAAGTACAGCTTAGATCTGTACAAAAAGCGTGTTTTACGAGCAGGTGCTTTAGTAGCTGACAGAAGATGATTAACCGATGGTAGACTTGAAGATAAAGCCATTGCTAACATAGTAGTAGAGTCGGAAAACTTAGGATGTGAGCCATGCATACGTACAACATGAAACGATTTATCTTTTTTGGCGGACACAAAGCAAGTCTGAATTTTGTCAGCACTCAATTTAACTAGATTGTTACTTGTCCGTTTCACGGACACGTTGAATGTCTTTGTTGATTGAAATTGCCGTTTCACCTATAATGTCCTGAGTTGAGATACAAGATGCATTACTATTATGAGTAGACTGAGATTAACTACAATAAAGAGTGCTGTCATCAGCAAATCAATGGACTGAGTTAGTCGTTGAAGAAAGAAGATTATTTATATGTAGCAATATAAGTGTAGCAGCTACAACTGATCTCTGTTACACGCCCGTATTAATCCTACTTCTGTTGGCTGGAAGCCATCTATTACACGTATTCGTCTTTTATCAAGAAAATAGACAACCAAGATGATAAGCGTATTAGTTAGCCCAAACGAGGTGAGTTTAGAAAGTAAACATTTATGCAAAACTTCGCCAAATGTTTTTGAGATATCGAAAGCGATTACAACTGCGTCACCGGGTGTTCTAATGTATTATTTTACACTTAGGTAACAAATGAAAGAAGATCACTTGTTGAACCATTCTGGCTCAAACCACATTGGTGAACACTAAGGAGTTTGTTAGATTCAAGGAAAGGGGGTAGTTGCTGATTGATGGCTTTCTCCCTAACTTTAGACAAAATGGAAATTGGTCGGTGATTAGAGGGATGGTTCTTGTGGCCTATTTTGCGATTAGGTTGAACATTTGCTAACTTCTATTATTAAAGAAATTCCCCAGACGACATAGAGATTGATAGAACTGGTACTAATTCGGGGAGCAATTTTTTAAGCCAATAACTTGGATACCGTCTACGCCAATCGCTTTATTGGGACCAAGCCAACTGATGATCGATTCTAGGAGCTTGTATCGAAAATGAAGTGCTTTCATAGCGTATGAAGAAGAATTGAGTAGGGGCACATCCTTTTTAGAATCATTAAGATAAAAAATTTTTTTATTTTTGTATTTATATTTTTCATAAATCTATACGTTTCGGTAACAATAACAGTTATCGTATTTCATAAATTTATTCTGAAATCTTAAACAATTCTTAAGGAATTACCACTACTGAGGACGATAACTGTAATTGTTATCGAAACGTATTGATTTATGTAAAATATAAATACAAAATAAATCATCAAAAAAATCCAAAAAAGTATTTAATTATGTATGATAATGGTGAGAGTTTACATTTTCACACTAAGATACGAGTTTGATATAATTAAATTCACAAAAAGGTTGGCTTTGTCTACAGAATGTGCAATTACAAATCCGTCAATGGGTAGAAGTGATTTTTTTTATTCTCTAAAGAAGTAATCCTCTTGCAAGCGATGTTAGCCTTGAGATAGTCACACACTCCTTCTTTGTATCGAAAGTTAGAGTGAATATTGTATTGGGGAATTTGCAAATCGTGGGAATAGGGGTTTTCAGATAAAAATAAAATGTCCAACTGTAATTGTTCAAAATGTTGATGAATAGCATTAGGATTAGACCTGATACTGCGGTTGTTACAATAATGGAACAGAAAGTGAGTATTTTCGATGACCGAGGTCACCCGGGCCCTACTCTCCCGGACATCCGACTGGAACAGGCTTTTACGTCCGGTATTTAATACCCCAGAAGTCATCTTTTTTTAAATTTTGGACTTTTAATCCCATAGGAAGACAGTGAAGGCGAGTGGAAGAATAGGGTGAGAATAGATTTAAGATAAGCAACATTAACGAGAGGAGCCCATGGTAAGGGTGACATGGAGTAACACATTTCTCCCACCTTTTAAGTAAAAACTATCATTTGAGAATTACCTGCACATAAAAATGACCGTAAAGAATATTTTTAAGTAACATTATTGTCAGTATTACTACTTAAACTACTTTGAAGCCTAATATCTTACAGGCACGAGTAAGAATAATTGCATTAATACATTTTCTGTCGAAGTAATCTTTACTTTGTACCAAGTATATTACCATTAATAATTCTTGTAGATATAATTTTGTGACTATATGATGAAGTAAGAAAACATTACCTAGTAATTGTATATTTAAGATTCAGTGTTATTTACAATGATGTTTGTTCTAATTTAAACGAATTTTTAGTTTCTAATTTGCTTTATTTAAAGGATTCGGGATCGCCATTTTAAACGTTCAAAACAACACACATAAATATGTTGTTGTAAGGGCCCTTTTTGGAGGCGACGAGTCGGACATTTAATTTAATTTGTCTTAAATTGTATTTAAATATTTCTCTAACCACGTCGGTACTGCATTTGGTTACTGGAAAGACTACAAAATGGCGGCTTCACGGATATTAAGGATGTAGTGCAGTACAAGTAAAACACTGTAATTTCAACAAATAATGTTATCTATACCCCTTCATGCTGTTATTGAATTTGTAATTTAAAATAATTTATAATTACAAGATGGCTTAGTAGGGAATTTTTGTTTGTAACTAGGTAAAGGTCAGTTTTAAACTGTTGAAAGTACTTAATTTGTAGGTTGTAAATCATGCTTATTTCTTTTGCCCAAATATACTTGTCAGTAAACCCTCGCAGAAAATCGGTAATTAAAATTTTGTGTTGCAATTTGTCTTTGGTAAGATTTTTTTAATTCATTCAAAATAATTAGCAATTAGATGTCATTTTATACACAACCGTTGCTATTCCCATTATTTCTGATAAAATGGCGGAGAATTATAACCTCTATTTTCAAATATTTTAATTTTAACAACGATAGTATATATTATGAGATCAAAATGATCAATTTTTGTCCTTGTGATTAGTGATTACAGTATTTTTGTAAAAATTTAATCCAAATTATTTGTTACAGGTTCAGAACTGGAATAAACGGTTTGAAACGTTACTGGATAAAACTCATTGTTATTTGTGCTTCGTCAACGTACGAGTTAAGTTGCATTTGGTAACATTTGATATAACAAAATGGAAGAAAAGCAGAAGAAAGTTGTTACTCCCGGTGAATACATTGATATGGAAGTAATGAATTTCCTAAATAATTTTGCTCAAGGCCATTCTGCTCCGTAAGTTTTTTAAAATATGCTTTAAAAGTTATGATTTATTTGTAGGGTGCTTATTTTCCCGCCTGGATTGTACTCCCATTTCCTAAAAAGCATTCGTTATATTGCCGCCATGTTTAATTTGACGGCGATATATATTGGAAGTGGAAAATTAAAAACTGTTATGGTTTTGCGCTCGCATTATTTAAAGTGAAGTTAATAAATGTTAGTTTGTGACAGTTTGAATATTGTTTTTGTAGGCAATTTTACCAGGATAACTTCCTTCAATTTTTTTCTTACGAATACGAAGATACTGAAGACGTTAATCCTAACCATTTACATGATGAGCTCAACAATACTCTATCCAGTACCATTAGATGGAATATTAGACGAACATTGGGCATTAAAGTTAATTTAAGGAATTCTCCGTAAGTTATATGTTTGTTTAGTAATAAATCTTATTTTTTCAATTCTTTGTTGTGGAGTTAATTTCTTCTGATCATTTTTATAAAATTTTGGTACAGTGGGAATGATTCGTTTCTTGGAAAAAGAGATTTAATTTATTGTTTCAAAATTATCACTACCAGAGAGACAGGAAATGGTAATAAATGGCTTCAATAAAGTCTAAAAACAGTGCATAGAAACAAAGTGCACAATAACTTCTATAGGAAAAATATACTAAAATGTCTTCCAAGATGCAAGCTAAACAATTCCTAAAAGTGTAACTGTGGCTCCTAAAGTCCGTTTGTAGCAAACGAATATTTACTTAAAGATTGTCAAGATTTAGAAATTGACATATGATGATTCATACAATTATTTTTATTAAAAGATCAATTTTTGTAAAAAAATTACGTTATATAACCTTACTTCGTGGAATTCCATATTGACCCATTAGTTTTTATTTTTAGACATTTTAATTTGATTTTTTGGATAAACAGACATTTAATAATACCACAATAAATATAAAACGATTAGTTTATTGGTAATTTTTGCACATTGTAATGTCCCTGTTAGGAGACGTTGCACTTAACGATGAAAAAATATTACAAAATGAAATGTAGAAAAACAAAAATAAAATAAGGACGAAAGAACATTTATTTGGTATAGTAATTAATTAAACACAACTTGGGATGCAAACCTACATTGCATTTCTTGCAAATAAAATTACTTTTTTTCCGCACATGGCACACCTTCTGTCTCATTAAAACCATTAGGTTTGCTATATTAGTTGTCAATTCCTAAAAGTATAACTGTGGCTCCTTAAGTCCGTTTGTAGCAATCGATTATTTACTTAAAGATTGTGTCAAGATTTAGAAATTGACATATGATGATTCATACAATTATTTTTATTAATGATCAATTTTTGTAAAAAAATTATATTATATAACTTTACTTCGTGGAATTCCATATTGACCCATTAGTTTTTATTTTTAGACATTTTAATTTGATTTTTTGGATAAACAGGGATTGAATAATACCACAATAAATATAAAACGATTAGTTTATTGGTAATTTTTGCACATTGTAATGTCCCAGTTAGGAGACGTTGCACTTAACGATGAAAAAAGATTACAAAATGAAATGTAGAAAAACAAAAATAAAATAAGGATGAAAGAACATTTGTTTGGTATAGTAATTAATTAAACAAAACTTGGGATGCAAACCTACGTTGCATTTCTTGCAAATAAAATTACTTTTTTCCGCACATGGCACACCTTCTGTCTCATTAAAAACCATTAGGTTTGCTATATTAGGTGTCAATTCCTAAAAGTATAACTGTGGCTCCTTAAGTCCGTTTGTAGCAATCGATTATTTACTTAAAGATTGTGTCAAGATTTAGAAATTGACATATGATGATTCATACAATTATTTTTATTAATGATCAATTTTTGTAAAAATTATATTATACCTATAACCTTACTTCGTGGAATTCCATATTGACCCATTAGTTTTTATTTTTACACATTTTAATTTGATTTTTTGGATAAACAGGGATTGAATAATACCACAATAAATATAAAACGATTAGTTTGTTGGTAATTTTTGCACATTGTAATGTCCCAGTTAGGAGACGTTGCACTTAACGATGAAAAAAGATTACAAAATGAAATGTAGAAAAACAAAAATAAAATAAGGATGAAAGAACATTTATTTGGTATAGTAATTAATTAAACACAACTTGGGATGCAAACCTACGTTGCATTTCTTGCAAATAAAATTACTTTTGTTCCGCACATGGCACATCTTCTCGTCTCATTAAAAATCATTAGGTTTGCTATATTAGTTGTCAATTCCTAAAAGTGTAACTGTGGCTCCTTAAGTCCGTTTGTAGCAATCGATTATCTACTTAAAGATTGTGTCAAGATTTAGAAATTGACATATGATGATTCATACAATTATTTTTATTAATGATCAATTTTTGTAAAAAAATTATATTGTATAACCTTACCTCGTGGAATTCCATAATGACCCATTATTTTTTATTTTTAGACATTTTAATTTGATGTTTTGGATAAACAGGGATTGAATAATACCACAATAAATATAAAACGATTAGTTTATTGGCTCCTTAAGTCCGTTTGTAGCAATCGATTATTTACTTAACGATTGTGTCAAGATTTAGGAATTGACAAATGATGATTCATACAATTATTTTTATGAATGATCAATTTTTGTAAAAAAAATTATATTATACAACCTTACTTCGTGGAATTCCATATTGACCCATTATTTTTTATTTTTAGACATTTTAATTTGATTTTTTGGATAAACATGGATTGAATAATACCACAATAAATATAAAACGATTAGTTTATTGGTAATTTTTGCACATTGTAATGTCGCTGTTAGGAGACGTTGCACTTAACGATGAAAAAAGATTACAAAATGAAATGTAGAAAAACAAAAATAAAATAAGGATGAAAGAACATTTATTTGGTATAGTAATTAATTAAACACAACTTGGGATGCAAACCTACGTTGCATTTCTTGCAAATAAAATTACTTTTTTTCCGCACATGGCACACCTTCTGTCTCATTAAAAACCATTAGGTTTGCTATATTAGGTGTCAATTCCTAAAAGTATAACTGTGGCTCCTTAAGTCCGTTTGTAGCAATCGATTATTTACTTAAAGATTGTGTCAAGATTTAGAAATTGACATATGATGATTCATACAATTATTTTTATTAATGATCAATTTTTGTAAAAAAAATATATTATACCTATAACCTTACTTCGTGGAATTCCATATTGACCCATTATTTTTTATTTTTACACATTTTAAGTTGTTATTCTGGGTACACATAGATTGAACAATACCACAATAAGTAGAATACGATTACTTTATTGGTAGTTTTTGCACTTTGTAGTGTCCCTGTTAGGAGACGTTGCACTTAACGATGAAAAAGATTACAAAATGAAATGTAGAAAAACAAAAATAAAATAATGATGAAAGAACATTTATTTGGTATAGTAATTAATTAAACACAACTTGGGATGCAAACCTACGTTGCATTTCTTGCAAATAAAATTACTTTTTTTCCGCACATGGCACACCTTCTGTCTCATTAAAAACCATTAGGTTTGCTATATTAGGTGTCAATTCCTAAAAGTATAACTGTGGCTCCTTAAGTCCGTTTGTAGCAATCGATTATTTACTTAAAGATTGTGTCAAGATTTAGAAATTGACATATGATGATTCATACAATTATTTTTATTAATGATCAATTTTTGTAAAAAAAATATATTATACCTATAACCTTACTTCGTGGAATTCCATATTGACCCATTATTTTTTATTTTTAGACATTTTAATTTGATTTTTTGGATAAACAGGGATTGAATAATACCACAATAAATATAAAACGATTAGTTTATTGGTAATTTTTGCACTTTGTAGTGTCCCTGTTAGGAGACGTTGTACTTAACGATGAAAAAAGATTACAAAATGAAATGTAGAAAAACAAAAATAAAATAAGGATGAAAAAACATTTATTTGGTATAGTAATTAATTAAACACAACTTGGGATGCAAACCTACGTTGCATTTCTTGCAAATAAAATTACTTTTTTTCCGCACATGGCACATCTTCTGTCTCATTAAAAACCATTAGGTTTGCTATATTAGGTGTCAATTCCTAAAAGTGTAACTGTGGCTCCTTAAGTCCGTTTGTAGCAAACGATTATTATTTACTTAAAGATTGTGTCAAGATTTAGGAATTGACATATGATGATTCATACAATTATTTTTATTAATGATCAATTTTGTAAAAAATTATATTATACCTATAACCTTACTTCGTGGAATTCCATATTGACCCATTATTTTTTATTTTTAGACATTTTAATTTGATTTTTTGGATAAACAGGGATTGAATAATACCACAATAAATATAAAACGATTAGTTTATTGGTAATTTTTGCACTTTGTAGTGTCCCTGTTAGGAGACGTTGTACTTAAGGATGAAAAAAGATTACAAAATGAAATGTAGAAAAACAAAAATAAAATAAGGATGAAAAAACATTTATTTGGTATAGTAATTAATTAAACACAACTTGGGATGCAAACCTACGTTGCATTTCTTGCAAATAAAATTACTTTTTTTCCGCACATGGCACATCTTCTCGTCTCATTAAAAATCATTTGGTTTGCTATATTAGTTGTCAATTCCTAAAAGTGTAACTGTGGCTCCTTAAGTCCGTTTGTAGCAATCGATTATCTACTTAAAGATTGTGTCAAGATTTAGAAATTGACATATGATGATTCATACAATTATTTTTATTAATGATCAATTTTTGTAAAAAAATTATATTGTATAACCTTACTTCGTGAAATTCCATATTGACCCATTAGTTTTTATTTTTACACATTTTAATTTGATTTTTTGGATAAACAGGGATTGAATAATACCACAATAAATATAAAACGATTAGTTTGTTGGTAATTTTTGCACATTGTAATGTCCCAGTTAGGAGACGTTGCACTTAACGATGAAAAAAGATTACAAAATGAAATGTAGAAAAACAAAAATAAAATAAGGATAAAAACATTTATTTGGTATAGTAATTAATTAAACACAACTTGGGATGCAAACTAATGTTATGTAACACTGAAACCGAACTGAAACAGTTGTAACGAAACAATGAATTCTTAAACTTGAAAGTAAATGTTCAAAATGCGCTCATTGTTGTTCCAGGCAACATTCTGCTCTACGTAAAAGTTCACGTGACGTTACAGATCTCAATACTTCCGGAGCAGCATTAAGTGCTTCAATTTCGTTTCTTATTCTATTTTTTAAATCATCTAAATCTACAAGTGCCGTTTGGTATACTCTGTCCTTCATATAACCCCATAAAAAATAATCTAAGGGTGTTACATCGGGAGATCTTCCGAGTCACCTTATTAGTCTGTATGTGCCGATTCAACGATCTTGAATAGTTGGTTTAAATAAGCAGCTACCATAGCAGAATTGTGTGCGGGTGCTCCACCCTGCTGAAAGTACATGTTGGTACGCACATTAAATGGGAGATCTTCCAACAGCACAGGCAAATAGTTTTGTAGGAATTCTAAATAATTATTACCAGTTAACGTACCTTCATAAAATTTCGGCCCAATTGTAACTCCGTCAATGATCCTACACCACCATACCACCAAATTCTTTGAAAATTAGTTTTCCGTATCACTATTACATTGTTGTTAAAACGGTTCTCATCTGACCACAAGATTGAATTAATTATACCATCTTCTTGTGCTGTCGTTAACCACGAAAGAAAATTCAGTCTTCTATTATAATCTCTTTCTTCTAATCCTTGGTGTAGATGGATTTTATATGGTTAAAATTTGTGAATTTTTAGAACTCGTGATATATCACACTCTTTTTCCATTTGTCTTATAGAAATATGTGGATCAATAAGAAGTCTTCCTAAAATATCAGCACTGTGGCCATCAGCAGTAGCAGTCTTCCGTTTAAAAACAGTTTGTTTGTTGGAGAAGGATCCACTTGTAGATAAATTAGATGATAAGCAGGTAAAGTACATAGCGCTCGGCATGCGTCTACCGGGATAACGCTGTCGGTAAACTTTTAACGCATTTCGGCGGTTTTTTCGACATTCCCCATAAATTAAGATCATCTCTAATTTTTCTTCATTTGTAAAACCATCAATATTCATCTTGAATAATTAAAGACACGTTTAAATTGACAAATAAATACATTTTAGACACTGTCAAGGACAACTGTCAAACAAACAATGAACTTACTTCATTTCATTACAACGCCTACTTAGTGATGCATCTAAACTGTTTCAATAACTAATGTTAAATAGTGATTTAATACCATTTTTTTTAATTTTATTTATTCATTACTATTAAGCCTTAGTATAAAGTGTGATACAGCGTTGAATAGGAAATTTTCGGTTTCATTAGAACTGTTTCAGTATTACATAACGTTAGTTTATAACTGGGTTAAATAAAGTAAATTAGTATTTTTTTAAATTTGATGTATCCATTACTATTAAGCCTTAATATAAAGCATGATAGACCGTTTAATAGGAAATTTTGCGCAGAATTCAAATTTCGGATTAAATATACAGGGTCTCATTTAAATTTCAAAAGTCATGTGCATTTCCGGTCAAACCGGAAGTGGCTGAATCTTGTTATTATGCTTATTTTTGAGGACGTTAGGTGTGTATAAAACGCTTAAAATTTTTATTTTTAATTTTTCGGAACAACTGAGATATGACGTTGGAACAACACAACTGAGACACCTAGTTATTATCATACCCTACACCTGTCAGAGTACAAGCTATCTTTCCTTGTTATGGCTGTACACCGTAAGATTTAAAAAAACTCAGCGATATATCTTCGGAACGCAAGTAAATTTCTAAGGTCACGATCACTTGGTTTTATTTTCTTCATTAGAAGCCATGAGTTGACTACCAATACGTCCAAGAAGTAAACTATCAATGGCCAGTCTTATTCTGATTCTATAAACAGCGACTAGGCCACTCATATTATCTACCCCGCCCATGTCTTTGTTATAAGGTGAGTTGGGGTTTTTAAGAGAGTGTGCCTTCAACTTAATAAAGCTCAAAATAAACAAAGAAATTTGTAATTAATCTTATATAGATAGGAGCAATAAACATACATCATGATTTTAAAGTCACAGGGTGCGCACTTGCCCCAGGAAGTGGGACAAGTGCGAAACTTGCCAATAATTCCTAACGCTTCACTGTATTGATGCTGGGGAAACTGCATACAATCGTATATTTATATTCCTAACCTATGCTAGCAGATATAAAATACTAGAATACGCTAACACTTGTAGCAAACTTTTGAATCCGACGAGGGTAAAAAAATAACGAAAAACACGGACATATTTTATATTTATTTCAATTCAATACCAGAAGAAAATTTCGCATTGAAGTTGTGGAAGCCTCTTTTCACCACGACAGATGGCAATTTCTTGTCTATTGCTTCATCAGTGAAGTACGTCCTTGTCTTTCTTTGAAAAGTTCCTTTGACTTCCTCTGAAACTTCTACGATTTTCCCCACATAAAAACATCTTTCACAGTTTTCTAATATTTCTTTCAGTATCAACATTAAAGCACACCAGAACCCAATCTCCTCTTATTTCTTCTAAATTTATATGAAAAAGTCATTATCCTCATGGTTTGTCTCGGATTCGTTGAAGTTACCATCATCTGATTCATCGTGTGATAAGTAATGAGTTTCTTCACTATCACTCTCAATTAATTTTTTGTTAGGTTTCATTTTATTTTTTTTTTATGATTGTGGACCTGAACAGGATAAGTGCTAAAGCACTCAGGAACACTTAGGAGGATAGATAGAGGGCAATGAATTGCCAATAGATGCCTATGAACAGCTACCTTAAATTTTCTCATATCATAAGTGAGAGGAAAACAGGAACTAGGGAGATCATTCCAGAGTTTAGAAGCCGTGTAGAAAAATGCGGATTGCGCCCGTTTGGTACGACAAGTGAAGATTTGTACTGCATACTGATGATGTGAATGAGCGAACCGAGTGTTTCTCGCAAAGATAACCCGAGATGGTATCAAAGAATATAATTCAGCAGCACAATAGCCGCTGTAATAACGATAATACAAAGAAAGAACTGAAACTATCCTTCTATGCTCAAGGGACTGTATGTGAGAAATTAAGGACGGGTCATTTATAAGCCTAATCGCTCTCTTTTGAATACGATCAACGATATCGAGACCGTATTGGGGACCACTAACCCAGAGGTGAGAGTTATATTCCAAATGAGGCCGAATTTGGGCCTTATACAGCAGAAGGAGTTGTCCAGAGGTAAAGTACTGCTTAGGTCTGTACAAAAAGCCAATTT
This sequence comes from Vesta saturnalis, assembly GCA_036346205.1. Lineage (NCBI taxonomy): Eukaryota > Metazoa > Arthropoda > Insecta > Coleoptera > Lampyridae > Vesta > Vesta saturnalis. The sequence goes on from JARFJB010001320.1 coordinate 1,486,574, forward strand.
TACGAGCAGCTGTTTTGGTAGCTGACAGAAGATGGTCAACCCATGAGAATAAATATTCCAGATGAGGCCGAATTTGGGCCTTATACAGCAGAAAGAGTTGTCAAGAGGTAAAGTACTGCTTAGATCTGTACAAAAAGCCTATTTTACGAGCAGCTGTTTTGGTAGCTGACAGAAGATGGTCAACCCATGAAAGATTTGAAGATACAGTCATACTCAACAGAGTAATAGAGTCTGAAAACTTAGGAACTGAGCCATTCATACTTACAACAGGAAATGATCGATCTTTTTTGGCGGACCCAAGGCAGCACTGAGTTTTGTTAGCATTAAATTTAACTAGATTATTGCTTCCCCATTCGAGAATACGTTGAATGGCTTTGTTGATTGAATTTGCCATTTCAGCTTTAATTTCTTGATTTGACATAGAAGGTGGATTATCACTATGAGTAGACTGAGATGAACTACAGTGAAGAGTGCTATCGTCAGCAAAGCAATGGATGGGGTTAGTTGTTGAAGAAATAAGGTCATTTATGTACAGTAGAAAAAGTTAAGGCGCTATAACGAATCTCTGTGTTACGCCCGCGTTAATGCTAACTTCTTTTGAAAAAAAGCTATCAACTACGACACGCATTCGTTTTTTATCAAGGAAACTAGAAACCCAGTTGATGAGCGTATCATTTAACCCAAACGAGGTGAGTTTGGCAAGTAAACACTTATACCAAACTTGGTCAAATGCCTTTGAGATATCTAAAGCGACTGTTTCACTGGACTGCTCTACTGTATTGTTCCAAACTTGGGTCTCATATGAAAGAAGATCGCCTGTTTTGCCTGGATTTTTCACTACCATTTCACTAGCTCTTCACCTCATTTTATTTTAATGTTGTTATATTTTCTAATGCTGCATTAATGACCAGTTCGTATGTGAGATGCGTCAAGTGTCCATCCTAGATAATTAAAATTGGTCATTCTACACTGATATTTCTCACAAAACTATTTTCAAAATAACTTCTAAATACTTCTGCTTCTATCCACTTATTTGAAGTGGCTGCATAAGTTGTACCAGGGAAGGACACATTTTCCCTTAAAAGTTATGTGAGGGCAAAATTTTTCACCTGCTGCGCTTACTGGGAACTTGGTGCACTTGTAGCACCTACAACTTTGGTGCTGACTGTATCTGAAGAAAATCCAAATTCGTCTATGCAATTCGGACGTCCATAAAGATCAAGATTATCGATTGTATCCTTGAGCATTCTGGAAATATTCTCTTATTGCGAAACGATTTTGGGCTTTCTTTCATGCATATTCTACATTTTGTGGTTTCTTCAATGATAATTTATGTCGTTTTTTTAAATTAATAAACCAGTCAGATCATGGTGTATTGTTTTTAAACTGAGTGGTTAGTTTGTTTGTTTCAATAAATTGTCATATAATCTCTATAACCTCTTTTGGGATAGACCAAATCCCCATTCTTCGGAATATCGGTCTGCCGACCGTATCGTTAACTCTTTACGCCTATTCTACACTTCACATGGTCCCTCAGAATTTAGAAGTATACAATACATATTCGATGCTTTTTTCAGTGACGCTGTACTATCGCTAACATCCTTTAAGGCTTCAATAAGACTTTTCGGGGTATATATCGATGCGTTCGTAGTTTTTCGAATGTAATTTCGAACCGTCATGCTGAAATTACAATACTTATTTCAATCCCTCTACTTAGAAAATGAATAACATTTTTTCTAATGGCTAGGGCACTATGCACATGAGATTAACAGAGTATCTTGTTTCAGCATATATTTCGGCCAGTAGGTAAAAAATGTATTAATAATATGGTGCGTATTTGACGCGTAATTTAGAAATGAACGGCGGAGCAAGAGCGTTACAAGGAGCACACTTGCCGCTATGGAAATAATGCACTTGCCCCATGTGGACAATTTTCTGGGGCAAATTATGGAAATATGAGGGTTAACTTGTTAATCACATCAATACGGTTACACGAAAGTAGAACAATTTCACTTGTATGTACCAATAGGATGTTCCTGGATCAAGAACACCACTGTGTACTATCCTCACAGAGTAGAAAAACAGTATGTGAGATATTTCAATTGTGTCACCTAAGTGGCAATGCTGCCAACTGCATCGAAATTTTGTTGAGGGGAGTCTACACTATTGCTCAAATCGTTTCTGAACCATTAAATTCCTTTTATAACTAGCTGATTCTGTGTAGGTGTACTTGTCCCTAAAACGGACTTGCCTTAACTCATCTTATATGGATATCATATTAGGTTGTGATATGGTTTTCTTACAGTTCACATTCCTATCCTATTCCTATGAATAATATCGTCATCATTGTATTCATGGTTGCTATCCCCCTGTTCAAATTTCACATAGCTGACTAGAATTCGGTGCAAATGATTTATGTCTCCAACATGTTCTACGTCAGGCGCATCACGATCAACATCAGTGTCATTTCCATCTTCAATGGGAGGAGGTATGTATAGATTTTAATCAGCAATGGCATCTTCATTATCTAACAAGTCCATCAACTGAGCCATGGTCAATCCAGAAATTATTTCAATTTTATAGTTTTTGTAACCTAAGGGGCAACATCCGTTTAATGGGATTTGCCACGTTTTCGGTTATATTGTTTGTGCTGAAGAACAGCTTAAAGTTATATGACAAAATATTAAAACTTTCCCTAATGTAACAAATATTTCAAACATAATACCATCGTGAATTTATTCTGAATCATTGTTATGTTAATAAACTTACGTTCTGTTACGTGTTGAAAATAAACTCGGATCTATTTTTTAGGTAAAGTTCCCAAACCAATTAGTAGAGATTCTAGAGGTACACTGACGGGTTCTCTCACGTTTCTACTTTATAAAGCACAAACATAACAATGACGTCCTTGCCCCTTCTACAGACATTTATTTACAGGTATCTTTAAAGGGACTAATGTTTTGGATACAATATAATTCCACAATTTCTTTTGTATAAGTATTTGTTCCTCTATGCGTTTCAATGTAATACTATCATTATCTAGAGAAAATATATACCCAAGTAAAATAATTACAAATAGTTATGGTAACAAATAACTAACGTAAAACAGCAAACTTGATGTAAATTACAATTCCAAATTTAAAATACAGGGTTATGGTAAATGATGGACCCATTTTTAAAGATTAGTATTTATTAAAGTACAAATCCAAAATGAACAATCTTTATTCCAACGGAAAGAGGAAGTGTCAAAGTTTCGGTGGGCAATGATGGTTCCAGAAGCGGCCGATAGAGTTCGCGCCGGTAGAGTTCGCACGTCAATAGGCCGCCATTCGTTTCCCCTCTCAGTTGTGGGTGAGAAGACTACTACTAGCTAGTAGAAAACTTGGAATACCCCAATCAACGGTCTGGAAAGTTCTTGAGACGGTGTTTGTTGTACAAGCCCTACCGATTACAACTTGTGCAGGCTCTCAAACCTAATGACAAAGAGGTGCGTGTCGAATTTTGTGGTTATGTGCTAGGAATGATAAAGGATGACGCGTTTCTAGAGCGTATCATTTTTAGCTATTGTTAGCAGACGGTGGATACATTGAACATTTATAATGTATTGCAAAAAAAAACTTCCACTTTCCATTGGTATAAAGATTGTTCATTTTGGATTTGCACTTTAATTAAATACTAATCTATACGTTAAAGATCAGCCTATAAGGTCAATCTGTTCCTGCATTAAAGGCACTTATCGTTTATGTTTATAAATTTTAAATGCTTCCAAAACATCTGATTTGTCTTCTTTATTACAAAAATGTAAAAACTATATATATATATATATATATATATATATATATATATATATATATATATATATATACACACACACAGTGTGTTATTCAAGTACGTGGCCAAACTGCAAGGGTGATTCTTTGAGTGCTTTGTTTTCAAGGTACAGGGTGTCAAACTTTTTTAAAAATCGTTGTTTCGTAAAAATCTTAACATTCCTCCGCCCATTTTGGTGAAATTAAATGGTAGAAAGGACCAAATTTAGCCTAACTAGATTAAAATTATTAAGCCCAGTAGCGTACCGGGGAGAACCTTAACCACTAGTTCTGACAAAGAAAATGTGCGCCACTGACTAATATTTTTTCGCATTAAGCAATCAAAAATACTACTTTTTGTCTCTTGAATTTTCCTGCATTTTGCTTCTTTTTGAAAAAAAAACGAAAATCACTTTATTGCATGTCCTTGGGACAACATAACTAAAACTACCAAACTGTGTGGGGTGCACCAGTTTCTTTTCCATATCAATACTGTTACAGTCTTAGAAACTGTTACTAAAATAAATGCGGCGGAGATTTAAGAAAAATTAAAGTAAGAAAAACGCTTCATTAAAACTACACTCAATGGTACGCATTTCTTTTTGTAAACATACATTTAACAATAAGTAACACGAAATTTACAATAGATTCAATGCAAGCATTAGCTCGTTTCAACATCATTGCCGAAAACGTTGAAATATTCCCGGCGGCATCAGATTACATGAATCCCGTATCCGTTGTATTAATTCTTCTTCAGTTTTGACCGGAGTTCTATAAACAAGGGACTTTAAATGCACCTAAAGGAAATTTTGCGGATTTAAATCTGTTGACCTACGTGGCCATGCCTGCGGGCCCGTGCAATCGATCCAGTTTTCTCCATAAGTTGCATTCGGAAATTAACGTGCTACTACGCTAAAGTGAGGTGGGGCACCATCGTGCATGAACAACATTGCACCTCTTTTGCTACTGGGACATTTTCTAATAGTTTAGGTAACACAAATTTCAACAAATGACGACACTCGTAACTATTTCATCTCAGGGGTAAAAAAATCCAAACATTCACAGAAAACCGTTGATAATTATTTTTTATAACAACAAGGGGATTTTCTTCCTTCACCTCCACGGTTCTTACCGTTCAGGTTTCCCAATAACAACAGCAGACCTTTGAAAGGTTATTACAAATGTTAGCCTATTGGGTATCGGGCGATGAGGATATGTCTTGTGATAATTCATGTCGGCCGTTTCTGCGTTTGGAAACTGAACCATTTTCTAATATCAATAACGAATTTTATAGCTTGAAACTCTTAAAAACACTTCAAATAATTGCGATCAAATAATTACGTACGCACTGAACTTAATATTTTAGTCTAATTTGGGCTAAATAATCCCTTTCTATGATAAATAACATTGCCAAATTTAAACAAAATCGGCTGAAGAACTATTAAGATTTTTACGAAACGTTTTTCTTTAAGTTTCACGCCCTGTATTTTGTAAACAAAGCATTACCCGTGTTTACATAAACTATTCGTCTTACAATCACTCAACAAATCACCTCTTGAAGTTTGGCCACGTACATTAATAACACCCGATGTATAAATGATGATATTTAAGAACGTTGCACTTGTGCTTTGTACTTCTTGTTCTTTTATAATATGTGAGCAACTTTCTCTAATATTTTTCCAAAATGTAAAATTGATATGTATTTATTTTCTATCGGTTCCGTGTTAACTGAGTCAATGTTTTTGATAGATAATTTGTATTCTTGATTTTTAATTAGTGTCTATTATACTTGAAATAATCATTTGCTTGTGCAGTTTATTTTATAATTGATATTTCTTTATTGAAATTTGTTTGGTTTAATGGTAATGACATTCCTCTGTACTAATCGTCTAGATCAGTGTTTCCCAAAATTATCTAAAGTGCGACCCCGCTTTGTTAAAAAAATTGTTCACGACCCCCTATGTCCCCTTACTCTTAACCCAAACCAAAATAGCGTGTCTAATTTTACAAGTAACTGACGGTTTTTCAAATTTTATTTTAATTTACTGTTTAAGTTTAAATTAAATGCTTTAAAAAAGTTCAACAATTATTTTAATAATTGCGATCTCTCCCACTAGTAGTTAGTAGTACTTCTGCCAGACCAGCATTTACAATAAAAATAAATGATAAAAGGTCGACTGCACATTGTACACCGCGACATCTTTGTTTCTGTCTACTCTTCCATGATATGCATGATAGCGCTGTTCCTTACATCGCTACTAGATGGTACTCTGGAACCTTCTCGTAGCCTCGTTTTGCCTTTATATAAGCAGCGATGTGCAACGAGACCTCAGTTCCAAACAGCGAGTTGTGGCGAATACGGTATTGAGTAAATATTTTACGACTTACGTATTCCCATTTACGTCTACGATAAATTACAAATTATGGATAAGTTTTTAAAAAGGAGTGCAGAACCATCTATGTCTGAAAGTGGTAGTAATGAAATGAAAAACAGACCTTACGGTGATGAATATCTTAAATATGGTTTTACCGTTACTTCCAATAAACCACAATGTGTTATTTGAGGAGAAGTCATGCCCAACGAAAGCATGAAGCCATCGAAGTTACCTCGACACTTAAATAGCAAACATCCAGATAAAAAAGACAAACCCGTAGAATTCTTTGAAAGAAAGCTGAACGTTCTTCACAAACCGCCAACATACTTATTCATTGGCAACCACTACTAATGAAAACGCGTTATTAGCAAGTTATAAAGTTGCTTATCTCGTTGCCAAAACTAGCAACGCGCACACAATTGCCGAAAATCTAATTTTGGCAGCAGCTGCTGAAATGGTACTTATAATGTTTGGTGAAAAAGAGGCTGCAAAGTTTAAAACAATACCTCTGTCAAATAGTACTATCCAAAGAAGAATTAGTGATATGGCAGAAGATACTCAAGCGCAAGTTCTGGAAAATCTCAATAAATGCACGTACTTCTCTATTCAAATGGACGAATCCACAGATATATCTAACTGTGCCCAATTTATTACGTTTTTAAGACTTGATACAAATAATGCCATTCAACAAGATGTTTTATTTTATTCCCCATTGGAGACCAAGACCACTGAAAAACGTTTATTCGGCACTTTTGTGAACCGCACAAGTAAATATGATATAGACTGGGGAAAATGTATTGCTATATGTACAGATGGCGCTAAACCTATGACAAGCCATCAATCTGGTCTTGTCGTCAGATTACAAGAAATATTGCCTGATGGCAATTGTTTTTTACATCGAGATGCTCTTGCGTCAAAAGTTTTACCTCCTGAAATGGACTGCGTTATGAAAATCATCACTAAGTTGTAAATTCCATTAAAGGAAAAGCTTTGCAGACCCGTATTTTTCGAAAAATCTTCGAAGGCATGGGTGTATTATTTGAAAATCTGCTTTATCACAACGAAGTAAGATGGCTTTCAAGGGGCAACGTCTTAAAAAGAGTATTTCACTTAAGGGCAGAGCTTTTAATGTATTTGAAAGATCAGAAGTCCCCATATCAAAATCAATTTTCCGATCCTATTTGGCTTCTGAAACTGGGTTTCCTTGCTGATATTTTCGAACAATTAAATATTTTGAACAGTAATTTGCAAGATCGCGACATTAATATAATTACAACCACAGATAAAATTAAGGGGGTTTATAAGAAAAATCGATTTATGGTCGACTTCACTTGGCAAAAAGCAGTTCGATACATTCCAGTGCATTCAGGAAATTATGGAAGATGTATCCAATTACAGTGCTACAAATTTTGAACAAGATTTTGCAGACATGAAAGTTACTTTGCTAAATTTAAAACAACAGCTCTGTGATTATTTCACCAAAAAAATTCAAAACAGTTACGACAGTTGAAGATGGATACTGAATCCGTTTTTAGCCGATTCCTTTCAACATGTTGAAATACCAATAAACATGAAAGAAAAACTTATTGAAATACAAAGTGATGGAATGTTGAAGCTCCAATTTTTTTCCAGAACCCGGACGAATTTTGGACCAAAAGAATGCAGGATTACCCACAGTTGGCGAATGAAGTTGTAAAATGTTTGGTTACATCTGTAACATCATATTTATGTGAGTTGAGTTTTTCGTCTATGACTGCCATTAAAACAAAAGTGAGAAATCGTCTCTTACTTGAAAACGATATAATTGTATGCCTGAAATACACAGCCTAGATTTGAAAGACTAGTTTAAAAAAAAACAGGCGCATGGATCTCATTAACACTTAATAATATTTGATTTTATTTTTCTCTTTTATTTTTACGGACTATTTAGTTTTATGTTTCGTTTGATAATTAATTGTTAATTTTTATTTACGGGGTTATTAAAATAAAAATACATGATTTAACAAAGTGGTGTTTTTGTATTATTTTGGAAAATTCCGGCGACCCACCTAGTACCTCATTACGACCCACCAGGGGGTCGCGTCCCAGACTTTGGGAAACACTGATCTAGATGCAGCCAACTTTTACGGTGTAATGTCTGTGTGTAGCTTTGCGGAACATGGAGAACTCAAATTGGTTCTGTGTATTAATTGTTATGTTTGAATCTAGTGTAAATTTTACATTATGATGTAAATTGTTAGTATTAATTCATCAAAATCAAATTCATCAATAAAATTTGATACACTATCAAAACACGCTAAAATATTATCAACGTAACGAAACTAAAATACAATCTTATCAAAACATTTAACCCTTTCCGTACGGCAACATCGGCGGAGTTTTACTTCCACACAGACGGGAGTTTTTCCGTGCCTCACAGGCGGCTGTCGCTATTTCCGTCACTACGGAATCTTGCGTTATTTAGTAGTAAAACAATAAAAACGTATACGATTTTAGAAAAATTTATGTTTTAATTATCAAAATGAAAAATATAGGTATCTAGAAGTAAAAAAGAACAGAAACAAAGAAAAAACGAAACTAACAAATATGAGAAACACTTTTCGTAACCTAGAATTTTTTTTTTGTATGATACGTTGTAAAACAAGTGATACATAAACCAACATTACACTCTCTGCACATAATTTTGGTCTCCTTCCGCTTTTTACTTTGGGCACAAACTTTGCATCTCCTTACTTGATATTTTCCATCTTTGCGAGCAACTTCAACTGGAAAATGTCTCTCGAACAATCTAGCATTACCAACTTCATCGTGGTGCTGTTTGGGTTTTCTGGTTGGATACCTACAGACAAAGAAATATGTTTATGGAAAAAAAAAGAATTTGAATGGAACCTTTCTAATATTTGTCGAATAACTTCCAGACGAAATTTTGGAAATGGATCTCGCTTGGTGTTTTGAGTCGAATATAAGGCATGAGCATTCAACATACATATATCCAGCGTGTGAAAAAATAGCTTTTTATACCACTTAATGCTTTTCCGTGTGGAATCAGTGGTGCTTATCATCATGTCGGTACGATCAATGGCCCCCATGTGTTTATTATACTCAATCACACATAGGGGCTTTTTTTTGAATTCGTTCGTTACTCTGTCTATTTTTTGAAGAGTAACTATTTCATTCGCATGAAAGGTTGTGAGCAGAACCACATCCCGCCGGTCTTTCCATTTTACAGCCAACATATTCGTACTGCTTCTGTATTCAACTTCCCCCCTTTTCAGTTTTTTCTTAAAATCAGGCATTTGCTTTCTGTTTTGACGGACAGTTCCGCATGAATTGGTTTTGTGTTTGTACAGATATATCGATAAAGAGGGGCTGGTATAATAATTGTCACTGTAAAAAGAGTGGCCTTTATTTAAATATGGCTCCAGAAGTTTGACTACCGTAGAGCCAGAAGAACCAAGATTGTCGATTATGTTAATATTGGTATTTTTCCCACATACACCAGAAAGTCTAAAACGAAGCCGGTTTCGCAATCGCACACAACATACAACTTAATTCCAAAGCGGTGCTTTTTGGTTTGAATATATTGTTTAAAGGATAACCGCCCTTTAAATAAAACCATGCTCTCGTCAACGACGAGGTTTTCAAAAGGATAAAACTGACTCTGAAATTGTGATTTTATCATGTCCAATATAGTTCCTACCTTATGCATACGGTCATTTTGGTCTCTTTCCTCGTTGTTGGAAAAGTGCAAGTATTGTAATATTTTAAGATACCTGTCGCGGCTCATGTGTTCTCTAAAACAAGGAGTGCTAATCAAAGTATCTTTGGACCAATAATCCTTTATATCTGATTTTTTCGTGTGGGGCATTAATAATGTTAAGGCTATAAAAACGAACAACTCAGGCATGTCTATATCTTTCCAATTGTTGGCTTTTTGTTGCCGGGCATACCGATTAATTTCAACTACAATATTACCGGCAATTTCTTCTGTGAATAAATTTAAGAAGTAGTTTGCTTGCTGCGTTTCATTTAAAAGATTATCATTTTTTAACCCACTGTTAGTATCGTCAAACACGTGCCTTGTAGGAAGAAATTCCATTTGATTCCAACTTATTTCCACATTTTCAATATCCTCTGAACTATCTTCTAAATTTTCTTCGTCACCGTTGTTATCATGACCTTTGTTATCGTCATCTTGCTCTTCTACTTCGCTTTCCAATCCCTCATCTTCACTATCAGATTGGGGAAGATACTCACTACCGCTGTCCGAATACGGCTCATCATCACTTACGTATATACTTTCGTCACACAAACTTTTTAAAATGTTATTGATGTCCAATTCACTTAAACCACAGTGGTCACTATATTTTGGTTTTTTGCACCGTTCAGAGGTCCTAGAGGGACCAGCATACGCTTCTGAGACATTCTAAGCAATACTGGCGCGAATACCAACCGAACTTACCGCATCGCCGGATGTCGTCTATGATCGACGGTGTCGGCTATACCCGACAGCCGCCTGAGTAGAAAGTGCTTTAGTGACGGAACGTATACGACAGCAGTCTGTGTGTAAAGTATATAATTTATACATGTCGTATACGTACAGACAGCCGTCCAGGAAGACAGTAAATATACTGTCGTGTATACACGACAGCCGCCCGTGCGGCACAATTCTTCAGTGTCGCGTATACACGACAGCCGTACGGAAAGGGTTAATTCAAAATTTTATTTTTTAAATTATCCATAGAGACATTAGCTAAAATTGACGAAATTGGATTACTCATAGGTAAAACATCTTTTTTGTATATTATTCAATGTGAAATAATTTTGATTAACAAAGAGACCAAATAATTGAATTAACTCTATTCTTGTAACTCATGCAACATTATTATTAAATAAAACATTATTTAATAAACGCATATATTCTTGAGGACGTATTTTAACATATGTACTAGTAACATCAAGGCTTACAAGTTTATTATGTAGGGTAATTTTACGTTTTGTGGTTTATTAAATTAAAGAATTCTCAATAGGATGTTTTGATTTGTTTGTTATTATACACTTTAGTTTATTTACTAAAATATGATTAGGTGCATGGATGTAGAAACTACTGGTCTAAGGGGTATATTTGGTTTATGGATTTTTATGAGATCGTATATTTTTGGTGCATGTGGATTCTTGTATAAAATTGGTTTCCCTAAACGATTAACTGTCTGAATATAATTCTCTCTTAGAGTTTCTGTTAATTTTATTCTTAACTGGTATTATAACGTTTGCTGCTATATTTAATTAATGATACATATTGTGTTGAAACGCGTAGAGAAATAAATAATTGTATAAAAAAAATTGTCAATTATATTGTATTTAAAACATTAGTGCTACTAATTTTTGTAGAAGTGAAGTTTGTTTCCGTTAAACATTATTAAACTTGTTCAATTTGTAGTTAGTTCGGAGAGAATATAGAGAAAACGTTTTATTTTGGGGGTAGATGTCTTGTTGCTGGGGTTAAATTGTAATAGGTGGTGTAACCGTTCCACGCTTGCACACCAGGGTGCTTTAATTTTATTGTAGCAGGTTATAGGTAGCAATTATTTTCTACAACGTTGATCCGCCAAATCCAATTACAGTCTTACTAAAATACAAACTTTTATGATTATCATCCCTAATTAAGATACTTATCTTTTTTGGTTGTAATTGTTCACTTTTATTTATGTTTTATGTCAATTTAAGTATTTTGATACAAACACAGTTGATGATAAGCATTCTATAACAGTTAGGTTAACGTATTTGAAAGCCATCTATCGTATATAATTTTATTTTAGTAAAGAGCTGATGATCACTATAGCGTTAGTGCATTGGATGCGTGGGTATTGTGATACCCGAAGGCGCCACGCGCTTTTAGATAAGGCAGCTACTAAATGGGGAAATGAAGCTGTAATATACTGTAATATAATGTACATATAAGTAAATACAATAAACAAATAAAACACAATAATCAAGGAAAACGCAATGCTGCTACTCAACCGAATGGTTTTATTTATTATCAGCGAATTGTAAGCAAAAGAGACACAAAATTATTAGACGGTGACCAACTTGTACACGACAAACATTGTCAGATGCAAGGTGGTGTGATTCTATGAAAGAAATATTATATAAACGTGCGTCCGGTTTCGGTTAGTTAAAAAGCTAACAGGCCTTGAAGTTTTCCGTCAACGTCAAAATAATCCCCAAAATCAAGCCTAAACACAGATTTAATAAACAATGAAACAAAATAATGCTGTGAGATTGGGCAGTATACAGCCTTACTGTCAGTTTTTATTGTTACGTTTTTTGTAGAAACAAAGCTTAAAATGTATGTTTATAGCACGGAAGAGTATGCTGATACAATTTTTGTGTATGGAAATGCTTGACTAGCAGCGAAAAACTATCGGGACTATCTGACAAAGCTTATCGATGAGCTATTAAATCACCCTGTATATTAATCCCCTTTAAAGAGCAAAAAAAAGAAGAACTTCATTACTCATTTTCACCTCAATACCAATTTTTATAATCTTAAGTTTACCATGGAAAAGGAAACTAATGGATGTTTACCATTTCTTGATATACTAATATCTAAAACTAATAGTTCACTATCTTTTAAGATTTACAGGAAACCAACACACACTGCTAAATACTTTCATAAATTATCAAACCATCATCCACGTCAAAAATTGGTATAATTAAATCTTTAGTGGATCGAGCAAAACGAATTTGTGATCATGATTTTTTGAAAGATGAATATAAATATTTAACAAAACCCTTGCGATATAATAGATATTTACTTAATGATATTAATAATGTTATTACACCTGATAGACATAACCATAAACAAAAACAGTACTGAATGTTGCTACTGGTTTTCTTCATTTTATAAATAATGTTACAGGTAAAATTGAAAAAATCCTAGTTAATCATGGCATTAGGAGTCTTTTTAAACCTACAAGAAAAATTAAAGAAAATTTCAGGTCACAAAACGTAGCTTTGATGCAAGACGTAAAGAACATGAGATTTAGTACATTAGGTCAACCACAGACGTCTACGATAGCTGAGCATGCTTTAAATAATTTAAATTATGGTATTCAATTTGATAATATGGAAATATTGTCAAGACAAACTCATTATTATGTTCTTTTATTGTGTGTGTATATATCACCCTCGTCAGAGGGTGTTCTGGTTTATGATCATCAACGCAGTTTAACATATTTAATTTATTAAGGATCTACTTCTTTATTAAAATTGTATTCCATAGTTGGCTTTATACCGTTTATGATTCTGTTATATTAATATCTGGCTTATGTTTGCGTTTTCACTTTTTCAAATTTCATAAATTTTGTTTCAACATCTTAAACAACTCTGAAAGATTTTATTACTACTGAGGACGGCAACTGTAAGTGTTATAGAAACGTTTAGATTTGTGTAAAACATTAATACCAAAATACACCATTGAAAACCCAAAAAATCTAAGTATTTTAAATGCATGATAATGGTGAAAGTTTATATTTTCATAAATGAATATAAATTTAAAGTATAAGCAAAATATTGTTATTACTCATTATATATTATAGTACAGTACGGGACCATTTTTAAGCTAAGGTAAACGGTTTATTATTTACTTTAGAAAAAAAAATTCCAAAAAAAAATTTTCAAAATACAAAATTGTAACTCAATGTCAGTAAAATATCTGATTTCAACTAGTGGGGTTAGGCCATTCAGCTACCAATATGAATAGTCACAAACACGGTTTACATATAGTTCTGCTGTGTCAGTAACATATGTCCTAATTTTTGTTAAACAAAATATTAAATTCGGCTTGGTAAGACAGTAATCATTCTTTTACCTTACAGATGTTATAAAGACCCCTTATTTATTATTACAAATTTAAATAACCTTAAACGTGTGAGAAACACACTGAAACCTTGAATATCACGCACTTATACCGTGTACAAAACCTTTATAGTGAAGCAAGTTAATGTAATTGTGGAGTACTTTATGATCGCACAACTTGTGGTAGGTGTGATTTGACCCGTTTTTCCGGGGGTCGCTCGGTTGCCATATCCTCATTGGTTTAAACAGGTTGCACCGGTGTGAAGGTGAGGTTTAGCGTTTAAGAAGGAGAGGTAATATGAGACGCGTCCATTTCCCTTGCAATGTGCATGTTTATATACATATTAAGATTTTTGAACTTTTTAATTCAGTTATAAATTGAAGATCAAAAGTTTCTTTCATTTAATTATCATAAATTTGCATATTGCAGTAAGGCATATCCGCTTTTCATGATAACATTAGACATGCATAAATAATGTCTTTATAAAGATACACCTATTTTTCTTTTACGTAGTATATTAAAAACCTAAATCTTGCTCATTGGGCATATTAACGTCAGATCTCTAACAAAAAGTAGATGAAGCAAAGATTTTTTATCAAGATGTAAACTTTTACCATTATTATACATAATTAAAATACTTAGCTTTTGGGTTTTTAAATGGTGTATTTTTATATATATACACATTTTTTATACTAATCTATACGATTCGATAACAAATACTGAGGACGATAACTGTAGTTGTTATCGAAACGTATAGAATTCTATAAAACATAAATATAAACACACACCATTTAAAAACCCAAAAGTTAAGTATTTTAATTAAAGATTTTTTATTAGATCGTGATTTTGATACCTTAGCTTTAAGTGAAACTTGACGTAATCGTTCAAATTCCTCATACAATTTGCAAATACCTGGTTACAATTTAGTTAGGGGAGATCGTGCTGGTAGAGGAGATGGTGTTGCCTTTTATGTTAAATTAAATATACAATATAAACTTACAGACACTGACAAAATAAATAAAGTAGACCGTTTCTATCATCTATGGATTACAATACACATAAAACAAAAGAAATTAACTGTGAGTGTTACGTATAGATCGCCAAATATGGCTACATCCTGCTTATCTAATTATGACGATCAGCTATCGCCTTTATCTAATGAAATTATAGGCTTCGGCGATTTTAATATAAATTATTTATCTACTCATCATCAGCTAAAGAAAGCCTCGATATCATTTTTAATACATGTGGTGTGCAGCAAATAATTTCAAATTCTACTCGGGTCACCGAAAATTCGAGTTTCCAATCAGAATTCTGTTTAATCCAAATCAGAAAAACTACCCCCACATTTCAATTTAGATCATCATTTAATATATTGTTTTTTAGATTACCCAAACCACACAATCCCAGTAAATTCATTGATTATCGCAACCTGCAGGGTATAGATGAACCACTTTTTAAACAACTAGCACTTGACGTAAAAATCTTTGAAACATGTAACGATAAATTAGAGTATTTTAATCATTTATTTTATTTGATCCAGCAGCGCCTTTAATGAGTAAGAAAGCAACAAAAAGAACATATGCTGTGGATAACTCGAAATATACGGCTAATGATGAAGTTGAAACTTAAGGCGTTACCTGATTTTAAGGAATTATGGTCTAATATATTCTGTTCAATAAATATGTCTGAAACAAAATGGTCATATTACATAGAACTCCGCAATGTATTAATTGTCTCTATATGTAGAGAAAAGAAAGCATATATATACAACATGAATTAAAAATACTTATTAAGGGCAGTCCGACCCGCATATAAACTCAATGTTAACTTTATGCATGATATCCCAAAAACTATAAGAGGTAATAACTTCAATTTTTTTTTATTCTGAAGGTTGGCTCTTTATGTAGTTCCGTACGGAGGGTTTTTAAAATAAAATAAAAATAATATATTTTAAAATTTCGTTTAAAAAATACTTACAATTTTAATAAAAAAAGAATTATTACAAATTTTTTTCTCAGCCTGGAAGAATGTAAATTTTGTAAAACCTTTCCGTACGGAACTAGCAATTGTTGTCAAAAATATACAAAAAAAATTTGGTAATGATATGTTTATTGGTATTGGCTATATTGTCTTTTCATAGCTTTTCAAAGGCAAATATTTTTTTATTCTTTGTGTTATATGGTTGCAAAGAGGAGATTTCAGAGACTAATAATCAATTAAAACCCAAAAATTGAAAAAAAAATTCCTGGCCAGACTGCCCTTAAGATAATTTCCACTATCAAATCCAATGCAATAGGAGTTGATAAAATTTCATTCGAAATGTTAAAAATGTGCTTACCTTACTAACGTTTTAACACATATAATTCATTTTTCTTTAAATAATGGAGAATTCAGAAATAAGTGGAAGTTAGCGTTAGTAATATATATCTGTAAAAATTTGCACCAATTTCATTCGCTGACCTTAGGCCGATAAGCATCCTTCCTACGTCTTTTAAAGTTTTAGAAAAAAATGTTTATTGTCAATTAGAGCATCATTTAGAAATGTTCAAACTTCTTCTTCTGCAATTCTCCGGTTTTTGTTGCAATCATAGTACAGCCTTACTTCAGGGCATAGACAACATCTGAACAGCGGCACACAAATCACAAATTACACTAATAGAACTCGTAGACTTTCGAAAGCTTTTGAATCAATAGAACACAAACTCTTATTGTCCACCTTACATTATGTTGGTGTCTCAGGTGGTTTCAAAGTTATTTCACAGATCGTGTAAAAAATTGCACATTAACACGTCACATGCAACAATGAGTTCATACTATAAACAAATGGATATCTCAAGGTTTCATGTTGGGGCCTTTACTTTTTGATCTGTATATCTCAGACAATCAATAGTTTGAAGTCAGTACTGTCCACACCTATGCTGATGATATAACATTTGTTTACCACTGATTTACAAAGCTTGTCTACCTGGGCAGACAACCATGCTTCATTAGTCTATCCTAACAGATCGGCAATCATGCTTCTGTTACCGCCAAACTATTACGCGTAATCACATATTAAACGACACGTTAGTTTTTAGTGGTATACCCCTGCAGATGACTAAATATTTTCGAAATTTAGGATTCATTGTAGATGCAAATCTCACTTTCACCTCAGATATCTCGAAACAACTGTTTACCGCTTATTCAAAGTTGCGTTGTCTGTATAAATTTAAACATGTACTCCCAAGCAACATTAAGCTCAAGCTTACAAATTATTTAATCTTAACCTGATTTAATTATAGTGATGTTGTCTGTGACAAAAGTTTAAGTACGTAGGATATTAACAGATTTCAGAAACTAAAAATGTTTGCATGCAATTTGTATTTAACCTTAAAAAGCGTGAACACATCACTCCCACTTATGTATGGCATCAAATTTTAACAATTGTAGTGTCGTAAATTACACTTTCTACGTTACGTACATAAAATTCTAATTTTGAAGGAACCTGTACACTTGTATAACGAATTAAAATACCGACAAACTCTTAATTCCAGGTACCTCAGGGACAAATTTTTGCTTGATTTCTAGCGCACTTAAAAACATTCTTTGAGAACAGCTTCTCCTGCTCATCACCATCATTTTATAACAAGGCGCCAAATAAATCAAAAAACCTTTTGCTTAGCTTCATTTAAAAAACAAATTATAAATCACATACTGCTTAATAATTATCTAAAAATATGGTTTAGTCTATTTGGTCTTTCTGTCACCGTATCCGATACGCCCTATGGGCGGCGCTTAGGGGATTTTCTCCGTGTTCTCAGTGTTACCAAGGTAAGCACGTTGCAGCGGAAATGTGTGGGTTCGATATAAGACGTACAATGGTTGAAATTTAGTTTCAAACACCTTACACTTACCACAAAACAAGAAATAACAAGATTCTATCCGGGAAAAATTGTCTCTAGTTGCACCACAATCTTTAAATTCTTTCAAATAAATAGTCCTAGGCGAGGTGTGAATCCTACCTGACTGTGAAAGATAGCCTACTCGATAAAACCGTGCACAATTCAAGTTCAAATTTTTCTTATAACGCCCTTTCACTTTAAAGAACTATGTTAAATTTGGTTTTTTCAATTTTGAAAATCTTTAGGTTAATTACCTTTAACAAATACGTTATCGTAAACTTATTGATCACCCCCTGTATATTTATAAAATCAGAGTAATAAGACGTTATCTTCTAATTTACCCTCGTATACGCGTAGACTAATATTTATGTGTCATAAAAATTCTGAAACAATCACCCAGTTCGGAATAATAATTCGGTTTATTAATTTTTAACCACTAGGACATTAATTCATATGTTAAAAATTGAAAAACGTAACGATCAGTGCGTCGTTTATGAATCATATACCTTCTATCAAATCATATCTGAATGTTTATCATTAAACTGTATTTAAACATTCTCAAGCATGAATGAATCGGTGTAATTTAAATCTGAAATTTCTACTTAATGAATAAATTGAATATTGAATATGAATATTAATGAATACAAAGTAATTAAATTTCGTAATCGATCTGAATCAAAATCAACTATTTTCTCTCTATTAACCAATTTTGCAAAAATATTTATATACGGGTGACAACAGAACCTCTACCCAGGCTAGCACTTTAAAACGGCTTTAAATAAAAATTCAAAATTTTGTTCGACGATTGGGTTGAGTAATATCCATATTTTAAGCAAAATAACAAATTACAATCACCTCCGGTTTCACCGGAAACCATTAAAATATTACTGTTTTGAATGGCACCCCTAGTATATTTTGCATATTTGAATTCTACGAGGTATTCTAAACATTTTTATGTACTATACCTAAACTAAATAGATTTTGACTTATGGGGCTCTAAAGTTTAACCTAATTTGTCATTTATTTGAATTTAAAAAAAAAGAAGTGAGCTACAACCAGAACAAATGGTGCAATCTGTGCTTCAATTTGTGTGAAAACGGTATAACTTACAACCATAAGACTTTCACTACCCAATCCTGCTTTTTATCCTCTATCCATTTATATCCTCATTTTTTTATTTTCAAACAACGGATACCAGCTGAGACTGGCGGCTCGGCTGTGGACTATGTAGAATAACACCAGAAGTAAGCAGTTCGAGGCCTGGTGCACCGTCTATCCAAAACTCGCTACGCTTCGCAATTGCCTCATTATTGCAATCGCATTTCATTCCTCTTGTGTTCATTTTGGACACTTTCGCCACACTCTTGTAGATATACTGTAGGTTAGCTGTTGATTATTACATTGTTTAATTAGGTTAGTCATATTATTCTTATTTGTAATTTAGTTTAGGTTAGTCATTTGTGCTTGTTTATCGTAAATTAGTTTAGGATAGGTTATTCACATATATTTGTATCATTTATTTTAATATATTACGTGTGTGTTGCTGTCTTTGATTGGACATATTTCTTATATTTAAATAATAGTGTTAGACTAATTTTAGGTAGGTAATGTATCGTGCTGCAAAAACAGTAGTGTAGTAGTGAACATGTTCCCCCACAAAGGTCATCCCGGTAACGATTGGCGTCTAACGTAGGGCTCATCGTCGAAGCAGCGCGTCGAGAGATCCACGCAAAAGTGTGCTCGTCTACTTTTTCAAGTACCAGGTGCTCCCACCACCGCCACCTACCAAGCCCGCAGTAACACAACCTACCGCTACGTTCACTGCAACTACAGTATCGGCGCCCAAGCCCGCAGCTTCGGCAACAACACCTAACGGGGAGAATAAGTGATCGTTGGAAGGGCCTACAGCACCATCTTCTACCAAGTTCGTTGAACCGCCACTATCTGATTGGTCAACGACGCTGCGGGGTGGACCCAAAGGCTCGCCACGTACACCAAGACGAATACCGCTGGTCGTCTAAACACCCACCCAAGCGACGAAAACGTCACCTGCCAAGTTTGGTTTGTCACCGCCGGTCGAGACTGTTTACCCACTTGCCAAGATAGCAACACCGTCCGCCCCGCCATCAGAAGCTACAAATCTCGCCGCACCACCTCTGACCCGAACCCCAAGATTGTCGCTAACTTCATCGCCGGTCGAACCTCTAAATGGATATGTTGGCGGTGCGCGGATCCGTCTAATTCACTCTAGGTCGCGTTCACTGGTGAAAAGTTTACTTTATCTTAATGAGCCCGCTAATATTAATATAATATTAGAAGTCCTACCCCGCGACCTTAGTAATAGGTGTACAAAATTTTTACAATTTTAATTAAGTAGTGTATCATGCTGCAAAAACAATAGTGTAGTGGTGAACGTGTTCCTCCACGAAAGTCGTCGCGGTAACATTACCTAATACATTAGTTATTAAGTTGAAATTAAAGCAGCTTTCGTCTGAATTCCCGCCATAATAAAGGCTATTTTTCAAATTTTCATAAAATACGTAAAAATTTTAGAACGTTCCAATTTCAATATCAAACTAAATTCCAGGTTTCCATAAAAACCAATAATTATTTATTCAAATATAATTTACGAAAATAGTTAAAATAGAATGACAAATAACGATATTTGCTAAATATTAAAAATAACTATATAGATATACAAAAAAGAAGTAATGAAAATAACTATACGTTGTCTTAATGTTGGACAAAACGATGTTTCCATTCCACAAAGGACTAACATATGAAAAATGTATGCTTTCACGATTTCAAGATTTTCACAAATTTTATACATTGCAGGTATCGCCGTCAGTAAAGAACGTAAAGTTCGATATTAATTGAAATATACATTTTCATACTAACTTTATTAGTTTAATTTGCATACCAACGTTTAATATATCAAAATATTATTTGTTACAGTGAACCACACTGGATGAAAGCAAGAAATGCTTTATTTAATCTGGATCTTTGCGAAAAACCTCGCTGTTCATGTGGAATGCTCTGTCCCGTGAAAGGTTCTCCAAACAAATCTAGCAAAGTTTCTTTATTTAACGAAGGCGAAGGGATCGATATTGCAAACGAGCAATTGAAAGAAAGCAAAAGTTTGCTACCTCAAACTGCCACTTCATTGCCGGCTCTAATAAAAAAAGGTGATACACATTTGAATCAACCACAGGTATCATCATCTGAAAGTGAAATTCAATCACTACCTACTGATGACGGAGTTTCTGAAGATATGAGTATCCAAGAAGATTTACAGGTCAACATCCCTGAATTATCATTAGCAAGTGGTTCACCTGATCCGGATATATATCAACCTCTTATGGGAGACGTAAATAACGTTACATAATATATTTGTATATTTTCTTTATCTATTTACTTTATAGGAAGGTGCATCAACATCAGAAGACAATATAATGTATTGTGCCTCTACTAGTAAAGGTATTTTTTCAAATATTGATCTTAGTAGTAGTGCACCTGTCCAAGAAGCGCTGGCTTTAAAGTGTGTTTTGAATAAGCCCGATTGTCCAGATGTACAGGATATTAGTTCAATATACAAGAAAGAGGTGGACCTGATTTGCCAATATTTGATAAGTGATGTAATTAATGGTTTTTTAGATACATACATATGTCGGAAGGAATGCTCTTATCGTGTTGGCGGTAGAGGATTATATGTCATTCTCACTTAATAATACTTACAACATGGAACATATCATTGAATTATATGGATTTTCCGAAATGTACGTTGGTACTGTATTATTAACCGTGTACAATGAAGAACCGCGTTATTTAAAATGGTGTGATAAAACTCATGCTCTGTTAGTTACAGCATCTCCGGAACAAGGTATGTGAAAAAATCATTTTATTTGTAAATCAATAATTATTGAAGTTTATTTGTTTGTAGCTCAACGTGCTTTGAATGTGAAAAGTAGATTAATCAAATCTAGACCATTTTTGCAAGCAAGCCCAATTTCCACAATAATAGCATATCATTGCTATTTGCCTCCTGCCTCTAGCGAAACTAATTGCCGTCGCCAACGCGTTTTAAGGTCTTTAAGACCAATTGTAAAACGCCATCAAACTTAGGTAATATATTTTTGCTAAATATAGAATCGGACACTTAAGACGTTTGAGACTAGTGACTAATTTAATTTCTCACTTTGTACCTTATTTGTGCAAGTTTAACAAGAGTAATTAGGAAAGAAGCGGAACACTTAGCGCTCTATAAAGGTATATTTAACGTTTTAATGGAACCTGCACTATCCAAACAATTTCCAACACGCCAACGCTATCTTTTAATAGTCGAAAACGGCGAACTTGACCAAACCGCCGACACGATAATTTCATAGGTCCAATCCGCTGAAATTTAATATTGCAGGACTAGATGCATGCTTGTGCTTGCTTATGTTTATGCATGCGTGGGTGCGTGCATACGTGAGGGCAGGTGTGAGTGTGTTTGTGTGTGTGTGTGTGTGTGTGTGTGTGTGTGTGTGCGTGTGCGTGTGCGTGTGCGTGTGCGTGTGCGTGTCCGTGTGCGTGTATGCGTGTGTGTATGTCTGTGCGTGCGTGCGTGTGTGGGCGCGCGCGCGGTAGTAGTGTACCCAATACATTAAAAACTATAAAAACTATTTGATGTATATTTGACATACCGTGGTTTATACCTAAATGACAACACCACACCAATTCTTGGTTATGTAATCTATTTTACTTGTTATACATTCACAAACATTTATTACTCAAACAAAACATAAGCAATAAACAAATTTTTACAAGCTACGAACATGTAATATAATATAATAGTAATAATAATAATAATAAACTTGTGATATAATTTGGTGTAATGTAAACAAATGCGTGTGGCTGTCTTTCTGAGATTGTACGGGTGTGTATAGGCGTGTGGGTGTGTAGGCAAGTACATGAGCGTGTGGATCTGTGTGTGCGTGGGAGTGAGTGGGTGTTGTCGTGTGCGCACGTGCGACTGTGCGCGTGCGTGCTTATGTTTTTACAAGCGTGCGTACGTAAGATCGTTGTGTGTGTGCCCGTGCGCCTGATTGTGTGTGCGTGCGTGCTTATCTTTATGCATGCGTGAGTGCGTACGTACGTGAGAGCATGTGTGAGTGTATTTGTGTGCGTGAGCGTGTGTTGGTGTGCGTGTACGTGTTTGTGTGTATAAATATAAAAATACCAGCCTTAATTATCTTCTATGCAATATTTTGATTCGATGCGTAGTTAGGTGGCAACAAAATTATTAAGGTGGAATGTAAGTGTTCGTTCTAATCTTTTCAATATCTAAATAACGATCAACTTAGAGAAATGTGTAATCATATTTTTAAAGATAATTTAACTTTACATAGCTTCCTAAGGCAAAGCAATAAGACTGAAATATCGGGGCGGCTTGGTATTTTATTTTCAGGTTAGCCTGTATATGTCTATTAACTTCTACCTGACATAGATTATTAGGTATTGTTGCTTTTAGAATGTATTATATTATGAGCGTATTACAAAAAAGGTTGCATAATTATCCCAAAAATTGTTTCATTTTTTTTAAATTTAAGATTCAGAAATTCAAATTGAGGATTAAATTTGTATTTTTCATTCCTTTTAATTTTGTATCTTGTAGGATCGTATGTTCACACCAGATATATTGAATGTTTCTCCTTATAAGTTTCTTTGTTCAGTTTTCAGTACATACGAACTGGGCCACAGAATTCATATAACTTTATGCGACACATTTGCGTTCTCATTTTTGATACATTCGTGAAAGCTGCTCACCCTTATGCGATGAAGGAGTAATGTCTCATGCGAAGGTAAATTCTCACCTAGGTAATGCTGACTGGTAATATAGTGAATCGCAAGAACATGACCATCTCAATGTTGGAACTCGTAACTATGCTGTCAAAAGAGAGAGACAAATGAATATCTCTAATTCTTTTCTAATTGTCGCTATAAATTTGTTTGTATTTACGTTTAGAACAATTATCTATAAAAAGGCTATTGCCGTAATCATTAGTACACTTCACAAATAATAACAACTAATTCCACCAGAAGTGTTTTTAAAGGTGGTATACTCCATGCCAGCCGGGAGGTACCACCACCCTTACCATGGGCTCCTTAATATTGGGTCTCCGATTTTCTGAACTCGGTAAGGGCTGCCGGTTACCTTTTCCTTCATCCTTAATCTATTCTCATCATTATTCTTCCTTCTCGCTCTCACTGTCTTCTTATCGGATTAAAAGCCCCAAATTAAAAAATAAGATGGCTGTGGTTTCTAGGGTAATAAATGCCGGACGTAAAATCCTGCCCCATTCGGATGTCCGGGAGGGCAGGGCCCAAGCGACCTGTCATCGAAAGTATCAACTTTCTGATTCACTACTGCAACATCCGCGGTATCAGGTCTAATTTTAATGCTATTCACCAACATCTTGAACAATTACAACCTGATATTTTGTTTCTATCTGAAACACAACGGGTTTCTTCCTTAGAAAATAAAAATTTTGACGTGATTTGGTTTAAACATTCTGGTCCTAATTTTTTGGAATTCTACTGTTGCATTTATAGGTCTCTTAATGACAGTAACTTTCAAGGCTTCTTCGATTACCTTAGTATGAAAGTTGACTATCTCCTGTCTCAGTTTCCATCTTGCGATATCTCAATTGTAGGCGATTTCAAAGTTCATAACTCTAATTGGCTTCAGTTTTCATCTACTACAAATCCTGCTGGTCATAGTGCAGAAACATTTGCTATTTCATGTTATCTCATACAAATGATTTCAGAACCCACAAGAATCCCTGATAACCCTAACCATACTCTACATCTTCTAGATCTCTTTCTTACATCAAACCCTCTTTTGTTTATAAAACTTCCGTTCTTTCGCCTTTAGGTCTTTCCGACCATTGTCTAATAGAAATAAATTCTACTGTACCTAATTTCAAAAGAAGTTAGCATTAACGCGGGCGTACCACAGGGATCCGTTATAGCGCCTACACTTTTTCTGCTGTATAAATGACCTTATTTCTTCAACAACTAACCCCACCCATTGCTTTGCTGACGATATCACTCTTCACTATAGTTCATCTCAGTCTACTCATAGTGATAATCCACCTTCTATAGAAGTTAAAGTTGAAATGGCAAATTCAATCAACAAATACATTCAACGTATTCTCGAATGGGGAAGGAATAATCTAACTCAGTGTTGCCTTGTGTCCGCCAAAAAAAATCGATCATTTCCTGTTGTAAGTATGAATGGCTCAGTTCTTAAGTTTTCAGACTCTATTACTCTGTTGGGTATGACTGTATCTTCAAATCTCTCATAGGTTGACCATCTTCTGTCAGCTACCAAAACAGCTGCTCGTAAAATAGGCTTTTTGTACAGATCTAAGCAGTACTTTACCTCTCGACAACTCCTTCTGCTGTATAAGGCTCGGCTCAAATTCGGCCTCATCTGGAATATAATTCTCACCTCTGGGTTAGTGCTCCCCAATACGCTCTCGATATCGTTGATCGTATTCAAAAGAGAGCGATTAGGCTTATAAATGACGCGTCCTTAATTTCTCACATACAGTCCCTTGAGCATAGAAGGATGGTTTCAGTTCTTTCTTTGTATTATCGTTATTACAACGGCTATTGTGCAGCTGAATTATATTCTTTGATACCATCTCGGGCTATCTTTTGCGAGAAACACTCGGTTCGCTCATTCACATCATCAGTATGCAGGACAAATCTCCACTTGTCGTACCAAATGGGCGCAATCCACATTTTTCTACACCGATTCTAAACTCTGGAATGATCTCCCTAGTTCTTGTTTTCCTCTCACTTATGATGTGAGAAAATTTAAGGTAGCTGTTCATAGGCATCTATTGGCAATTCATTATCCCTCTATCCATCCTCCTAAGTGTTCCTGAGTGATTTAGCACGATAGGCCAAATTTAGCCTGTTCAGGTCCACAATCATAAAAAAAATCTAATGGATTTTTATCAATTTCAAATTAAAGTTTTTAACAACTTTACACTTACTTCGTGACATGATTAAGTATAGTTAAATTTGTTTTATATTATAATTATTATAATATAATATTTATATTATATTATTTTATAACATTTTTTCATTGCAGGCCTTCGTCCGTTAAAGGGCGTTTGGATTTGTCATCTTCATTAATGGATTAAAGATATTATCATTTACTGAGAACGATAACCGTAATCGAAACGTTTAAATTTGTATAAAAGATAAATAAAAGACGGCGTAGTACCCAAAAGATAAGTCTTGTAATAATCGATTTCTTTTCATCAAAGTTGAAATTTGATATTTCTACGGGAATGTCTGCCCATTCGTTACTATCAACATCATCTAAAACCGCTTCATTTTGTGTTAATGCTCATTGCTGTCGTTATGAGAAAATTTAAGGTAATTAGATTTGGGACTATTATTATCATCTCCATCGCTAATAGGGGTTACTATCAGAGCTAGAAGCAACATCGTCGTAAAGATTTAGAAGACGTTTTTGTCGTTCATCCTTCTAAACAATAGTTTATTCATTTAACGCTTTTATTCAACTCACTTTGTCCGGTTCAAATCTTGTAATTGAATTTTTAACAACTTCCTGATCTCCGATTGAGCTGAAATTTGGCATACAAGCGTATTATTGATGATAATACACGAATATGCGTTTTTTGCTTTGACTTTTGCGGCGAAATTTGGCCAAATATGGTCGAAATTTTTGTTTATAAAGCTAGGGACTTGAAATTTTTGACTTAAGCTTTTCGCATAAAACCATGCACACAAATATGCGACAAGTTGAGTTGCAAGGTCAGGGAGCTGCATTGCGGCCAAATTTGGCCAAATGTGGTCGAAATTTTTGTTTATAAAACTAGGGCCTTGAAATTTAGGACTTAAGCTTTTTGCATAATATCATGCACACAAATATGCGACAGGTTGAGTTTCAAGGTCAGGGGACTGCACTGCAGTCATATTTGGCCAAATATGGTGGAAATTTTTGTTTATAAAGCTAGGGCCTTAAAATTCAGGACTTAAGCTTTTAGCATAAGACAATGCACAAAAATATTCGACAAGTTGAGTTCAAGATAAGGGGGCTGTGACCGGGGGGCTCAAAGTATTGTATTCGGTCAAAAAAATATCAACTATTTTCCGATCTCCGGTTGAGCTGAATTTCGGCACTCATGTGTATATTGGCCAAGTAAGTTCGAAATTTTTGTTTATAAAACTAGGGTAATGAAAAATTGAGTTTCTTCCTTTGTCGGAACTTACACCCAAGCGACTAAAAAGTAGAAAATAAAATAAGTAAAAAAAATGTTTTTTTAACGCTTTTATTTCCAAATGTACTAAAAAGAATAAAATAATTCCTTTATCTACCCAGTAACATCAAAAATTTTTGTGACTAAAAATAAAAGTGTGGGGCATACATGATATCTTATACTTATAACAAAGCCTATCAACGCCTACATTCAAACAATGAAGTGCAAGGCACTAAAAAGTGCGCCCCACACTTTTATTTTTAGTCACAAAAATTTTTGATGTTACAGGGTAGATAAAAAAATTATTTTATTCTTTTTAGTACATTTGGAAATAAAAGCGTTTTTTAAATTTATTTTACTTATTTTTATTTTTATTTAATTTTCTTGAACAGCATAACGAACAGCCATTAAATAACGTATGACTAGCCAAAATAAGAATACAAATAACAAATTACCCATGATAAGCCTCCACTTGATTAATTTCTGTACTTCAAATACGCACGTGAGCTGTTAATAGAGACATAATTGTACACAAACAAAAAAACTGCTTTATGTAGTGGGTAAATGCTCGTACAAGTAAAAACAAAATGCATCTGCACGACTGCACAATGGTGCATAATCAGAAATTAGCAGACGTATCCGTGAACATGTTATTTTACCTGTACCCAGTTGTAAAATATATTACAGTAAAAAATATATAAATAAGACAATGAAGTAGACCTACATAACGCACAAATCTAAACTTTTTCTTTCAGTAGATTTATTTTTAACTCTATTTTAAGTTACTTAATTGTAATCATTACATTATTAAGTTTCGGGGTTATGGACATATATAATAATCGTATCGGCATATTGGGCATTCTGCATTTTGGTAATACGGCGCTTTGGTCATTTGGCGCCTTGATCATTCGACGATGTAGTCATTTGACACTTTTGTCCAACATTAAGATTTGGTAGAATTGTTGTATTTGGCGGAATGGTCCAATATTGTAATTCGGCGGAATGGGTGCAATCAGCGAAATGGTCGTTGGCGTTTTGGTCTCGTTCGGCGTTTTGGATCTTCTCAGGAAACCGTTGAAATATGCTTACTTGTAGAAGAATGTCGCCATCATGACCTAAGTCTGATGTCCCTAATTGTATGAACAACTTTTATTCAAAACTATTTTTTTCACCAAAACACGTGCACATACACGAGTATAAAGCTTTCTAACGCGAAAACTTCGTTAATTACCGGTGATGGAATCTTGAGGGCCTCTTCAATCTGCTTTCGATCATTACATTTTTCACAGTTCCCATGCTTTCGGTAGACTGAAGTCGCACCCTTTTTACGTTTCTCGCCATAATGCAAAAGAAACTATTGTAAGAAATTCAACGGCGAACTATGGATACGGGAAGAAAAAGTATCCCACGCGCCGAGACAAAAAAATGAATGTATTAATGTTCATTTAGTTTAGTAGTGTTTTAAACTTTATGTTAAATCCTAGGCTCTAACTAATTTCACTGTGCAGTTACACAAATTTAGACCGAAGAGGGAACTTTTAAATATGGTCACCAAATTGAAATCTCCCTCGAAGAAAAAGGTAATTGAAGTTTTCACATCGTTAGATTCTCTGTTTGGGAAGGAATTATACAAACACAGCAATTACAACCTTACAGATCATTTATTATGTGCATTCCCTAAAATTTTGTTCAACAAAATAAATTAGAAAGAAGAAAAAGAACACGACAAAGAAAACTCCCTTATTTTATACATATGGAAATAATTAATAGTACCAGTAAAATGTCAAATATGAAGTAATATTTAAACTAGATAAAGAAAATCAAAATCACACAATCATACAGTGGCTAAATAACCAAGGTATTAAACCATGCGAATCTTTAGAATGTGCAAAATCCAAATAAATAATAATCGAAGCATTCCAATGGTAACCTCTTGAACGTATGTAATAAACACTATTATTAAAAGTGTAAAATCAAATCATAGTGTTAAAATTTAAATCAAATCAAAAGAAGTAAACAGAATAATATTTAATCAGGAATAAATGTGCATCTGTAAAGAAAAGAGGGAAATATTTCTATAAAATCAAATATTAAACATTTTAAATGTAATATTCATACAAGTATTCCCCAATAGCAAGGATCTCAGGAAAGGATAGATTGCTTAAAAATGGGCACTATAGTAAGTGGATCATAAACTCTACGACTACTTAATATTCAAATGAAACATACCCGACACTAAGCCATAGGTTCCCAACGGGGGTGGTAGCGCCTCCTAGTGGGCGCTGAACCTTTTCGTGGGGGCAGTAGCGGGTCCAAAGGCAAATGGGGGCGCCATGACAGTCAAGGGGACAGTCGCGGCGTACCTACCTAATTAGAAATTTAACCTTTAAGTACTCGCGTCAACTTTACATACATAACCGCTCGCATGGCGCCTCCTAGGCACCAATGTGATTTACAAATTATACAAATTTCTCAACCTTGGGTATAAATAACAGCGGTTTCTGGTACCTGTAGCTACTTCTTTATATCGTACTATTGACAATATGTAAACACACACGAATTTATTTATTATTATTATATGTATTACGAGAAATTCTACGAATGTACCTGGTCGCAAGGAGCCTCTCAAGTGCCACATTGCACACCGTTGTGTTTTTGTATTTATGAGTAAAAAACTTAACAATATATATTGGTTATAGCAGGTTTTCCATATTCATAAATATGTAATTGAGGAATACATAGGCGGATAAATTGTTAAAAAAATTATTAAGAAGAAGAAGCTTAAAGATTGTCTGGCGCCGAATTGGCGCCATGCGAGCACTTAAACTTAAAGGTTAATATAATAAAATACTTTGAAATTACATACCTCTATTTTCATGAAAAAACATTTTATCTGGCTGTCTAAAATGTTTATCTTATTATTATGGCGTAAAAGTAAATAAACATTAAAACATTTAACTAAGCATTAGGTATAAACTAATTGATTCGGTTAAGGGCTGTCGGTAACAAGTCTATGCAAGTTGGTAAGCTAAGACGTGATTTACGCAATCAAGCGTGTTTCGACAAAAATACAAGAACTTGAATAACCTGTTTGCAGAGCAAATGCACCGGGGCACCGCAAACAAAGGCTCGAAATCAAATCTTTTAAAGGCAGGGATAGCTCTTCTAATGTCTTATAGTTTTTGTGTGCTTCGTCAATGATCCATACTCGTGCGTGACTGATAAAGTAAAGAAGTCATTATAGCCATTAGTTTTATAACTTTCAATAAATCGGTTGAAAAGTTAATGTATTGAAATCGTAAAAAATTGTGAATTCCAAAATGTCTGAAACTAAGAAGAAATGTCGGTAGTACAGTATTAAGTATTTGAAACATGGATTTACGCAATCTCCAACAAACCAATTATTACCTATGTGTTTAATTTGTCAAACAGTTTTTCAAATGAAGCCATGAAGCCTTCTAGGCTCCAAGATCATTTGAATAAAATACATGCTGATAAAAAGGACAAAGATTTATCCTATTTTCAAGGACTTGAAAAGAAATATTTAAAACAGCCAACTATATCAAACCTTTTTGTATCGTGTTCTAAACAAGAAGATGATAGACTACGAGCTTCATATAATATTTCATTATTAATTTCAAAAGCGGGAAAACCACACACAATTGGTGAGGAATTAATCATGCCGGCAGTCAAAGAGGTAATCGAAACTGTTCTTCATCATAAGACGCCATCAGATATTAAAAAAAATCCTTTGAATAATAATACAGTGCAATGAAGAATAGATGAAATGGCTAAAGACGTTGAACTATCATTATATGATTACTTAAAAACTTCTAAATTTTCCATTCAACTCGATGAATCAACTTTACCAACGAAGCACTACTCTTGGCTTACGCCCGATTCATAAAAAAAGAAAAAATTCGTCAAGAGTTATTATTTGCAAAAAATTTGGATACCGATACCAAGGGAGAATCCATATTTAATACTATGCACGTTTTTTTTTCAAGAGGAAGAAAGTGCTATTCGAAATATTTTATCAGTTGCTACAGATGGTGCTCTAGCAATGACGGGGCGTCATAAGGGTTTCATGGTGCATTTAAAACAAGCTGTACATTGCGTTATCCATCGTCAGCACTTGGTTGCAAAAAATCTTAATGAACGTTTACATACGTTGCTCCATTACGTTATTAGAGCAGTCAACAAGATAAAAAGCAATTCTTTAAATGACAGATTATTTGGGCAACTTTGTAGTGAAAATGATGAAGACTATAATCGCTTGCTGCTGCACACAGAAGTACGATGGCTCTCGAAAGGTGTTTGTCTGAATCGCTTTTTCAATCTATTTGACTGAGTACGGGAATTCCTTGAAAACAGAAACGATGAACTGCGCGGAAAATTGATTGCGTCAAAAAATGACATAGCTTGTTTGACAGACCTTTTTAAAATATTTAATGACGTTAATTTACAATTGCAAGGTGATGAGTTGAATTTAATAAAAACAAAAAACGTCATAGCTGCTTTTGTGGGAAAACTTCTTCTATTCAAACGAAATCTTGGAAGAGGTGAATACAGCCACTTTCCGACATCAGCATTATCGGTAAAACAGGAAGATTTGCTTACTTACTGCGAACACCTGGACGCTCTTCATGTTGATTTTACAGAATGATTCCAGGATATTTTACATATGAATATACCAAGCTGGGTTTTAGACCCTTTCGCAAATGCAGATACAGCAGAATCATCAAATTTAGAAGAAGAACTCGTAGAACTCACAACTAATGAAGATTAAACGTAAAAATCAGAAATGGATACCAAGAGTTCTGGTTCCAAAAATCAATATCAGCTCTCCACCCTGGATTGTGGGAAATAGTACAGAAATTTTTAATTGCGTCACGTTCGTCATATTTGGCTGAGCGTAGGTTCAGTGTAGTAGCTAATTTACTGTCTAAGAAAAGGAATAGACTACAGATCACTGAGGGTGGTGATTTGCGACTGATGTTAACTAAATTGAAACCCGGCATTAACAAAATGTTAAAACTCCACCAGCTTCAACCATCTCATTGATATTTATGTTTCTTATTGAATTGTGTTTTGTCATTATATTTTTTTTTACTAATTTTGATTAATCGTCTTGTCTTTGTCTTTGTGCTGTGCCCCAGTGCGGGGAGCTCCAGCTTTGTGTATTTGTATTGTCTTGCATTTGTTGGTAAAGTTATAATTTTGTTCTAACACTTTGTATGGTCCCTGTCTGAATTAAATGTTCTTATTATAACATGTTTTTGTATTTTTAATTAATTAATAATCACGACCTTCTGCCACGACCACGAGTAGTGCGATTAGAGAGAGAATTAGTTTTTAATTTATGATTCTTAATAGATAATAGACAGACATACAAAATTGGTATAATTAACTATGTAAAAGGGGGCGTTGGAATTTTTTTTCTTGTAAAGGGGGCGGTAGTCCATAAAATGTTGTGAACTTATGCACTAAACCAAAGAAGTGTTAAGAGCGCTGCCCTCAGCAAGGGTGCCGAAACTACCAAGCTGTAGCTGAACTTCGAGCGACAGAAAAATTGGCTATATTTCCAGAGCTCTTGTCAGTCCCCACTCTCGGTTAGATAATTATTAATTGCAACAAGTAAGACACATACTAAGGAAAATTGCACTACCTAAAATTTAAAAGCTTTACTTTACAACCACCATTCTTCACAAATAACCATAGAGATATATTACAATTAAACAAATCGTTATTATTTATTTAGATAAAATCATTCTCGAAATTTCGAAAAAGACAGATTGTGAGACAAACTCAAAACCAATTATTCTCCATATAAAACTGTTTATTTCAGGATAATACTTAAAAAAATCGTCCTACATATGTTTCAGTCACTAAAGATTTTGTGATCATACTTAGGAGTATGAAACAAATAGTTTGGTTTAGTAACAACAAGGTTAAATATGAAAATAATAAAGAAAATCAAAATCACATATATAGTGCTTAAGTAACCAAGTTATTAAATTATGCGAATCTTGAAAATGTATAAAATGAAAATAAATAATAACATCTCGAGGCAACCAAATGTTAACCTTTTGAACATATATAATGGGCGTTATCATTAAAAGTGTAAAATCAAATTATATTAAATGAAAATTAATAAACAGGAGTAAATATCAAATATTTTGTTGTTGTTGCTAAACAGTTTTGTCCCTGATGATGGTCACAAAATTTTATCTAACTGAAACATGTAAAACCGTTCTAGAAGAGTATTTGCATCTGATCGAGTATCTAAATTGTCACATTCCTTGCAAGATAGGTACTCATTAAAAGGGTTTTAAGCAATCCACCGAGTATTTTTACATTCTTCCACTTCTCTAAAAATACTGCCCATCTGGGAGTGGAAACAGGAAAAACAGTTTCTCTCTAAGACTTTAAACCACTAAAACAAATGATGCTTGCAGGAACGCATGCATAATTTGGCATAATTGTTTTACTTGTAAACCTATTTTAATTTGCCGGAGAATTAAAACGGATCTTTTTAGGCAATTCCTAAAAGAAGATGTATGCGATATTGTGAATTGACGCAACATTCTCTTCTAGCAATGTTGAATCGAAAAGCTCAGCAAACTAAGGTAAACAAGCCATTCATTTATTATACAAAAAAAAACTATAAATCAAATGTTGCATATTAGCAAACCACACCTACACAACCGATTTCGACTAAAAAAAATAATACTGTCTATTAGGACGCAACCAGTTTCACAAACCGCCCAAAATGCACAGCGAACAGAAAGTAAAGGTTGAAATTAAATGATTGTAAACAACCGAATTTTTTTAGTACTGACGTTTTTAATATAATTTCACAATGTTTTATATAAATATTTATTTCTCAACGCGTTTCAACACAACATGTTTAATCAAGAGAAAATAAAAAGTAGTTATGGTAACAAATCATTAACGTAAAACAGCAAACTTGGTGCAAATTATAATTCTGTATCTAAAATGTTTGTTAAAGGTGGGTCTATATCAGGGATTCCCAAACTATTTTGGGCCAGAGACCCCTTTTCCAAAATGAACTGATACCTCAGACCCCCATAGCCAAATTACTTTAAAAATCCTATCTCTAGTTTTTTTCCTATTGGTATAAAATACTTACCAATACCAATTTAAAAACTTTGCGGTTGGTTAAGTGAGTAAACGACATCATTTTCTCATCCAAATTTAAAACAAAATAAATAGACATAAAATTCAGTAAATATCAAATGTACTTAATAATTATTAATACAAATTACGTAAAATATGCAAAGTGAAGATAAAAAAAAAATAAAAAAATTAGTGTGATGCATAAACCTGGTGACTTACTACCAATCTAGCTAAATCTGGTTCAATATTGGTGAGTTGCAGCCTTAAATCTCCGCGTTCGTTGAATTTCAAACGGTTTTTTTGTTTTGTGAAAATGTTTGTAACCACACGAAGTCTTTTTCGACTAGGTATGACGATGGAAAAGCGACAAGGTATCTTTCAGCAATGTACCACAATGCAGGATACTTTTTTTCAATGTTGCGCTGCAACCAGAAATTCTGATAGCCTTGGTTGAACTTCTGCTTAAGCTCCTCGTCTGTGCTGATGGTGATCAACTCTTCTTGCATTATCACATTGGCTTCTTCCATGGCTGTGGTATTGTACGGATTTATTATCCATTGAAATATTTGTAAATTTAAGAGATCCTGAAACCTCTTAGTAAAATCCTTGTGTAATGCGTCCAAGTAAGTGACATATGATAAAATAAACATCTTCTTGAAGCATTTCTGGTAATTTTGACAAATGCGGAAACTGTGAATATTCTTTTCTGCTTAAATTTTGTTTATAAAGGATAAGTTTACCCACAAAGGCCGATATTAATGATTTTGTTTTAATCAAGTTGAGATCATAAATCTGCAGCTGCAAATTAATTTTTTTAAACATACCAAAGATATCAGTCATGTAATAAATACCTGTTTTACAAGTGTTTAGATTTTCTTTCAAATTTGTATCTTTTCCTTGTAAAAACTCCAACACAGATTCAAAAATAGCTGACCTTGCTAAGCAAGAGCCTCTTGATAGCCAGTGAACTTCAGTGTGCAGAAGTAACCGAGTAAAGACTTCTTCGTTTTCGAATCTTGTTGACAGCATTTATAACATATTGTAAAGACTGGTGCAATCTAAATGCTGTCTGTGAATCACGCAGTGAATGACCAGTACCTCAGGTAGTTGTCGCTTTAAATGAGCTATAAAACCACGATGACGACCAACCATAGATGGTGCACCATCAGTCTCAACAGAAACAATGTTCATCCATAGAATAGCTTTGTCGGTAAAAAAACGTTCCACGGCCTGAAAAATCGATTCTCAGTTCTTGGTACATATTTTCATCTTTAATATATCGAACATATCCTAACAACAGAGCTTCATTGCCGGGTAAATGTAGATTCGTCAAACTGGAGAGAGAATCTGTTGGTCTGCAAGAAATTGCATAAAATGTTTTCCACGTCGCGACCCATCGCGTCTATTCGTCTCTCAACGGTGTTATTGCTCAAAGGAATTCGTTTTGTAATATCATGTGCGGGCTTATGCAATACATTGTTGAGGACTTCCGCAATGGCTGGTAAATTAAGCTGCTCTCCAATTGTGTGGGGTTTCCCCGACTTCGCTATTAGTAAATATATATTATAGGACGCTCGTGAACCACCAACGTCTTGCATAGATGATGACGCAAACATCGATCTTATGGATGGCATTTTCTCTAATTTTTCTTTAAGGGCTTGAAAGAATGACAAGGGCTTGCTTTTTTTGTCAGCATGTACTCTTGATAAGTGGCCCTCCATTTTTTAAGGCTTCATGACATCGTTACTAAATACTTTTTCACATATGAGACTACACATCGTGTTGATTTGATAGAGATGGAATAAATCCAAACTCCAAGTAGTTCAGACTGTATTGTCTGCATTTTCGTGTCTGCCATCATAAAACTCGCAGTAAATCTGCAAATAAAAAAAATGTTTAAGAAAACTGTTAAATTTGCACACGAGTTTATTATTATCATACCTAGGTACCGGACGTTTTTTAGGTATGCCCACGAACTTACTCATTGATAAACTTGGAAGGTATAGAAAATTTGTATTAGGTACCAATCAGCGTAAAAAACGAAAACAAAGAAAATTGAACATTTATAATTTTATGTAACAACTTTTCTAAGGTAATTTCAAAAAATACTTAGAAAAATATTAAAACTTTTTTTGGCACTTACCCTGTTACTTTTTCATAAACTGCAGAAGTGTATGGTTAAGCTATCAACGCGCGTAGGTAACTAAGCACTTTGTAAAATCTTTTTCAATCACTTTATTTTAATACACTTTATTTAACTATGTAATCACATTGTAATCTCTTAAAATATATTGGTAGATGAGTGTATTATCATTCAAGCTCCAACGAATTTCAAAACGCAAATGAACTTTCAACCTAAGTGCAAGCTTGTTATATAGTAAAATAGCAGGAGCATGTTGGGCTTGAACTTGATCATGATTTCGTTCGTGTTAAATCGCGTATATGCGTCAAATTTTAAAAGTACAATGATACTTCCTACTAAAATATTAGTCATTCTTATAACAAGTTGGTACACGTAACACAACTCATACAGTATGTTGAAAGTTTCAAATAAGAACTTGTGTTAATTAATAGGGGTCGATTTTTTGACTTCGTCGACCCCCAAAATCAGTGTTCGTTTAAGTCGTCCCCTACGAAACCGATTTCGTCGACCACTTTGGGAATCCCTGCCGGTCCGTAAGATCCACCTGTCCGTTTATTAAATGTACTTTCTGTTTATAAATAAATAAATACTATTTATAGACCACCGTGTGGCGATTTTAAGTTATTTTTAGAAGCTTTAAAAAATTACTGGATAAGCTATGCGGTAAAAAACCATAATTGCTGGTGATTGGAATGTAAAATTTGGCACTAACGAAACAAACGCTAGTCTAAGGTGACCATTCGTCCTGTATTATACGGGACAGTCCTTTTTTTAAACACATCATATCGTATGTGTAATTATATTAATACATTGCGTAAATGTCTCGCATGTTCCTTTTTTGTCTCGTTTCTGACGTATCATTCTTTAGAAGGAATTAATCAAAGTCTAGAAAGTACGAAAAAGATAGCGCGACCTTTATATAAGACACAATAGGGCGGGATCACAAGTTCTACAATTTACAAGGCTTTTCTTACGACGGTGTCTTGTACGTGTGAAACATAAATATACCGGTGCGTGTAAATAAATATGGAGTAAATGGTTCGATGGTTAAGGTTAAGTGTTAATAAATAACAATTTTTAAATAAATAATCGTTATAGTGTAGTGTGTATCTAGGGCGGTAGAAAATCTGAAAATGCCAAAAAGAAGGTGTACATTTAGTAGATTTGGAAAGTTAATACCC
This sequence comes from Vesta saturnalis, assembly GCA_036346205.1. Lineage (NCBI taxonomy): Eukaryota > Metazoa > Arthropoda > Insecta > Coleoptera > Lampyridae > Vesta > Vesta saturnalis. The sequence goes on from JARFJB010001320.1 coordinate 1,524,251, forward strand.
ATTTATTAAAAACACAACCTTAGATAGCGATGTAAAGTGCTTAAAATGTTATGCACAGATTTCAGTTGCACATGTTGGAAAGCATAAAAATGCAGATATCGTTGGCCGTTGCTTCTAGTAGTAGCAAAGTTTCGTCCTTTTTTCATAAGGGCACATTTAGAAACGAAGAACAAAAGCTAGCTGCGATTGAATGTGCTTGGTCATACTACAACGTCATCCACAATCAATCCTTTCGTTCTATGGATTACACTAGTAAGCTAATGAAAAGTTGCTTCCAACAGAAATTTGCATGTACTAGAACCAAGCCTGAAAGTATTGTGTGTAATATTTTACATTATACTCCATACAAAATGATCTTGGAATGGTCAATTCTGTAACAATCTATACCGATTGTTGAAATCGCGGGAGAGTAAAAATTTATCCTATACTCGTAAGATATTTCATGAAAGACAAGGGCATTCAAGTAAAACATTTGGAAGTTCAAGATCTTCCAGGTGAAACTTTAGACATTATATCCGAAAATATTATTAAAACAGTTGACTAATGCGATTTAACAAGAAAAGTAATGGCAATGTACCCTAACAACGTCTTTCATAACGTTCAACAGTTACGTAAAATATCTGTAGTTGGGGTGAACTATGGTGCTCATATCCATCATAACTGTATTCAATTATCAGCAAACTGCTTGCCTATTGACATCGAAGACATTAGTGTGAAAATTTATGGCCATTTCTACATTTATACTGTTCGAGTTGAATAATTAAAAGAATGTTGTGAGTTTGTTAATGTTGAATGCCAAAAACTGTCGGTATGCAGTAAAACCAGATGGTTAGTGATGTTACCTTCGATAGAAGGAATATTAGAAATGTTTAAACCGTTTACCTTTTCTCTCAAGAAAAATTTCTAATTGATTCTTAGTAGTTTTAAAAACATTTTTTGGCTATGGATTCTTCACTCAAGTTACTACATTTCATAAACATGTGCTGCAAGTGGAGTCTGAAAAATCTTCAATGGTAGAAGCATGCATGATTCTATCAAATTTAAAGCAACAATTAATAGAACCTAGCCGTAACTCAATTTAAAACGTTAGGACTATGTTTTATACGTATTACTTATATAGTGTATTTGGATAATGCACGCAAGCGTTTAGTTGGGTAATTATTGCTAGAAAAAGAACTTCTGTGGTCAGATGTTGGAAACTTATTAACTGTTTTTCTAAAACAACGCCCATATAGACGATTTGTAGCTTTTTGATGAAATTGTGTACATTAAAAAATATACCGCGTGTCCTGATTTCGTTGTTTTAGCTGTTTTTTACGTTATCGTGATTATCAAAGATAGAAGTTTGCAATTTTTACATTCACGTATTGCTTTGTTGACCTAGATTTCATGGCAAAAGCACTTTTTTCATCTTATACCTCGCTTAATACTGTTACACTGATATATTTCGTCAATTATACTTATATATTGTGAAGTGCCGAATTCAGGGACGTGCTTAAAATTTTTCTAGGTGTTGCGGTTTTTGAGTAACAATATAAACTTGAATTTTTTTTCAAGGAAACAGTCATGTGTAGCTCTTTCTAGTACCTAATCAGAATACATAGCTATGAATGAAGCCTGTAAAGAGGCTCTCTTTTTAGTTGGCTTTATTGATGAATTTATAAAGCGTGATGGACCCTTAATTTTATTCAATGATAGCCAAAGTGCACAGAAGTTGTTGAAAAATCCTGTTCATCAAAATAGAACTAAACACACAGATACCAGGTATCATTTTGTCAAAGAAATCATTAGTACAAACAAAATCAAAATAAATTATATGTCGACTGACAAAATGATTACTGATGTTTTAACTAAGGGACTCCATTGTCCAAAACATATATTTTGCATTAAAAATTTGGGTATTATATAGCATTGCTGATTTAAGGGGAAGTGTTGTAATTCTGAACGTAACCTAGCAATCAAGTTGGTATTAGTTTAAGTTTAGAAATTGTTGGCAATATGTTTTTTAACTATCGGTTTATTTTTCAATGTTGTATGCCTCTGTAATTTTTGATGGTGTGTAATAAAAGAAGTTTAGTACATTTTATTTATCTCGTCGTTAAAGTAAATTGGAAAACTACAATAAATGAACAAGGTTTAACTTTTTTTTCTCAGCAAGGGAAGAAATATAGTATATAAAGGATATAAAAAATGTAAACTTTTTCTGTGGTAGAGTAAGCAAAAAAATGCTGAAGAAGTGCACGAAAAGGGGGTTTACTTGTGTATATAGTAGAAATTAATGAAGCGCGCGTTCTCTTCATTGAATAGTCAAGTTGAACGGTTGACCGTAGTATCATTGAGTAAAAATGATTTTTTACTCAATGGTAGTATAGACTACTTAATGTGACCAACGATGGATATGGATAAACCGTACATAATATGTAGGTTATTTAACTAAACTAAATATTAATTACGATTATAGTTACCTTGTATTAATCCTTTTACCCTACTCGTAAATCATCCAATAATTATGAACAAATCAACTCACTATGCCTTCCAGATGCAAAACCGCTAAACTAACTAACAATGCAGAACCCAAAAATATAAAAAAATGCGAGCGACAATTTTCACTTTAGATTAATAAATTAGCACTAAACTATGACAGAAATTATTTCGATAATATTGTTGGCTAGGTACCTATACGTTGGTCGTGATAACTTTATGTTAACCAGACAGAGCAATTTTTCGTTAAAAGGCACGCCAAATTTTTCGTGGAAACAAATTGGCACAAAATTGTGGTATATGAAGGTTTTGTTGTATTAGACCAAAACTTCAATTTGATAGTCAAACTGCTTATAACCCATGTTAATGAATCTTACAGTACTTCTTACTTTTTCTGGCTACTAAAAATATGTTTCCTGTATAGCAGCAACATTTAAATCTTTTAGTTGAATTTTATTCATTTCAAACATATGTTTAGCTTCAGTATTAAATTAGTTTAATTTTTCAGATGGCCACAGTTCCTAAGCAAAAAAAAACGAAACAGTTTATTTTTCTAGTTCAAGTGTTACCATTTTCTCGAAGATTAACAGATAAAAAAGCAAAAAAAAAATTTTTTTAAATAGAAAAATGAAAAAAACAGTTATAGTTATTCTATAGTTTAAAATATTTGTTAACAGTTAAACACTATTATTTGTTCAAATGTTTATTCTTTAGATGTTAATTTAATTTATATTATAAATTAATAAACTTGTTCATTTTCAAAGTATTTTATTCATATTTTCTACAGTAGATCATATTGCGTTCTTTTTGTTTGAATCATCTCAACATACGAGCAACGCAGGGCCGATCTGGACAGGCTAAAATCCCCACGGGAACCTCATCCCCGGGGCCCACCTCGTATGGTTTTCTTATGTCTAATAATCGAATGAAATAGCGTGTATCAAAATTATTGATAATATCATTGAATAAAGGAATATATAAACAGGGACAATCTGTAGATAAAGTTGCGTTCCACTCCAATTATGCCTGTCAACAAACAACACGAAACGCTAAATAAAGCAAATTATTCCTTTACTTGATCATGCGCAATAAGCGAAGTATACCAATAAAAAAGAGTAAAAAAAATGGAAATTAAATCTAGGGTAGCCGAGGTTACCGTAGAATTAATTTCCATTTTTTTTACTCTAGTTCATGCGCAATATTGGAATAATTTCCTTTATTTAGTGTCTGGTCAAACAACTGGTAAAGTGGCGCTCCATAAGCGGATTGTTTTATAATTAATCTTAAATTCTAAACTGGCCTCTGGCTGAGTTATATTTTTAAGCATATTTAAGTAAGCGAATTTATATTATATTACAAGAAGCATTAAAATATAAACCGACATATTGGTGTATCTTTTTATTTAAGTGTAATGAGGGTAATTTGGGTCGTTAAATTGCAAAACAATAACCATATATTTTTCCCTTATACCTACTAGTTGTTCATAAATATTGCATACGTACGGAAGGGGCAATTGTTTGGTTTATTATACGACTAAAAGTGCATGTAGGCATCTAATTTATACGGCGCTGTCGCCGATAAGAAGGTAAGTAAAATATGGTATGATATAAATATGATCCCACTGCCGGCAGGCCGTCTACATTAAGCGCTAAAGAGTGGCTCACTTGTTTAGTTATTTATTACCTCACTCTTAAAATGGTACTTTTGGTTTTAAGGAATCTGCATTGTAAGCATTACATATTTGTTTTAGTGTAGATGCGTCATGAACGGCAAGCAGCTAATCTCATCTTTCATACATAGATCCACAGATTGTTAAAATCAAAAATTGCGTTTGGAATTGGTTGCTTGTTTAACTTATATTTAAAAATTTACGTAGTGTTTAACGATCTTTGTTATCGATAACAGTAAACGCTATTTGCAGTGTACTAAAAGTGCTAGTGCAGTGTGTGAAAGAGGTAAGTTTCCTTGATTCCCCCTCGATAGGTTTTGTAAATTAATATTATGGTACCTTAGGGAATCGGTCATGTACATTTTTCCCATTTCTTCACAGTACTGACTTTCTGAGACAGTTATCGCGTCATCTCGATGTAGATATAATACAGTATACCTACTGTGTTGGTATTCCTTAAAATATGCCAAATTATTCCTGCCTGCCGTGTAACATACAGGTAATTGTACAGATCCAGATGCAGACAATTTGGGAAAAAGGCGTTCTTATCCGAGTAGTGCTGAAAAATGAGCGAAAAATTTAAAGATCAAACTCGATTTGGCAGGCCAGTCAATAGACCAGTCGAAATTAGTTAGCTTTTTCAAAACTTCATCAAATAGTGCTCAACCCTGACGTTGATCGGCCCGACTCTCATAGTAAATTATCGTCAGTCAAACTTTCTTCATTAAAGGACGACAATGACGAACAAATCCAGCCAATTGGTGGTTCGAAAAACAATGAATTGATAGAAAAAAAAGGAAAGAAAAGGCCACGTATTTCATTCCCTCTCCAAAGAGGGAGGGCGGGCTGTTTGAGCTTTTCAACCTCCTTCGGCTACAATCATGAATTTCCAGCGTACATACATACATTACGTATATATGAATGGGGGAATTAAGGATGGGTGTGGTCCGGATGGGATCGGAAGGAATGGAGTTAGGGTTCCGAGGGGGAGAATGCGACCTCAGCATTCGCCTAAGTGGCCGCACATGGTGTATGTATACGCAGTGACCATGCCGCTACATGTGTATGAGGAAAACTCCCTGAAAAAACCTGGTACAAGAGGAAACGTGCAAAATATTCATACTAAACTCAACCAAAAAACATACCATCGATGCTTTGTTTGAAAGCACTAGACAAATAAATAAAAAAATTGTTTAATATTAAAAAGAGTTATAGATATAATACGATTTATTGGAAAACAAGGGATAGCGTTCAGAGGTTAAGGAAGGCGTTTATAATTGATATAACACGTCGATGGAAGGGCGAGTAAATTTTCTAGAATTAATTCTTCTCTTGTTTATGATGAAGTTCTTAACGCACATTGAGACATCTCTGTAGAAAAGGGCATAGAGCGCACAGAAAGTTCTCAATCTAGAGACAGACGCAACCTTATTACATTTTTAAGTAAACAAATTGTCAATCAAATTACGTTAATTATGGGAAGCTTGATCAAAAACATAATAGGCGATGAAATAAGAGAAACCAACATTTTTAGCAAGATGTTAGTGTCTCTGAGCAATGTTCTATTGTTTGTCGATATATTAATGCTTCAAATGATGTGGTAAAAGAAAGGCTGATGAATATGGTGAAAGTTGAATCAACAACAGCGGTATCTCTTAAAAACGTGTTAAAAACGGACTTTACTAAATTAAACCTAGAAATGAAAAACATTATAGGATGTAGTTTTGACGGAGCTGCCAATATGTCAGGTGAATACAGGGGTTTAAGCGCTTTGTTGAAATCTGAATCACCGAATATTATTTAGAACTGGTGTTATTCCCATCTACTGAATTAGGTAGTATCGGATGCTACCCAAGTGAATGCCAAAGTTAAGACATTTTTTAGAACGTTTAACCGCGTCAGTGCTTCTTATCGGAATCTTATAAAAGGATACAAATATGGGACAAAAATACAAAAATAATAAGAGATTGGTAAAATTATGTGACACCAGATGGTGGACTAAAGGTTTAGTATTGCAACATTTGCTAGGGAATAGCGAAACGTTAGAAAACGAATTATATTCCACTCTCCTCATTGTGTTGGAAGAAATCAAAATGTCGAACAAATTTGATTCGAAAACCATTTCAGAGGCATCGGCATTTCAAAATTACTTTGTTAAATATGGAGCCCTTTTGTTAGCAGTGACAACGAGTAGAATTTTGCATGTCTTACTTCAGCGTCAAAATATGTTCAGAGTTATAGAATTGATCCTATTTCCTCATTTAATCTGGTTATGAATGCCAAAAACTCAATTCAGTGGTTTATGAACAATTTTCTAATGTTAAACTAAAAACTGGTACTGATAACTGTTCTGGGAAGAACAGTAACCTAGAGAATTTTTATCTTTTTTTTTGCGTTACTCATTACTCCAGGTAAGCGGGTTATTATATTTTCTGATCTCCTTACCATCCTATGGCTAGGTAGTTTCGTTGTTAAGTACTTTGTTTAAGTCGGTATCCTAATTAAGGGTTTTGGTAAATGTTATTCGTAAGTAACTAATGTCGTCTCGAAATGATAATCTTTCCCTTTGTAGGGAAACAATGGTCTTCTGAAAGTCGTTTGTGTTTGGTAAAGTCGTGGTGTGGGAATGAGATGACTTGTGTTTTGGTAGGGTTTACGGAGACTCTACATTGGTTGGCCCAATTGTAGAAGTTCTGTAGTGTGGTAGAGATTTTATCGTAGGCCGATTGGCTTCCCAAAAAGCAGAATTATCGGGAAACTAAACCAAGGATATTTCGGGACTCGGAATGTGTGAAAAGATTAGGTAAAGTACTGGGACTAAGGCAGAACCCTGGGGTACGTACGGTTGTGGAGTAAAACTTTGGGAGTGGGCTGAGCCTACTCGGGCTCGTACCGTCTTGTCGACAGTAGGAGCTTTGTAATCTCGGGGGAATACCTAAGCTTGAATTTTGTGAATTAGACCCGCATGCCAGACTATGTCAAAAGCTTGATTTATGTCTAAGAAAACAGCTAAGTAACAGTAGCGGTGGTTGAGGGCTTGCGATGTGTCTGCGAGAAGTTTCAATAATGGGTCTTGAAATCTTCTTCTTTGGCTGAATGCCGAATTGGCTGTCAGGTTATTGGATTCTAGTAAGTTTCTCAGCCTTCGAGCTATGATCTACTCAAAACATTTCCCTAGACAGCTGAGGGGGGAGATGGGTCTGTAGGATGTGGGTTTTCTCAAGTCAGGACTATTTTACCTTTTTGGCAGTAGTTGAGGGTTTGTATAGGAGTGAATAGGCAGTAAAATTGTTCGTCTAAGACTATCTCAGACAAATTGGAGTTTCGAAATTCTTCAAGGTCCTGCTCTAGACTACATTTAAAAGCATCATCGAACGAAGGCTCACTTGGAGTAGTGTAGACGGATTGTATGTGTAGGCCGAAGTGTTTGGTCTTACTTTGGTCGCTAGAAATTAAACTGATAACGGAAGTTAAGTTGGTGACTGCTCTCTCGATATCGTGGAGAGTGTGGATTTCGTTATTTCGCATGATCGTTAAATTCTGAATTTATCTTACGCACACCTCAGCATTCTTTAGTCCTGAAACGAGCTATTAGATTGAATATAGTGGTTTCCATTGAACTATTTTATTGTTCGGGTCAGTTGGACGTTATCTAAAATATTAAGATTTGGTTAAATAAACCAATTCTTCGTACAAAATTTACTTACAAAATATACAGAAACTCTTGTACTATGACGTTTATAAACTGCCTTTGGACATTCAACTTCAGTTAGATTTCTGTATAAAGAACTTTAATGTAAGTTTTATTTCATATGTGTTTACATTAATTTGTGTGTTATTGAGTAAAACAAAGTCGGTAAGTGGAATGAGGATCTCAGAAATGAACAATAATCAAAGTCGGTTAACGGGTTCTTGAGTTTCATTGAAAATAAGAAAATCGAGTCCCTATAGCGAGTTAACGAAGCAACTTTGGATATAGACAAAATAGAGTAAACGTCCTATTCTTAGCTTAAGGTTATCTGGTATCAAGGTGTACACACAATTCGGAGACAATATGTGTTTTGGCACAGACACATAAGACTCTTCAATAAGGTGCACGTACATACGGCCTTAGGTTTAAACTATTTTGCTTATTTTGAAACATGTTTAAATGGCATTAGTACACCGCACAGACAAATAACCGCAAGAGGCTACTAGTTCGTCGTTAGTCATAATTTTGGTTACGTTAAACAGTAAGTCAAGTAGGGTAATATTTTTGGACATCACCCTATCTTAAATCGGGTAAAAGTACGCTAACAGTCTCCTACAGTCGCACACATTGCTATCTACTTAGGTCTAATCTAAAACGTAATGCTCCAAGCATACTCAAGTATGGCTTGAATTAAATTGAAATTCTAAATTTCGAATTAAAATAAAACTCACCGTCCCTTTCTTAATTGATATTAAACACTTAATTAACCAGTACAAAATTGATTAGCACTCTTTTAGCACCTATAAACTATTTTTTTTTCAGATAACGCATAAAAGAAACTCAATAATTAGCTTTAAGAGTTGTCTACTTTATCAATGTAAAGAGTCCATGTACACCACAATAAATTTGAGATCAACAATAAAAGTGCTTGTCAAATTCACCTCTTAAAACTTAAATACATAATTTGCTTTCTTTCACTTCAACAAAAGCGCTTTCGAGAAATAAAGGGCGGCAACATGCCCTGTTTAATTAATCAAAACCTTAACAACAATATACTCGATTTAGCATGTCACCAACGACTAATGTAGAAAATTCAATAATAAAAAAAGGTACAATAAAGTATACCAGTTAAATAACTAAATAATTACGTAAATGTAACGGATATGAATATTTCAATAAACAAATATTAATTTAAACAAGTACAAAAGCCGGCAACCTACATTTTTATAATCACCAAGGTTCACCAATTTTCAAATAACAATATTTATATTTATCACAGACAAATTTAAAATAAAGTGCTTAAAATTTTTAACTTGCTTTAGTTACAGAATAAAGGGATAGAACCAGTACCAGATGCTTAAGGTTGCCCCAGATCTATCTCGGAACGATCGCGTAAGTTCTCTACGTGTCCGTAAATTTTGCTTCTCATCACAAGCTCAATATTCTTCGTTACTCAAAAATCTTAATTCTACAATGTGACAACTTTTGCCGTCGCAAGTTACACAGTTTCTTTGAAGCAATAAATAATACTTGAATTACATACAACAAAAACTTCTCATCTGTCACCCGATATTAGCGCTTAATTAGTTAAACCACCCCTTTTGTTTCTTGTAAAGGTTTTTAAAAACCGTTCAAAATTATTTTCCCCCTAAGTGATACCAGTGCATCAGAAAAACTGGCCTGAGAAATCATAGAAATACGCAAAAGGCGAAGCGGGTATAACGCTTTTACCTACGGTGGACGGTCAGTTGTTATCAAAGTTGTCGGTGAACTGCGGTTGGACTATCGCGGCATAATCGAGTTACTCGAGCGCCAATCTAGGTAAATGGTGATATAGAGGCCTAGATTCCTCTTCGCGGAGAATTAAAGGGGTAAAAGCGGTCCAAGTAGCGTCAGTGAAGATGTCGGTCTACCAGAGTTTCTGAAGATTTAAATCGGTGCCGGTATTAGGACTTGTGTCGCTGTTGAGTCAGAAATACGCGGTCTCCAAAATAATTCAGTTACCAAAAAATAAAACTCCTGATACGTAGGTCGGAAGCAAATGTTTTCTATGTCGGATAAATAACAAAAAAAATAATTTTATAAGTTGGAAATTAAACAACAAAACGATTCGTCAAACAAAAAAAAATATAAACCAAACTCTCGGTCTCAGTAAAGAAATTAATTTTGTTATCGCGGGTAAATGGGAAAAATTAAATTAATATTTCTCTTACAAGAAAAATTGGTGGTTATGGAGCGAGGACTCATCCTCTAATTCATTCAGGCAGCTGAAAAAAACAAAACGCACTATAGGGCTTAGGGCTTGGCGATGTCAATTAATAAAACAATTTTTCGCCAACGGTGGCGGAGAAAAAAAACCTAAATTTCTGAAAAAAAAAATATAACAAACAAGAACCAAAAACGCATTCAGGACGGTAAAGAAATAAACTAATACTTTTTCATACACGGTCAGCTAGCAATGAAAAAAAAATTGTAGTGGTAAAACAAAATTAACAACTCCAGGGATTAAAATAATTAACAGAATCAACGAAAAATATATATAGTTGACAAGGGCGGCGGAAAACCAAAACTAAATTCGTAAAAAGAATATAAGTTAAAAATGTCGTTTGTATAAACAGGCTATAAAATAATAAACTAATTAACCCTTGTAATCTGTTTGAGAAGGCCCAATGGTACAACTAAAATAAATGTTATGATCTGACAACTCATATAACAGATCGTACAAGATCCAAAATTATAAAACAAAATCAGAAAAAATATTGGTAGTTAATAATCGGCTACTTGCTGCTAATAAAGAATTATGTTAGTCGATACAGAATTAATAACTGTAGTGGGTGCAATATTTGTATCACCCGGTATATACACGGGTATCGCTTGTGGCGGAAAACTACAATTAAAGTCCATAAACAAATAGAAACACAATGTGTTTGTTAGGCACTAATAAAGGCGGCTATATAAAACAAAAATTATCGAGCAATTTATTCTTTTAAGACTTAACATAAAAGAAAAATCCTGATTACAAAACTTAACCAGCTCAGCTACAGAATAGAAATCGCGTCTATGTAAATGCTTACACTAAATTTCAAAAATTAAAGTGCAATCGCATACAATGAAAAGATATTTCTGCAAATGTTCGTAATTGAACTTAAAATTAATCTATAAGCAGTTACCCCGTATAAAAGAAATTCTAATCATAACGTGTAAATTAATGGTAGGCCTGCAAATATTTAGGCCAAACTTAATGTTGTTTGAAAACAATTTTATTTGTAAACAGTTACCCACGGATAAAATAATTAACGTACAGATAGCCAGCCTAATATTAGTAGCAAAACGGACTTAGTTAAGACGGAAACGGTAGTGTTTCTCAGCCGCCGAGAACACGCTTATCGGATAGTAATAGATCAGGCATGAATACGCACTCACAAAACTCGTAATAATAATCTTCACTCTGGCGGTGTTAAACGTCTCGTATTCAAAAGAGATAACAAAATTTGTTTTATACCTGAACTATTTCGATGTTCAAATGGAGAAAACGTTACATATTAAAATTGTGAATTTATATACTTGAAATCATTTAAAATAAAATTATTGCATCTTGCATTTCAATTAATCAAACTGCGTGTACGAGCATTGCACTGGAATTCATTCACTAGATCAATTTTTTGAAATTAGAAAAATACCGGGCGGTCACATAAACAACAATTTGTCACAAAGTAAGGATTTGTTTCAAATCGTTACACGGGGTATTGTCTCCACTACAATCACAACACGTTTTATACGCTCACACGATTCCAAGGGTGGTTTAACACACTAACCCGCGCTCTCGATCTGGTTATAAACGACTGACTCGACTTAAGCCTCGACGCAAAATACCTTTTCGCGACTTCCTCAAAATTTTAAGAACCCTAGCTAATTCCTTTACTAAAAATTCATTCAAACAGTTCGCGCGGTAAAAACAAAAAAATTTCCATGGATCTGAAGTAAAAAAATGTTAGTCAGCCTTAACCTCTAACAACTTGTTAAAACGTAATTGCATGTAACCCAATATGTTTTCGTTCGATTCCCTAAATTGAACAATATAACTTAAATTAACTCGCACAAGATTTCTATTAGCTTCATTTATAATTCTTATCTATAAAAAATTTCAAGCGTACTGTCGCCACGTTAATTTTTGTCCCTGACACAACAACTGCTACAAAGAAATGGTTCCGATGACGCAATTTCCTCGTAATTAATAAACTAATAAACAAAAAATCAGCTAACATTAGGATCACCTGACACATGCTAAAATAGAAACTACTCCCCTTAATTCTTTTACTACGTTTATTTTGAATTGAATATGTAATAATTTATTACAACTTCCAATAAATCTAGCAACGCAAGCTCAATCCCACCTTGTGACTAAGACTTCCTAAACTTTACATATAAAATCACCTGAATTTCCAATAAACTCTTACAGCAAAACCAAAAATCCTAATTTACTCCTATACATTCTACACAAGATGATACAATTGGATTCTTTGACGAAGTGGAAAAAAAACGCTTTCTGACATGTTAAGCTGTTTAAAAGTAATTACAGGCACGGGTGTACGAACGGACGACAAAGAGCGCATAATAGTAAATTTTTCTTTGAAAAATTCGCTCAAAATTAATTAAAACAAATTAACATACTTAGCTTTTGGCTTTTGAAATGGTGTATTTTTACATAAATCTATAGGTTTCGATAACAATTACAGTTATCGTCTTCAGTAAGTGGCAATATCTCTAAGAATTGCTTGAGATTTTAGAACAAATTTACGACATATGGAAACGCAAACATACTCCTGCTATTGATATAACAGTTTGATAAACATATAAAGCCAACTATGGAATTTAATGGTGTTTTCTCTGTGCAATAACAATTACAATTATTAACAATAAATTATTTCTTTGCTAGATTTGACTAGATTGTTAATTGGAATGTCAAGTTTCTATTTGTGAATCCTTTTTTCAATTTCACTTACATCATAATTTGATTAAATTTTGTTAAAATTGTTCTTTCGTTATAACATTTATCACCGTTAGCCTTCGACCGTTAGAGGGTGTTCTGATTTGCCATCTTCAAGGCAGTTTAATGATACTTGATTTCTTAAGGATCTAGTTATTCTTTGCTAAAACCAGATTCCGTAGTTGGGTTTATACGTTTATCTAACTGTTATCTTAACCCTTTCACTGCGGCATGCATTTTTTGGAGTTTACTACCGTGTGCGGCTCCCAAACAGCGCCGTGGCTGGAAACGTTTCTCGCAGCTTGGGTCAGCAGATTTCGAGTGTTACTTTTAAACAGAAGCGTATCATTTAAATTATTTTGAATTAAAACACAGCATATATTACAATACGTTTATCAATTTTCATTTACAGATGCATAGAAATAAATCAAAAATAACAAAAAACAACTATTGATATAAAAATTTAAAATAAAATAAATTAATAAAAAGTCATAATAAAAATAATGCAAAAATACACACAAACTAACAAAACAAGCAGACGTTCCGTAAATACTAACAATTTTTTTAAATGTGGTATTGTTCAAAACATGGTACTACACAAATTGCAACATCACACTTTAAACATCTGAAAGTGGTTTCTTTGCGCTTTCGGTTCTTAGAACAAACCACGCAACGTCTACATATAAGCTTATTTTGTTTATTACGTTGATACGTTATACTTGGGAAGTTCCTTTCCATTAGACGTAGAGGAGATTTTTCATTTTCGTTGCTTCCTACAGATCGAGTCTTTACTTTTTTATGCTCTTCCATCAATTGCTGGATCAGCTGTAATGGAAAATTAATCAGGGGCAACTTTTTTCCAAGTTTAACTTGATACAAAGCATGTACATTTAGTATTGACATGCCCAATAAATGAAAAAATACTTTTTTATAACATTTAATTTAATTTAATTTTCGGACTGTTTCTGTGGAACTATAAAGCATATCGCATCGATCCACTGCACCCATAGTTTTGTTGTATTCTAGGATACATGCGGGTTTTCTAACTTCAATGACCCGTTATTGTGAAAAGGTACATCTTCTCCATGAAATGTCGTAAGCATGAAAACCTCTCTTTTATCCTTCCATTTTAATGCTAAAATATTATCCGTCCACGCATGTTCTACTTCATCAGTTTATAATTTTTTTTAAGGGGGGGCATGTAAGCTCTATTTCCTTTAACCGTTCCACATGCATTAATTTTATTTTGATGAAGTACAGAAAAAAGAAAAAAGAATATCAATTATCGAGGAATATACTATGTCCTTTATACATGTATGGCTCTGCGAGGTTAAAACTGTATTTGCTTCCATATCAAGATTTCCTTCATATTCCTGAAAGTTATTGCCGGTACATATGATAAAGTCTAATATATATATATATATCCAGTTTTGCAGTCAAACAAAACAAAAAACTTTATTCCAAATCGGTGACGCTTCGACTAAATATATTGCTTGTAACTGATTCGTCCCATGAACAGTATCAAGCTCTCATTTATACATAGATTTTGGTAAGGATGCAGATTTTTTTGAAAAGAAGATTTGAGAGAATCGACCACCGTTCTAATTTTGCAGAGACGACCATCGTTTGAATTGTTTTGTTCTTCGTTATTAGCAAAATGAAGATTACGCAGGAGAAGGATAATCACGAGATAAATTTGATTAAATATTGGTGTAGCAATAAGGGGATCGGCGGCCCAACAGTCATTTATTTTTCGTTTCCATTAACATTGAAACAGCCAGGAAAACATAAAGTTCATCATTATTAGTGAGCTTCCACTTACTTTGACGAGAAGTGCTTGCTGAAGTTTGTATGGTAAGATCAGCAAAACAATTTGTTTCGTTTAGTACGTGTTCCAATAAAGTTTCAGAAAAGAATTGCTTGGAATACATAATTGAACTTGCATTCGAATCAGGCGTGTTTTTTGATTCCGAATTAGCAGCATTGTAGTCGTGAATAATTGGTTTAAATATATGGTTACCACAGAAAAAGTCTTCAGTAAGCTTTGGTACTTTATTTGATGGACCATCGTCTAAAACGCATTTGTTTATCTTTACTGATAATTATTAGATACTTTAATTTCTTACCTGCCGAATCACCCTCGGTTTATGACACATCTAAATAATTGTCTCTTGTCGGTACTTCTAATTCAGCTTCTGTTTCAGACGCTTCATCTTTGTCATTCGTAGACACATCACTTTGATCTTCATCGCTATTCATCAATATTTCCAATAGTTCTTCGTCAGTATAAAACTTTCGTTTTCCAGACATTATCTACTATTTAAATAATATGGTATTATTTAATTTTTGTCACCACTATTGTGATTTTGGTCAAACGATAGCCAATTTCAATCAGGTTATAATATTTTTGTTTGTATTTCATTTAATATATGACTTTGAAAAAACAGACCACACATAATTATTTATAATTGTTAATAATCTGGAGAACAACGGACTTTAAATTCATTGTCAGCGTTCATAAATCCACTTATTAAAAAAACAAATCGGCAATGCAATGCGTAAAAAATAATAAACACTTACCGTTGAATTTTATTATGATTTTATTTAATATACTGGGTGAATCATGACGAACTTTACATACTTATACCATATATAGAGTCCCTTATGGGGACCATCATGCGACCATTAAAAAGTATCAACTACGCGTTCTCAAATCTTAAAAATTCCAGGACCGAATTCGGAAAAATTAATTGGGTCTGTTCATATTTAAAAGTTCACCCTGTATACCATTTTTTAACATTGTAATTAGTGATTTTTAAAGTACCCAAAAACAATGAAAACCATGTGTGAAACATTTTTGTCGCACTTTTATTTCATTTTTAATAAACGTTCAAATTTGGGTGAAATTGTAAATCCGCCATAGCTTGTCACATGATAATGTAATAATTAAAAAGAAACATTGTCAGTGGCAGATATTTTAACTAAAATTAGTACAGAATACGTGAACATTGCTTTATCTACATTGCTACTGTTCAGGACCGGATTAAACAATTTTTAAAAATTTAATTAGAACGTAGCTGGAAGAATCAAAATACTCAAATAAATTGAAAATTGCTTCATCTGCATTAGAAATGTTTTATTATTAAATATCAGATGAATAAATTATAAATAAACTACAACTCATAGTAATAATAAGTAATAAGAAACGACTGTTAAGAAATTTTAAAATTAAAACTATATAACATGAAAACGTAAATAATTTGAAAACACAAATACACAATAATTTATAAATAATTACAAACGCTAGTAATTAATAAATCTTCTCTATTTCGTGTTGTAATCATTTACATTCTCACATTATTTTTCTGCAAAATAATGTGAGGAGTCACATTCTTAACTGATTTCCATTTTTTTCTAATGTTGGTCAATCTGCGTTTCGCGATTGTCGAACTTCTCTAACCTCAAATTAAAATTAAACACGAGAAATGCTCTTTATAAATGTGGAAATATCGAATTGTATAACTTAACACTTTTTAAAAACAATGTAATCAACAAATAAAAAGTATTCATTGTGGTTAGTAAACGTACAATTATTGTACACTTGGGTGTTAATGAAATATTTTCACTGTTCCATAATTTTACACCGTGACTAATGGTACATCGGGAGTACGAAACCTTTTCGTACAGCCGAAACCATATGATTGTATGTGATGGTGTAGAAGCCATCCGGACGAGGATAAATGTATAGACAACGACATTAGTTTAGGTTAGATAAACAAAACTACTGTAATCTAACAGAATTAGATTACATAAACACAAATACTGTAATCTAACATCTACATTAGATATACAAAATCGGTTTGAATAAGTATCACTTTCAATGACAAAATGGTAAAAGGCGTTTGGCGCAGAAGCAGTGGTACTTGCCTGGCATGCGGATGCAATTTTTTTTTATTAGGTTACAGTAGTTTTGTTTATCAAATCTACGTTTGTTAGATTACGGTAGTTTTGTATATCTAATCTAAGAAAATTTCCTAACCTAACTTTTCCGCTGTATGAAAAATTTTCGTACTCTCGATGTACCATTAGTCACAGCGTTTATTTAATTTATAATTATGCTGTCAATGTCAATTATTATTTTTAGTGTTGCCAATTTCAAATCATTAAACTAGTGAAAATTAAATTTATTTATAAAAGATCAAAGTGTTTTAGTAATCGAATTACTCAACAGAGAAAACGTTATAAAATACACGTTGCAGAAGGGCCATTCACTTACTCGTCAGTTCGACCACTCGCAGCTCCACCGCTCGTTGTCGAATTCCTGCCTCGTGCGCGAATTGGCTACCTTCTGCAACTTGTATTTTAATGTACCATTATTCTTCCAAATATGGCATGAGAAATACTTACGTATGGATCAAGGTAGACTGTGATATTTTGACATTTCTTTTACCTAATTGTTATTTGTAAACATTACTGGTATTATTTATTTATTTAAATTAATATTTCATTTTTTGCATCTATTTTACAATATTGTTAGAGTTTTTGTTATTTTTTAATTAAAATGCCACTTCAATTTTCAAATGCAGAGTATGCAGACATAATTTTGTATACGGATTCTGTAATGGAAATGGTAAAGCTGCTGCCAGTAAATACGAAAACAGATTTTGTGGTCGCCGCGTTCCCAGTCATCCAACGTTTCGATCTGTGTTTAGTTATTTGCGAGAAAATGGCACTTTCCCAAAAGCAAATACAGAAAGAAATGTTGATGATCTACAGGACGACAATATTGTTGATGCTGTCCTTGCGAATCCAACAAGAAGCACCAGGAAAGTAAGTGGAGTACTTAATGTTACCCAATCAAAAGTAAGTAGAGTCTTACGAAAAAATCGTTAAACCCATACCATATACAAGTAATGCAGCGGCTACATTCTGGAGATGAAATCCACAGGTTGCAATTTTGTAGGTGGAATGCAAATCATAGAGTAGAACTATACAGGACATTGTTCACAGTTGAAGCACAGTTTACAAGGGATGGGATAAATAATTCTCGTAATGCACATGTGTGGGCAGAAGAAAATCTCCATGTTGATGGTCTTGGTTTTTTTATGGTCCTCTAACAGGACAAGTTTACTTAGAATGTTTACAAAATACTTTTCCTAACTTACTTGTCCACATAGGAATCCGAGGGATGTATTTTCAACATGATGGGGTATCGCCTCACTTTTTAGTTGCGGTAAAAAATCATTTAAACAATTTATGGGAACAGGTGGATCGGACCTGCAGGTCCTGTTTCATGGTCTTCACGGTCCCCTGATTTCACCCTGAAGACTATTATGTTCGGGGACGATTGAAAGAGTTAGTTTATTCGGAAAATATTAATTCCCGAGAACAACTAATTAATAAAATTCTCCTGTGTACGAATGTGGTTAGAAATGATCCTCTGACAATTCGCAAATCGATAAGACATTTCACAACCCGGCAACAAAGATGCGTAGAGGCTGCTGGGTTTCATTTCGAAAATTTACTATAATTTATTATCACCATTTTCTTGTTTACATTCTAGTAGTTATGGATATGCTTTAGTTTTAGTTTTATTTTCAAATTAGTTTGTTATTGTTATTAGCTACAATTTAGTTATTGTTCTTGGAATTCAATTTAAATTAAATAAGACATGATTACCTTAATACATATGTATTTTTTATAACTACTGTATTTTTTTTTTATGATTGAGAACCTGAACAGGCTAAATTACGCCTATCGTGCTAAAGCACTCGGGAACACTTAGGAGGATGGATAGAGGGATTATGAATTGCCAAACAGGAACTAGGAAGATCATTCTAGAGTTTAGAAGCCGTGTAGAAAAATGTGGATTGCACCTGTTTGGTACGACAAGTGGAGATTTATACTACATACTGATGATGTGAATGAGCGAACCGAGTGTTTCTCGCAAAGATAGCCCGAGATGGTATCAAAGAATATAATTCAACAGCACAATAGCCCTTGTAATAACGATAATACAAAGAAAGAACTGAAACCATCCTTCTATGCTCAATGGACTGTATGTGAGAAGTTAAGGACGGGTCATTTACAAGCCTAATCGCTCTCTTTTGAATACGATCAACGATATCGAGAGCGTATTGGGGAGCACTAACCCAGAGGTGAGAATTATATTCCAGATGAGGCCGAATTTGGGCCTTATACAGCAGAAGGAGTTGTCGAGAGGTAAAGTACTGCTTAGATCTGTACAAATAGCCTATTTTACGAGCAGCTGTTTTGGTAGCTGACACAAGATGGTCAGCCCATGAGAGATTTGAAGATACAGGCATACCCAACGGAGTAATAGAGTCTGAAAACTCAAGAATTGAGCCATTCATACACACAACAGGATCTTTTTTGGCGGACACAAGGCAACCCTGAGTTTTGTTAGCATTAAATTTAACTAGATTATTGCTTCCCCATTCGAGAATACGTTGAATGTCTTTGTTGATTGAATTTGCCATTTCAGCTTTAATTTCTTGATTTGACATAGAAGGTGGATTATCACTATGAGTAGACTGAGATGAACTACAGTGAAGAGTGCTATAGTCAGGAAAGCAATGAATGGTGTTAGTTGTTGAAGGAATAAGGTCATTTATGTACAGCAGAAAAAGTGTAGGCGGTATAACGGATCCCTGTGGTACGCCCGCGTTAATGCTAACTTCTTTTGAAAAAAAGCCATCAACTACGACACTTATTCGTCTTTTATCAAGGAAACTAGAAACCCAGTTGATGAGCGTATCATTTAACCCAAACGAGGTGAGTTTGGCAAGTAAACACTTATGGCGAACTTGGTCAAATGCCTTTGAGATATCTAAAGCGACTACAACTGTTTCACCGGACTGCTCTACTGTATTGTTCCAAACTTGGGTCACATATGAAAGAAGATCACCTGCTGAACAACTTTGCCTAAACCCATATTGGTGGTCACTAAGGAGTTTGTTAGTTTCAAGGAACGTGAGCAGTTGCTGATTTATGGCTTTGTCCATGATTTTAGACAAAATAGAAGTGATGGCAATTGGGCGGTAGTTTGAGGGATCGGTCTTATCGCCTTTTTTGGGAATAGGTTGAACATTTGCTAACTTCCATGATGAAGGGAATTCCCCAGAAGACATAGAGGTCATATAGAGCTTAGATAGGACTGGTACTAGTTCGGGGGAACATTTCTTTAAGACAATAGTTGGGATACCGTCTGGGCCAGTCGCCTTATTGAGATCAAGCCTACTGATGATCGATTCCAAGAGCTTGTACCGAAAATGAATTGGTTACACAGCGTATGAAGAGGAATTGACTAGGGGCACATCTTTTCCAGAATCATTGAGACACGAGTTTGATGCAAACAAATCCACAAAAACGTTGGCTTTGTCTACAGAATCAGCAACTATCGATCCGTCAATACACGTCAGGGGGGAAATGAAGAAGTTCCAAAGTTTTTACTAATGGCTTTAGCTAAAGACCAAAATTTACGACTGCCTAAAGGAGATGTAGCTAGTTCCTTGCATTTTCGTTGTTCGAACAACTTTTTAGTTTTAGTGATTACACTTTTGCAGATATTTCTAGCACCAACGTATTCCACATGAATCTCGACCGATTTATTAGATTTCCATTTAATGTAACATTTATTTTTTAAAGATATTGCATCAGCACAAGCCTTATTGCAAAAATAAAATGAGGAGTGATCTTTAGAGCTTAATAATTATTAGCAATTGTAATTATTTATAAATTATTGTGAATTTGTGTTTTCAAATTATTTACGTTTTCATGTTATGTAGTTTTAATTTTAAAATTTCTTAAAGTCGTTTTTTATTACTTTTTATTACTATGCGTTGCAGTTTATTTATCATTTATTGATCTGATATTTAATAATAAAATTATTTCTAATGAAGATGAAGCAAATTTCAATTTATTTGAGTATTTTGATTATTCCAGCTATGTTCTATAAAAATGTACAGAGTGATTCTCTTTTAAAAATTTAATTTTTAAAAATTGTTTAATCCGGTCCTGGAAACAACACAAAGGGACAGTAACAATGTAGATAAAACAATGTTTACGTATTCTGTATTTATTTTAGTTAAAATATCTTCCACTGACAATGTTTCTTTTCGGTTATTACATTATTATGTGACAAGCCATGGCGAATTTACAATTTCACCCAAATTTGATCGTTTATTAAAAATGAAATAAAACTGTGACAAAATGTTTTCATTGTCTATTTGTGTACTTTGAAAATCACTAACTACAATTTTAAAACATTGTATACAGGGTGAACTTTTTAATATGAAGAGGCCCAATTGGTATATGGTATAAGTATGTAAAGTTCGTCATAACTCACCCTGTATAACTTTGAAAAAACAGACCATATATAATTATTTGTAATTGTCAATAATCTGGAGAATAGCTGACTTTAAATTCATGGCCAGCGTTCATAAATCCACTTATTAAAAAAACAATCGGCAATACAATACATAAAAAATAATAAACCCTTACCGTTGACTTTTATTATCCTCTTAATACACTAAATTGACTAATGCAATACAATACGCAATAACCAAATGAACATTACACGGCACTGACAAGTTTGGTCGTCCCCGGCCTATTCCCGCAGTAAAGACACATACAATTTTCATGACGCCTTACGACATCTAGCGATAATGGGAGGCAAAGATTAATAAGTAAAAATCTACTAACGAACGTATACGCCCGGCTCTCGCATTTAAACCTTCCGGAAACAGAGCGGCTAGTGTAGTAGTGACACGACCTGCTTAGCATTCGGAAGGTCGTGGGTTTCATTCCCGTTACCATCTACCTTGTATGAGGGTTTTTTAGGGGGTTTTCTTCATGCACATGTAGCGGCATGGTCACTGCGTATATGCACACCATATGCTTAGACGAATGCTGGAGTAGTATTTTCCCCCTCAAAACCCTAACTCCGTTCCTTCCGATCCTAACCTGACCACACCCACCCTTAATCCCACCATGAATATATACGTAATGTATGTATGTATGCTGGGAATCGATGATTGTGTCTGAAGGAGCTTGGAAAGGTCAAACAGCCCGCCCTCCCCCTTGGGGAGGGAATAAAATGCGTGACCTTTCCTTTCCTTCCTTTCGTTTATACACGGTTCCGGCACGTAGATTGCCACTTTCTGGTGCGGCTTGGAACGGTTTCCACAGTGAAAGGGTTAATAGCCGGCTTATGTTTGCGTTTTCATATTTTTCATATTTCATACATTTGTAACGCCTCTTTCTTTACAATAATTCAATTTAAAAGGGTTCAATTGAATTTACTTCGGTCTAGCTCAAATCGGGTCTTGTCTTAACAAGACAGGGGTGGTTCGTATCGTGGTGCTCAACACTGTACTCTTTGAATAATACAACAAAACTATTTTAAACGTATATTACCTATTGTTTTATAAATCTAAGATAATCTAACCTACAGGAAATAACAATAATATAACAAAATTGACAATAATATAACAAAACAAATCTTATTGGGTGTTACCCGGGATGTCCTGGTTAGCACCGCCCGTTTGGCTGGTCCCCCGTGGACAGTAGTGGTTGCCATTGGATCCTGAGCCGTTTCTGTGGAAATATAAATTATTGTTGTTCAATGGTCGGTGTGTTATGACCCAAAAATCCTACTAATGACAATTTAATTTTGTCTATTAGTACCGTTCAGGCCTGCCCTGTACACGGTAGCCTGGTATTTGTTCAGGTGGCGCTATGTAAAATTCTATATATTTTAGATCAGCTGGGGCAACGAACGCGTAGGTGTCTTTAAGCAGGTCAAAGAGAAAATCAATAATTTAAAGTAACCATGGTGCGCATGACTATGCTTATACGCGATTTGGCTTTCAGACTGACTGGATGAGCTCAGTACTTGGAATGCTTTATACAGGATAGGTTACTATTTACATGCATTAAATGCATATTGTACGTACCCGTTTAATTATCTAACCTAACTAAACAAGCTGATCTCAGGATTTCTTAATTAATGGAGAACGTATTTACAGTAATGAAATGAATATCTAACATTTAATTATGCCCGAAAATAAATGTATTAATTCTAAATAAGAAATACAGGGAAGACGGAGTTTATCATAATCTTTTACGTTAATAATTATTAAAGATTGCTTCTTTATTAATTGTTATAAACGAATTAATCGGAGGCGAGTTTACACGACCTTTTAGGACTGCGTGTAATAAATTGAACAATTCTGAGAATTGTTTCCGACGGAATGCAGGTGTTTCAAGTAAGTGATTTATATGCGATTGCGAGACGCAGGAGCACGTTTAATGTAATTTATCACGTAGACGCACCACGGGTTCGTCTTTATATGTGGAGGATCACGCGGGTGATCTCTATGAATGCGGCTTCTGGTATTGAGATTACCTCTAGGTCAAGGTGTCGCTTGTCTGTATTGCTATTTTCCTCAGGATCAGGTCGGTGTATTGTATGTGTAATGTATGTGTAATATCTGGTTAATGGAGAGCCCTTGCTAAGATTCTGGGTCCAGCCCGTCGGCTGCTGTACCAAGGGATCTCCCTGGTGGAGCGGTAGAATTTGAGCGAGTACCATTCTTGCCACTGGAGTAAATGGAAGATGCCTTCTGGGCGTTAGCCCGAAGTAGCAACGTCCTGGTTTGTGTGTATGTGTGTCGAAGGCAACTTCAGGCTTTACAGCCTGTCGTCTACTTCTACTGTGTGTACTGGTTGCAGAAGGTAACTTCAGGCTATACAGCCCGGCGTATACTTCTAGTGTGTGTACTGGAACGGTTAGATAACTTTAGGCTCTGCAGCCCGTCGTTTCTCTAGGTGTCTGGTGTAATGTTTTAGAAACGTGGTGCAATAAAACTTACGTGCTGTTAACCTTAGCGTAACTCAACCAGCAGTTTGATTGAACAAAGCTGATTGACGGGTGACGGCGGCGAAGTAACGCGACTAAAAATGCACGATGATTCAGGATAAACGGATGCGGTAATCGGCAGGTCGGCGACGTATACAACGACACTAACTACGGCAGGTGCGCGGTCTGGATCTCTGTTCTGGCTGCTGAAGACGCGAGCGTATCAGGATAGCGGAGTCGCGAAGTAACAAGTAGCAAATAGTCGCGGAATCGCGGAGTAAGTAAGTAGACAAGTAGTCGCGGACTAGTAAGTAGGATTTCTTCTGGTAGCGCCGCGGTTTTTATAGCTGATTCGCGGTGGGTGGATCCGGCTTCTATGCAGGGGTCCTCTAGCTGTGATTGGCTGAGGGTTCTCGGACGTAATAGCATTTTATGCTTTTTAATATCTACGTCGTAGGGGATTGAAATTAATTATTTATGGTGCAATATCGCGCAATCTTTTGTAATGGGTTTTAACTTTAAACAACTGTACCTATCTTAATTACTGTAGGGCAATTAAAAAAATTAATTACATAAATTTTAGTAAAGTTAAGCTGGATCTTTACACATTTGTTCTAACATTTCAAGCAATTCGTACAGATATTACCACTTACTGAGGACGAAACTAATTGTTATCGAAACGTATAGATTTATAAAAGATATACATATAAAAATACACCATTAAAAACCCAAAAGCTAAGTATTTAGTTATATGTACAATAATGGTGAAAGTTTACATTTTTATAAATATCAAGCATGTTTTATGTAAAACGTAAACTTATAGACCGCGTACAAACGTTAAAACTGTTACAGAGTTACACTGGATGTGAACAATGTTACAATAATTAAACCAGTTTTTTTGTGATGTGCAGACCAAATTTTTATGTTAAATTATTTACCATTTTGTTTTATAAACATATGAGTTTTGTTCGTTATCGGACAACTTCGAAAAGTATTTAATAGTGATCATACTGTTGGAAATGTGCATAAAGATATTATAAGAGTAACACCTGCAAACAGCATTCGCTCCATCTCACAGACGCGTATTCCTTTTTTAGAAGCATTGATTATATATTATATTACACTACAATCAATGTTAGAAGTAATAAAGCTATGCAACTAAAAATTCGCAAAAGCTAATTTTGATCTTAAACATTACTTCAAAAATTAGTTCGCCCTCTTCATGTTAGTAGTAAAAGTTAACTAAAAATCCTTGTTTAAAGGAATCTATCACCCAAAAGAAACTGTTTTAAGCATATAAATTCCTTTAATATGTAGTTTTCCGCCATTTACTTTTAATGTCTGTAGTTAATCATCCTCTTAAACAATAGTGCAACTTACATATACAAGAATGATAGCTGTAAGCCAACGGTGGTTTGCTTCTAGACTACGACTCAGAGGGCAATGATACTGTTAAAATATATATAGTTGCCTGTAACATAAAAATTAACACAGGTAAGTACTTCAACCTACGAATTTTGCATATAGAAAAGTGCAGTAACCTGTAAATCTTTTTTAAATTCTCACCATCTGTACGCTGGGACATTGATTATTTATACTTCGTATTTTATATACTTCGTATAAGATAGGTCACATAATATAAAAAACGCGTTATAATTTTTTGAAAGTTCCCTACGTCACAAAGGCATCTGTCTTTCAGAACATTACTTAACATTGTACCTTTTTTTTATTAGTAATGTTATAGAGTTCTGTAATTATCATATTTCGGTAACTTACACAAAAGAAAATAGTTTTGATCATAATGAAATTGAAAATATAACAATTTTAAAACTGTGGATTAAGCATAACACTAAAGGCTAAATGAGTATATATTGTCAATTTAACAATTTTTAAATGGTTTGAGTAATTTAATACCTTCATTTATTATTCATATTTCATCCAACTGGGTAGGATAATTATTTTTACTATATCGTAAGTAGGTATATAACAATGGTATTCTTATGGTCCTTTGTTAACAATATAAAAACATACTCTTTGCTTTGATTGTATGAAATGTGTACTTGCTGGGGGATTTAATGCAATTGATTTCGAACACTAATACAATGCTAATTATACTAAATTACAAACAAATACAAAAATTTTTTATTAGAATTTCGCTTATTCGAAATGTTATCACAATAAAATTCATAACCGAACGCAAATCCTGTTGTACAATGAATGGCCCTTTTACCTTTATTTTTAACCAGTGTGAATCTTGGTTACGTATATGTATATTAAACCCATTAATTCCCAACAGTAGTTAACATAGCGTTTTCAAGGTGTAATTCTTTATTCTACACAAAAATACATATACGTGAGTAGTTATAACAAGAAAAATGAAAATAGATTGCCGTAACGGCCGTAGTAAAATGTTGCGTATACGAAACTTTGGGATTTCTGGGGTACATAAATAATTAGGGTGTGTGAAAGTCTTTGAAGCAGTCTATATGTAGATGTACCTGACACTTTTTGCACATGTAGATTGTATTGTTCTTACACTGTCTACATCTTCTCCTTGCTTTATTTTCCTGTCCGACTATCACGTGACCAATATTGTCGAATCTCAATTCCGCTGGCAATGCGTTCTTCGACGGTCGTCCATAACTTGGATTTGTAGGAACTTTTGAGTCAGTAGATCCTGCTACCTCCTCATTTTCTTGAGTGCAGGTGTCCTCTGCTTTCATAAGAGTAACTGCTATATACGACTTGAATTCTATCTGTGACACTTTTTGCTTATTCGCGGTATTATATACTTTCCAAGCATTTACTATGACATTGTCTAGGACGTTTATAAAAAGTGGCCACCACCATTTCTTGCCTCTTACTTGAATTCGATAGTTGGCGATCCCGTTATCATGAAGATCTACTCCTCCCATGTGGCTATTATAATCGCCAATTACTTTTGGTTGTGGGATAGTGACCATCTTTCTTTCTTTTCTGCTATATCGTTTAGCAGTTATCAAACGTTCGATGCTGCAGTTATTTGTGGCAATAGTGACAACAGAATTATCATTCCGTTTTACTAACAAAGTGTCATTTTCATCATCAAAACAAAAATTATATGAACCTCTTTCTCTTTTTTTTGTAGGCTTTTTGCTGTTTCCGGTGTATCATTGCACGTTCGGTTTTCTCGGATTGTACCCGTGGCGTAAAAGCCTTTGTTCTTCAGTAGACAAAACAACTTATGCGAAGAAAAAAAAGTTATCAAAAAACACGCGGTGTTTATATGGATTCTGTATAACGGACAAAAGGTTTAGGACAACCTGTTCTCCTAATTCTAACTCATTTACGTCCTTATCTGTTTGTTTTCCAGCATATTGAATAAATTTATATAAGTATCCATCTGAGCTACATAAACACCATAATTTAAAACCGAAGCGTACCGGTTTACCTTTTATAAACATTTTACAACTATGTCGACCAAAATAGGGAATCATTTCCTCATCTATCGATAAATTTCGAGAAAAAATTCCAAACTGCATATTTTTCTCATTTATTACAGCAAATATAGGTCTCAGTTACGAGAATTTGTCTCCTTTATCTAATTGGTCATTATCTGATAAGTGTATATTTCGTTTGATGGAATCAAATTTATTTCTGCTCATGCAGTTTCTTACCAGAGGTATACCCTTGACTTCGTCTTTCGATCAGTACATCTTTGTAGCTGGCAACGTATGGTAACCAGAAAAGATCAATATACCACAAAAGCGTTTCAGATTTGTTATATTTAGCCGAAAGGAGTGCCGATTATGATCCTGTGCATATTTGTTTGAGAAGTCAACAATTTTTTTCCAAACATCATCACTAAAATATAAACAAAAAACTTCGTATGGAGATTTTCCATTAATTTTGTTTTCAAGTTCTTCTCTCATAATATGTTCTTTATTTTGTGGCAAATTTTTATACGTTGGGTTAGCTTTTTTCCACTTGGGAATTTTGTTAGCTTTACTTTTACTAGCCGTTTTAGTAGTAGTGTTCATCTTCTTGGAATTTGATTGACTTGGGAGCTATTCATCCCCAATTTCATCAGGAGCAGTTGCATGAATCTCATATGTTCCAGCTATGTCCGGTGAAACGTTTTGATTTTCACTTATACCATCATCAATTTCTTCTTCATCCGTAAGTTCGTCGACCGGTGGTGGTATATACACCGCATCAATATTTACAGCTTCTGTAAATCATCATCCTCTTCTAATAATGCTGTTAAGTCCGCACTTGACAATGGTCTTTTATATTTCCAAGACACATCTAAAAATCAAAAATCTATTTCCAATTAGCATCAAAACATATGTGCATTTATCATAACTGGAGTTAGGAAAGTTGATGCTGCAGTAAAGCATGGTTTTCATGACGGTTCAATAATATTTCAGGTTATATCCCAAATAATTTTTTGTGGATGCGCCACTGGATTATCATACTGCATTTGGTATATACGGCTTGCGCCTCAAGCACCTCCATATGTTTACAAAATACATAAACAATGTCTCTGTATGGCATTAAATTTTCCTATCTCTATTATAACTTGTCATAATACTCATAAATACTTACTTGAATCCCAATTCTTGAAATTTTACTTCATTTGCCAATTACTATGAAAATCCAACACAAATGTTTCTAAGAAACACAACTTATCTCTTATTACTTCACAAATGAACTAACCAAACTGACAACATCAGGGGTACAGACATGCGCAGACATGCGCGTGCTCCCAGCATGTGGCCCGGAACTTTTCAATATTATTATACTGTGTAATCCCAATGTTGCGTAAACGCAACATTATTTTGAGCCTTGTATTTTGTGAAAACTAATAAAACTTTTGCTATTAGGCAAATATTCGATTAGAGATGAGTACTATGTAAAGTTGTTTCAATAAGTTTGAATGGTATTTTGTATTGTTTACATAATTTTTTTTTGGTTGTCAAATTGTATATCACTAAATAGCATATTTAGTTATAATACGACTGAGCAAAAAGTAGGCTTTCGATATGTAATCAAATAAAAGTTCTCATCAAGATATAAAAGATTATGTCCTTTGAAGCATAGACTGGTTCAAAATTATTTTACTATGGTAATGAAAAATATATACATATATTTGCAAAATGTTGCGTTTACGCAACGTTGGGAGCTAATGGGTTAAGTGTAAAATAATTAACGTTCTTGTGCTTACAATTCTAGGCGACCGACAGCAACGCATCGGTGTGTTTATTATAATTGTGAAAATTCACGAAAAATTTGTCCTCAGTTATCATTTTTTAAGTTTCCTTCTGACGAAAACAGTAAACATTTGGTTAAATAATAGTGGTAATCTGAACTTGCTTTGAATAAACAGAGAACAGTTAAAAAATAAGATAATTTGTGAAAAAGATTTCAATCCAAAATACTTGCTCACAAGTGGTAGAAGGAGGAAATTAATGAAGCATGCTGTACCATATGAGGTGGGTTCGAATTCTACACCTACAGCCTGTGACAAAAAGCTACGGTAAAAGGCATCTTACCAAAAATTGAACAACAATGTCAGAAGAAGATATAACAAATGAAGTACACTACTTAACACCCCCTAAAAAACCGAGTAAGTTTACCCATATCATTTTTTTTTTCTACTTGCACTGTCACGTGCAATATTAATAGTAGTCATGGTCAAGTGATCGATTGTTATGTTTAATTTTAAGTTTTGTCTTCACAGGTATGTCCCAATAGTTCCCAAAGATTGTCCTAAAACCACTACACAAACTACTTCATCAGATGTATGTATGCACTCTTCGAGAGAGAAGATTACTAAAGAAGATATCTGATAAAAACGCGTTACTTATTAAAGAGAGAATGAAAGTTATTAGGCTAAAACGCAAGTTAATGTTAACCTCTGAAAGATATGTAATTAACAATTTTTTAAAAACGAAATCGAAAGATGCGCGAACATTGGTCGATATGACTTTATTACATAGGAAGCGGACAAGGTGAACCCCACACGAAACGACTCTAGCGCTTTCCTATTATTACAAATCTCCATCACTGTATAAATACATGAGGCAAAAGTCT
Organism: Vesta saturnalis; assembly: GCA_036346205.1. NCBI lineage: Eukaryota > Metazoa > Arthropoda > Insecta > Coleoptera > Lampyridae > Vesta > Vesta saturnalis. The sequence goes on from JARFJB010001320.1 coordinate 1,554,036, forward strand.
AAGATACCTCTTCCATCAATGCGTACAATTACGCGATGGTTGAAAGTTTTTCATTTAACTACCGGTGTAGCTTCATTTTTAGATAAAAAATTTGAATCTGAAGTAAAAACTTTTAATGAGAAGGATAAATTTTGTGTCCTTCTTTTTGATGAAATGGATCTAAAGAGGTATTTAGCATACAATAAAACATTAGACCTTATAGAAGGGTTTCAAGATCTTGGACATTTGGGACGTTCTCTGAAAATAGCTAATCAAGCTTTGGTTTTCATGGTGCGCGGTTTGTTCTCATCATGGAAGCAGCCATTATCTTATCATTTATCTGAAGGAGGAGTTCAAGGAAGCTTGCTAATTCATCTCATTAAGAAAAATATTCCAAAGTGTACATTCGTTGGACTAAACGCAGTAGCTATTGTTTGTGAGCAAGGTTCACACAACCGATATGTATACAACTCATTTCAAGTTATTAAATCTAGACCTTATTTTACATTTCAAAATCAAGGAATTTTTGCGTTGTACGATACTCCCCACCACGTAAAGTCCATTAGAAATAGATTATTATGCACAGACATATACAAAAACTCAGATAAGGTATCCTGGAATGACGTGCAACTTACCACATTAACAAGAAATCACAGATAGCATCCTCTTTGACGAAAATATCTGAACAACATATATCTACTAATAATTATGAGAAGATGAGGGTGAGGTTGGCTGTTCTAATATTTAGCCACAGAATGTCAACATGTTACAGGTGAGCTAAATTCTTCATCGGCACCACACACTTCAAAATTTCTTAAAAAATTAAATGACATACTTTACTGTTTAAACAGTAGAGTGTTGTATGATCGCCACCCATTTAATAGCGCATTGTCTCCAAAAAATACTAAAGGACCTAAATTACTCACCTAAGCAATAGATTACTTGGATTCTGTTAAAGTTTATAACAAAAAAAAAAACAAAGCGCGCAAGAATATATATTACTATAATGGATTAATTCAGATCATCAAAGAAAACGAATATACCTCTTTATTAGCAACTAGGTTACAACAAGGTCCACTGGAAAACTTATTTTCCGTAATACGAAGTAAAGAAGGGGTACAATCCAAACCCAACAGTAAGATGTGTTAAACTCGTAGAATTGTAAAGTAAACTTAAATGGCAAATACCAATACCGCCCTTTTGTCTTGAACCCAAACAGGTAAACATTTTTGCAATAATAATGAACCGATAAAGTAACTTATTTTTATATGTAACAGTCATTAATACATATCTCTAATTATAGGAAAAATAGATCAGATGTGATTCATAAAAATGCACAGCTTTGTATTTAATAAACCTTTAATCGACCCTAAAAGTAGGTAATCAAAGTCGGGAGGGCTAACGTGGTCATTGTCGTTATTTACTATTGCCCTTCAGTTGAATAAAAAGGAAGTTAAAAAAAATAGAAAAGCTAAGTTTCGCGATAATAATAAACAGATTTGATTAGTTTAAAATGGCAATAAAATACCAGTTGATACCTAAATAATAAAGCAAAGTAAACAACGTACTTCAATCTTAAAGCTGTCAACACACGAAACTAACCATAAGCAGGTTGGGGCACTATATAACTTATGCACGATCCTTTTAATTAGATTAGGTTAATAAATATCCTGCTTTGTTTTAAGTACAATTACTTTATTCAGCAATCGTACCAAAAAAATTGTTTTTACTTGTAAGATGCAATGTATTTAATGCTTGCTTTTGAGCTCTAATATTCTACAACTTCATAGGTGGAAGGCATATATACTACATGCTGTCTGGTGCAATACCACCACCTTTACCATGGGCTCCTTAATATTGGTGTTCCAATTTTTTGGGCTCGGTAAGAGCTGCCGGTCACTTTCTCCTTTATTCCTTATGTACTCGCCAACACGCACTTTCCAAGCGTGGCGTTTTAACGGCTAAACCCTTAAAATGACGAGTTCTAAAACAGATGCTATACCCCAGGTGAGTAGGGCGAGACGCCCACACTCTCTCATCGATTCCTCTATCCGTCCCAAGGATTCTGGGGGAGACAAAAATTCGTCAATGCCAAAATCAAGACTAAGAAGAACAAGATCTGCCAGGAATAAAATTCTGCCCCATTCGGATGCCCGGGAAGGCAGGACTCAAGCAACCTCGGTCATCGAAAGTACCAACATCCGGATTCATTACTGCAACATACGTGGTATCAGGTCGAATCTTAATGCTGTTCACCAACACCTTGAACAAGTGCAACCGGACATTTTGTTTCTATCAGAAACACAAGTCTCCCCTGGAAGCACTGATTCGCCTGACCTGCAATTTCCCAGATGCGACCTCCACTCTAACTTTCGCCTTAAAGGCGGAGTATGTGCGTATACCAAGGACAACTTAGGTTGTAAGAGGATGTCCACTTTGGAAAACAACAAATTTGACGCGATTTGGTTCAAACATTCTGGGCCTCAATTTGTGAAATTCTACTGTTGTTTGTATAGGTCTCCAAATAACAACTTCCAAGATCTTTTTGATTACCTTGGTCTGAAACCTAGACTACCTCTTATCACAGTTCCCATTTTGCGATATTTATATTTTGGGAGATTTTAATGCCCACAATTCCAATTGACTTCATTTTTCATCTACTACAAATCCTGCAGGTCATAGTGCAAAAGCATTTGCTGTATCCTGTGATCTCACACACATCATTTCCGAACCAACCAGAATCCCTGACAACCCTAACCATACTCCTCATCCCCTGGACCTATTCCTTACAACTAACCCACTTGTGTATAAAACAAGAGTCCCTTCCTCACTTGGCCAATCAGACCACTGCCTAATCGGAATAACTCCCTCTGTATCCAATCCCACTGTTACTCGAAAAACAGATAGAACTATGTGGTGTTTTCAATCAGCTAACTGGAGCGAACTTACAACCTTCCCCTGCCGTGAGTATTGCTTTAAATGGCCTTCCTCTTCAAAAATTGCTCTTTCAATAACTGAAGTTATCCTGATGGGTATGGAGTTATACATTCCCAAAAAACATAATCGTGTAGGTTATACCCGTTCCAAACCCTGGTTTAATAGGGCTTGCACTTATGCATTCTCACAAAAGCATAAACTGTATATCAAATGGAAATCAAATAAATCTACCGAAAATCACGCCAACTATATTGCCGCAAGGAATAGTTGCGAAAGTATCATCACCAAGGCCAAAAAGATGTTTGAAGAACGTAAATGCAAAGAATTGGTCTCATGTCCTTTGGGTGGTCGTAAATTTTGGTCATTAGCTAAAGCCATCAGTAAAAACTTTAGTCCTTTCCTCCCATGACGTCTCGCGACGGAGCTGTAGTAGCTGATCCTGCTGAAAAATCCAACCTCTTTGTCGATTACTTTGCATAAAATTTACATCTCAATGATTCTGGTAAGACTGTGTCGTCGCCCAAATCTACTATACGCTATTAAACCAATCAACTTTCGTTACAAGCTCCTGGAATTAATTATTAATAAACTTGACCCAAACAAGGCGACTGGCCCTGACAGTCTTCCAGCTATCGTCCTTAAAAATGCTACCCCGAGGTAGTACCTGTATTGTCCAAACTCTTTTCGATCTCCATGTCATCTGGAGGGTTTCTCTCATCGTGCAAGTTAGCAAATGTCCAGCCTATTCCTAAAAAGGGCGACAAAACCGATCCATCAAACTATCGACCAATAGCTATCACTTCCATTCTGTCGAAAATCATGGAGAAAGCCATCAACCACCAACTACTTTCGTTCCTCGAGTCCAATAAACTCTTAAACGACCACCAGTATGGGTTCAGACAGAGTCGTTCAACGGGTGATCTTTGTTCATATGTCACCCAACTTTGGAATGACACATTAGAGAGGTCTGGTGAAACAGCAGTAGTAGTTTTAGCTATTTCAAAAGCTTTTGACCAGGTTTGGTACAATTGCCTACTTGCCAAGCTCACTTCGTTCGGCTTATCCGATTCGCTATGTTGCAAATCCGATCTCTAGTTTTTTTCCTATTGATACAAAGTACTTACCAATTTAAAAACTTCGCGGTTGGTTAAGTGAGTAAACTTGACATCATTTTCAATTCAGTAAATATAAAGGGTAATTAATAATTATTAATACAAATTACGTAAAAATACTTAAGTAGGTAATTATTATTTGAAAAAAAAACGTTTAAGTTTAACCACAAAGGCCGATATTATTGATTTTGTTTTAATCAAGTTGAGATCGTCACCCTGCAGCTGCAAATTAACTTTTTTAAACATACCAAAGATATCAGTCATGTAATAAATACCTGTTTTACAAGTGTTTAGATTTTTTTTCAAATTTGGGTCTTTTTGTTGTAAAAACTCCAACACAGGTTCAACAATAGCTGAAAATCTTGCTAAGCAAGAGCCTCTTGATAGCCAGCCAACTTCAGTGTGCAGAAGTAACCGAGTAAAGACTTTGTGTTTTCCTCACATAGCTGAGCAAATAATCGAGAGTTCAAAGAATTGCTTCGAATCTTGTTGACAGCATTTATAACATATTGAAAAGGCTGATGACAACCAACCATAGATGGTGCACCAGCAGTCGCCACTGAAACAATGTTCTTCCATGGAATAGCTTTGTCGGTAAAAAACATTCCACGGCCTGAAAAATCGATTCTCCTCTGGTACCAGTCTCTACATATGTAGCAAAAAGCAGTTCTTGGCACATGTTTTCATCTTTAATATATCTAACATATCCTAACAACAGAGCTTCATTGCCGGGTAATGTAGACTCGTCCAATTGGAGAGAGAATCTGTTGTTCTGTAAGAAATTGCATAAAATGTTTTCCACGTCGCGACCCATCGCGTCTATTCGTCTCTGAACGGTGTTATTTCTCAAAGGAATTCTCTTTATAATTTCATGTGCGGGCTTGTGAAATACACTGTTGAGGGCCTCCGCAATGGCTGGTAAATAAGCTGCTCTCCAATTGTGTGGGGTTTCCCCGACTTCGCTATTAGTATAGATATATTATAGGACGCTCATTTTTCTTTAAGTGCTTGAAAGAAAGGCAAGGGCTTACTTTTTTTGTCAGCATGTACCCTTGATAAGTGGTCCTCCATTTTGAAGGCTTCATGGCATCGTTACTGAATACTTTTTCACATATGAGACACATCGGTAAATGTTGATTTGGTAGAGATGGAATAAATAAAACTGTTAAATTTGCACACGAGCTTATTTTTATCACACTTAGGTACTGAATATTTTTTGAGTATGCTCACGAACTTACTCATTGATAAACTTGGATAGTATAGAAAATTGAATATTTATAATTTTAGGTAACAACTTTTCTAAAGTAATTTAAATAAATACTTAAAAAAATATTAAAACGTTTTTTGGTACTTACCTTGTTACTTTTTCATAATTCACTTTATTTAACTATATAACCTCTTGAAATAAATTGGTAGATGAGTGTGTTATCATTTAAGCTCCAACGAATTTCAAAACGCAAGTGAACTTTCAACCTTTTTTTTTTTGTTTTGTTAGTATGCTTATTAGTTAGACTGCTTATTGTTAGTATAGCTTATCTTATTACTTATTCCTGCGGACTGTTCAGGAGTCTGCTTCCTCTTCAGTCCTGGGTCTTCCTTGTGTTAGTGGGGTTATATAGTTGTGTATATTGTATTAGTGCATACAATGTAGTGTATAGTGTTTAGATGGTTGCAAAAAAAAACAATTATTATTAGTATAATATTATTTTTTGTTTGGATTGCGTGTGTATGTGTGGTGTGTACGTGTAGTGTGTAAATGAGGCGTGTGAGTGAGGTGTGTGGTGTGTGTTATCGATTCCTTGGCCGTTGCAGTGGTCGTCTTCGATTTTATCTAAGGGTGTAAAGGATATCATCTAGGAGGTTTTCGAATTCCGCGGGGAGGTTTTCGAGATTTTGGGTCAGGCTAGTTGGAGGGTGTTTGAATTTATTTTTGGATTTTCTCCTGTAAGTTCTTAGGTATTGGATGTGGGTTAGGGGCGTATATGGAACGCGGAGGACGTTTTTGGTAGCTTCTGTGGCGCCGAATATCCTACGGTGGGTGTAGTTTGATTGAAGTTTTTGGAGCCGTTGGGTGATAGGTATGATGTTAGCGTGTTGAATGGTGATTTCATTGGGAGTGCTATAATATAACCGGTGTATTCTCCGTAGGACTCGCAGTTCACATGAGGCTATGGATTTTACTTTCAAACTAAGTGCAAGCTTGTTATATAGTAAAATATCAGGAGCATGTTTGGACTTGAACTTGATCATGATTTCACTCGTGTTAAATCGCGTATATGTGTCAAATTTTAAAAGCTCAACAATGGTACTTCCTACTAAAATACTAGTCATTCTTATAACAAGTAGGTACCTACACGTAATACAACTCATACAGTATCTTGAAAGTTTCAAATAAGAACTTGTGTTAATTAATAAGGTTCGATTTTTAGACCTCATCGGCCCCCAAAATCAGTTTTCGTGTATGTCGACCTCTGGGAAACCGATTTCGATCCCAAGTCGTCAATATCGACCACTTTGGGAATCCCTGCTCTATACCAACTAGCATCAAGCAAGGTTTTGCGGTTCACAACCTGCTCTTCCGCGTAAACCAACCGTTTCTCAAGAAAACAAAGACCTTCTGTCTACATCAACGGCGGAATTAGAAACTGAACCAAGTAGCATGGAAATGAGGTCCAATTTTTTTATTCCTACAGTGTGCTCAACTACTGATTAAGAACTGCTGGACAAGGAATTTGAAGTCAGTGTCTATATTCAACTACAATCAACTTCTAGCAAAGATTGTAAACTTGATGGCGAAGAGAAATTTTTGCCACTTTCTGAGGATCCAGTGTTATGGCGAAAAGTTTTATTTCCCCATTATGTTCAATTATTAGTAGATAATGGACCAGGTCATTATCAGATTAAAAATCAGATTCACCCTAAAGACAAATCAGGACGTAAGCTTTCTCACACGTATTTTACTAGAATGTTACATAATAATGAAAAAGTTCAACGAGAATGGTTGTTATATTCTAAAGAAAACTATAACATTAAGTAATGATAATGGGTTTAATGATTGGCATCATTGAAGTGAGCATTTAAGCTACCACGAAAAAAGTAAGTTACATTTCCAGAATTTGAAGTAATGGACAGATCTTTTAAATCGAATGAAAAGGAATAAAACTATAGATTCTGAAGCACAAAAGATGTTTAACAGAGAAACAAAATATTGGCATGCCGTTATTGAGCGTATTTTTTATACTGTTCAACAGAACTTATCCTTTCGATAAATTATATAAAAAAAATAGCTTTTTGAAATGCATCGACATGATCGCAAAATTCGATCCTATTATGTCTGAACATGTCAACCGGTCTCAAATGAAAGCGCACAAAAGTATGCCTCATTATCTTGGGGACAAAATCCAAAACGAAGTTATAACTTTATTAGGAAGTAACGTTAGAAATATTTTTCCATCATCTTCGGCTGTACACCCGATGTCAGCCACCAAGAAAAGATTTGAGTATGTATCAGTAGCATAGTTTCCAAAATTTTACAAACTCAAAATTTTAATATTGTGCAGCGTGTACTGGTTTCAAAATTTAAAGATGAAGACCTTGAAAAGTTACAAAACAATTTAGTTATGAAAGTGACGATGAATCAATACAAAATGAAGAATTAAAATTTAATGGACATAGTTTTTTTAATTTGATAGATATTACTACATCTTGTAATGATAGATTCGAACTGTTATCTGCCCATGCAGCAATTTTCGAATTTTTATGAAATATTTCGGAATTTAACCGTCATTTTGAATCGGAACAGCTTGAGTTTTGTGGAATACTTAAGGGGATATAAGTGATAAAAATCGAAATGAATTTGATATAAATGGGATAGAACTTATGCAAGAAGTGCAGTTTTTGCAGAATTTTGAGAAAAGTGCCACTTATTCGCCAATTACTACCCTAAATTACATTGTAACCAATAATTTACATTATTCTTACTCAAACATTTTTGTGGCGTTACGAATTTTATTGACAATGCCAGTTTCCCTAGCTACAGCGGAAAGATCGTTTTCCAAATTAAAAATCATTAAAAACTATTTACGTTCTACTATGGTACAGGAACGATTGGAAAATCTTGCCATCATTTCAATCGAGTCTACTTTAATTCAAGAGTTAGATAATGAAATGTTAATACAATTTTCAAAAAAACAGTTCTGTTAAACATATTCAATGTTCCAATAATTTTGTTTAAAATTTTTGCATTTATGAATAACATTTTTAAAATGTAAAATTACTGTACGTTATTTTAAAAATAATGTTATCCATTATCTAACATCCCATGTTAATTCATTTCTATTAACAGTTTTGACCATTTCGGTAAGTATTCGTATGATTTTAACTTGAAAAATTCCAAGCTGAATGTGTGCAAGCATGGCGTAGGCAGAAATTTTGTTTGGGGGGTTAAAAATAATAATGCCCAGATTAAAATAATAATAATATTAATAATAACAATAAAAATATTATAATAAAATAAGTAATAATGAAAATGATTATTTAAGTGATAATAAAAAAGGTTAATACCTAATATTAAAATTTATACTGTAGTAAAGGTACATTTTTTTATAAAATAAGTCTTCCATTGTTTTGGGCAAACCGACTGACCACTTCTTCAGCATCAAGAGACACATTTCTGTGAACAGTCATCAACGCCAAACCTTTTAAGCGTTTTTCTGTTGTGCTGTTCCGCAAATATGTATTAAGTATTTTAAGCGACGAAAAAGTTCTTTCAGGTGTTGCGGTTGAAACAGGTAAACTTAGCAATATTTATAGAAGCTTTTTAATTTTCGGAAAGAAACTCTCGTTGCAAATTTTTAAAGTTTCAAGAGCAGTTTGAGAAACGTCGCTAGCAGTATTACGCCACTTGTTTTGCCAAATTTCAAACTCCGCAGTCAGCGTGGCGGGTTGAGGCAAAGTATCTCGGTAAAAATTAACACAATCTCGATATTCTCAAACAAAATTGACGAAAACTGTTCAATTATTAAAAGACAAAGTACAAATTTTCCATCATTAATGCAGCTTAATAATTGGCACGATTTTAAAGCCGTATCCCTATTTGAAGAACTTTCTAAAACTTCTAGAACATTTATAATAGCCGGATACATTTCTTTAAAGCGAAACATTGATTCGTGTTTATACACCCATCTAGTTTCACAAAATGCCACAAGAGTCGCATGCTAACATTCGGGGAGTATTACTCGAATTGAATTTTTTAAAACGTCACTCCTTTGAGCAGATGAAACACCGATTTCACGAATAGTACCAAGCGCATTCCGTTTATATGGTTGACAGCAAGAATTAGCAAGGGCGAGATTTAAAGAATGTGCGCCACAATTCACATATAAAGCCAGAGGATGCTCCTTTTTAACAAATTCTTGAGCACCATGTAGATGACCACTCATAGCTGCCGCACCATCGTATCCTTGACCTATCAGGTTACTGCAATTAATACCATTTTTCTTTAGTCCGGAAAGAATAGTGGCTGGCAATCCTTTTCCTGTTAAGTCTAGTACAGGAATAAATTCTAAAAAATCTTCTCGAACGCAGTTGTCATCCACATATCTAACACATAATGAGTTCTGCTCAATACGAGCAATGTCTGTTGTTTCATCCGCTAAAACTGCAAATAATCCTGCATGATTAACTTTTTCAATAATTTGTTTTTATTATATCTCCGCAAATATTTATAATCTCATTTTGAATTTGAGGGTTTGTATATTGGGCATTGCCAGAACCAGTTTTTAAATTTTTTAAAAGTAAGGTATGTCCAGAGTTGGCTTTAAAGTGTAAGAGGGCACGAAAGTTGCCGTCATTAGTTCCATTTGTCGAATCTTCGACCATTATTTTGCCATTATCATCAGTACCTCTAAGAGAAATTTCTTGCCGACCGCACAAAACTATAGTTTCTACAATAGACGTCAATTTTTTTCGATTTCATTTAAACTGTTTTGCACGTTCACAATCTAACTGACTGCAGATAGATACTTGCTTATTTTCTGCAGTTCTTCAAAATTACTGGCTACTTCGACAGCATTTTTATGGTAAGTCCTCGTGGAGTGCAGTTGAAAGTTTTCTAAAGCATTTTTCCATTTACAAAACGGCGAAGTAACAAAAGCTCCCACGTGCTGGTGGGTTCCTTTGCCAACTTCTTTATGGGAAGAAAACAACACGCAAAATTTGCAGAGAGCACCTTCTAGCTTTTCTGAATACACTAACCATGAAAATCTGTTCAACTAAGACATCTGGAAGCGAAGCTTTCGTTGTGTAGTAGTGTAATTCTCTGGTGAAGTCCACGCTGACTTTAAGACAATCATTTTTTTTTTCATCATGATATCGATTCCAATATACACTCCCAAATCCAGATCGGTATGTGATGTTTTATGAGAAGAAATAAACGGAACAGTTACTTTACTTTTCGTTTCGGAAACAGGAAGTTTGTTTGTTTGTTTGTTTATTTGTTTATTTTATGATTATTTGTTTATTTTATGGACGAAGTAATGCAGCGTCGTCAACATCAACTATTGAAGTAATCGTAGAAGTTGTTGCATTACTGGCTGATGTACTTGTCGATGGAGTCATTACTGATGTACTCGCGGGACTCGCCCTAGTCGCTATTGTATTCATTACTACGCTTGTCGATGCACGCATTGAATCAAGTTTGTGGACTGAGGAAGAGTCTGTTAATTGTTCGTCTGTGTTAGTTTTTTTTTTTTAGAAAAAAAATTACTTATATTTAGCTTTCTTGTGTTTGCACTTGACCGTTTCGTATTAATAGTTTATTTTGGCACACTTTAGTTTTTAAATTAAAACTACAAGGAAAAAACAGAGTAAATTACACTTTAGTAATGTCTTAGTAAAAATAAAAGAAAGTTGTTTGCGTTTTTATTTAAAAGTTTGAAAGCGACGAAAATGCACCACTCACAATTTAATAGTTTTGTTTTAAATTTGATAGGTTCCGTTTACCGTACACCGCACCTGTAACCAAAGTGTAAGCTGTTCAATTCAGCTTTAAATATAAGGATACCTTTAATTTACCTATGTTTAGTTTATTTTTAAACCTAATTACGCATACTTAATATTTACAAAACTTGATTCTCAAAAACGTAAGTTAATGTTGAGCCGAGTTCAGCAATCTGCAACTACCACTAATCTGAATTCAACATTCAACTGAACTGAAATTGAAACATATTAGATAAAATAAAATACTTCCAGTGTTCGAAGGTCGAAGCCATCATAATTTCTAAGAATCGTAGCCGATTCTTTGCTTGCAGCAAAAAGTGATTTGCGACTGTTTTTATTACGGCAGCGGAAGCAGTGCGGGTGGTAATTACCATCTCGACTGTATTAGTCTCTACACCAGTCTGCGTCTGGTGATGCACTTTTCTAGGCAAGAATATTTTTATGAAAACTGATACTACTCTACACAAGCGTGGGATATTTCTTTGTTAGGTACCTGGGAACAGTTCATACTTCACTGGAAAGATAATTTTACAGTAAAAGAAAGGCAAATGTACACGTTCGGATCAGACTGATAGCTAGGTATATACAAAAACGCTTGATAATTTTTGAGACACAGAAAAAACCGGGGTAATAAAGCCATTCCTTTTTATTTAAAAATCTCGCGTGTAATTCCATGTCGATTACACTGCACAATAGGTACCTACTAAGTACTAATAGAGGTTAGTTAATGTCTAACAGTACCTATCCAGCTTTACCTATTTACATTTTTACCTGCGAGTAGACTTCATTCAAACAATGCTAAAATGTAACACAGTCGGATAGTTATTTACAATTCTTGACTTATTTTTGGAAAAAAATTAATTCTCGATTGAAACTTTCTTAATAATCATGAAAAAAACTTTTTTAATGGTTTCGGGCGGGGGGGTGTTTAACCCCCAACCCCCCTGTCTACGGCCATGTGTGCAAGATAGAAGTTAAAACACAACAAAATTCTACTACTTGTTAATTTTTTTTTAACAATGTATAGAGGCGCACTTTTTGTTTTTGCACGACGGCGCTCGACAAAGTTGGCGCGCCACTGACTTGTTCTGTTCGTTGGAATGCTTTCTGGGAGCTGTAAACAATCGCAATGCTCCTAACGTATATACATTACATTTTTTTGAATGTACATGGTTGTTTCTTGTTTATAGTGCATTATACCACATACATTTTGTCCCATTTGATCTGTCTCTGTAGGTCTTTATAACGAGAATAAATTTGTGAACACCTCTCACATTCCTTCACTAAATGGACAACGATAATTTTTTTGTAAGTTATGAATAGCAATAATAGAATAAAACAGAAATATTCACTAATATATAATTTTTGGTAATCTTTCTGTGAAATGTGAAAATTAAAAGCGTTTATTCAGCAATGTATTAAAATTAAAGTTTGAGACAACCTTCCTTGAAAAAATTATACTATAGCATTTAATAGTATTTATCAATAGAATAATATGGCAGCTTGTAAATATCAAAACTAATTTTCACAGTTAATATACAAACGTTTTGTTATGATTCAAGATGTAATCTGTCTGCTTTTTCCTTGTATATATATATAGGGGTAACTCTGCATAAGTAAAATAATTGTGGTTTAATTTGTAACATTTTTTCCTATCCTGTGACCTATCTTATACGAAGTATATAATCAATCAATGATATAGTAGTAATATCAACCGTGCAAAAACTTCAGCTAGTTAGCGCTAGGGGTCACTAGCTTATCTTATTTTGATATAAATAATAGCATTGAGTTAAATTATAACGTTCTTCTATTTATTCTATGCCCCCCCCCCCACTCTATGTTTATAAAAAATAGTTAGATTGTTTATGATCTTTGATTGCATCCCCTTCGCATTCCTTGCAACAACCAGATTGGAAAGTTATGAATACATTTCGTTTTCCAACCCGCTTTAATAAAATTAATTTTGGATTGCACTTCCTAACAAATGCCCGATAATCGATTCTGAACATTACTGACTGTTCCTCCTTTTAATTTATTGAATCTTTTTTATGTTGTTGGATTGCACTCGTTCTGCGCTTTGTATATCACAATGTTTTTTCTTTTATTTCGCTATGAGTTTTTTCTTTACCGATAGCTTGCACTTGTACTGCACCATTATGCACCAGTTTGGATTGCACTTACTAGAAAATTCCCTCCGATAATCGATTTCGAACATTATTAACTGGCCCTCCCCCACTTTAATTTTATTAAACGTTTTTTATGTTGTTGGGTTGTACTAGTTCTGCGCTCCGATACACTGCATGCTTTTTCTTTTCCACTATTTTGGGCTGCTTAGTTTTCATCAAATTACGTTTCTGTTTTTCTTTACCTTTCGCTTGTGCTTACCACTGGCCACCGGTAATATTTTGAATTACGTTTCCTAACAAATGTTTGGTTCTGAACAATACTAACTAATTTTAGAACACATTTCATACCAAATATCTGAGAATCAAAAACCTAAGGCCGCATCTTCCCAAATTATTTAAAAGACTTTCTTTGAAACAAAACACAAAAAACCAAAACAAAATAAAGAGTATCTTATGGTTTAACCGGTTCATTGTAACGTTCGAGACCTTACAGTGTATGAAAGGTGTTTAGTAGTCACTAAACAATTGTGTACGTGTAAATTCCTTGTCTATTTTCTCTTGTCCTGGCCTTTACCTTATTATCACCTGTGCAATTTTACTGTTGTATTTTATATCTACCGTAATTTGCCTTTTATGTGTTTATTTACTTAAAGACCGGCATGATTGGTTTTAAATGGCCATATGTTTCGTATTACGATTTTTATTCTGATTATTTATAACACGATTGTGGATGTCACTACATGGGGTTTTTTTTCTTATGTTCATGTGTAACTAAACTGATTTTTATTTATTTTTCTCTTAATGTTATAATTTTGAACGCACTTTAACCTGATTTAATGATGTTCTGTTATATATTTAACCCTTTCATTGTTTTTTTTTGTTATTTGATTTATTAATGTACTTGTGAAATTACTTATTTATGAATAAAGTGGGTTTTATTTGTGGTTCTTTCCCACAATAACATATTAACGGGCTGAACCACCATTGCGCAAAGCTCGTTAATTTTTAATTTGAGTAATTTCATTGTTTACCTGCTCCTCATGATGCAACACTTACCTCATCCAGCCTATCTAATTCAAATAGAACAACGTACCTACCACTAGACGCCCACTTCGTTTGATCAGATTTGAGGTTTGATAGTAATTAAAAATCAGACTTCCAAATAAATTCTAATCTTTTTATTATTGTCCGGAGGATCCACGTAAGGCAAGCAATTAATTTGAGTAATAGTAACATTATTGTCAGTAAAGTCAAGATAAATCACTTAGCGATTGTTTTGTTCTTGAATTTGAATTATTGCAATAAGCTTAAATTGCACTTTTCAAGATAGGGTACCTGGGGGACGCTACAGAGTGGTGGCCCGTGACCAGGATGGGGTTGTGTTGCATTAGGGACGTGTTTATTTCTTGTCCGTTTTTATTACAGTAACGATTCCACTTTTAACTAAAAAGAAAAATATAATGGTGAAAAGGAGAGGTGGAATTGTTTAAAGTGGAACAAACCAGTTTAATTTTTTTAAGCTTTTGAACCATTAATGTTTTTTTGTTGAAAAACATGCATTATGAGGGTGAAGGGTTATTCCTCATAAGTCAAATAAAACCATAAAAGAAAGATTTTGATGTAATAATTATGCACAAATTTTTTTCACTGATTCAGAACATTTTTTACTATGTATAAAATTGCAATTAATCTGGAAAGCGTTGACTTTCTTGATTTTTACATTTGATTAAGGACAGTTTTATTATCTAATAGGAGTTAGTATTTAGATTTTAGCGTATTACACCACAATACTTTTCCAGGCTTGTTTGTTGACAATTGATACTGGTTATGTAACATAACCGCTTAAGGCCTCATAGGTACAAGTGCGTAACTGCTGTCTGTGGGATGCCAAGGAACACCAAAGTATGCAATCGTTGATATATATATATATATATATATATATATATATATATATATAAGGAAAAAAATTTTTTTATTAAATAATTGTTTAGTGTTATCAGGCTTGCGGCTAACTAGGGACTTAATACGTTTAAAACTCTTTGATATTTGCCAATATTTCGGAAGCTTTTTATTTTGTTCCTTTATCAAGGCTTATCTAAGTTATTCTTTAAAAACTAGCTGGTTATACTTCATAGATAAATTTGCATTATTATGTTTGTTTACCATTAAACTGTCATTGTTAATTGATGATTAACAGAAGCTGGAGTTACATTTAAAATTAATTTGGTAAAATGCTGTTCTTGTTGCATCGGAGCAGAACAATTCTTCTATTCAGTTTGTTAGCTAGTTTGATGTTATTTGTTGCCCATTTTTTTTCCTTAACATTGTAACGGCTGTTACTTCCTCAACTTATATATATATATATATATATATATATATATATATATATATATATATATATATATATATATATATATATATATTAAAAATACTAACGATGTGTATGTAAGGCTCGAAATGTGTTACCTTCCAGTTTGCTAATTGTAGGTACAGATCTTTAAGATGTTGTGGTGCTGTGCCTATTATCTGTACTGGCAGATAGCTATGTTTTTCCATTTAGATAATACAAATTTTTTTTATTAATATTTTTTTATTATTATTCATTGTTAGTTTTTTTAAGTCAATTGTCACAATGAAAATAGTGAGACATTTTTGATTTAAAGAATTGTTGAGGTTCTCAGTAATTGGGATTTCAATAGAAGCCTAAAAATTTATTTTTGTTTCTTTTAATGCTAATTACACTAAGTGTCATATTTTATTTGTTAGTATGAGAGCTATATATTTTTCCCTCTTTTGCTAAAATTTGCAATTGTACTATTTTAATTAGGCAGTAATAACTGCCGGACGATGGGTTAATTAAATATGCAACCCTTGCTTTCAGGTTAATACTATTATTGACGGTTTAAAATTGCGTACATGTAACTAATATAATACTAATTGTTGTTTGTTTATGCCCACAATTATGGACGAATCGGAAGTTCTTGGAGTAGATATGTACGGTATCCACCAAGGTGCGATAATGGACATAACCCGGTGACGGGATCTGCAAACCCAAGGACGCCGAACTGGAAGGTCTAAAGGCTGTACGGAACCAAGGAAGATTGTTGGAAACCCTCCTCGAACAGAGCGCGGTGATGCAGAGGATCATCGAAAATCTAGTCACTACACCGGGAAGCGGAGGCCCAAATGGTGCACAGGGTTTGGGAATATCTGCGGACAAATCATCATCATCGGATTTTGTGAAGGTCAGTCACTTAGTGCTAGATATAGTAATTCTGTACGATTTATTACCTCTACCCCGCGTAAAGTGAACGGAGATGGCAATACACTCCCTGATTATGTACAATCTTCTCAAAACGCTGATGTTTGCTTTTCAGGTGCTGAATGTTGGCGCTCTCTAATAAAACTAGGTCCCCTTTAAAGCTGGAGCGGCCAATTTTTCGCGGTAACCATTGGTTGCATCCCGTTGTTTTCTTACGTAAATTTGAACATTTTGCGGATTCGTATCACTTGTCGGGTGAGGATTACTTGAGAGCGGCAAAAGCGTGTCTAGAAGCCGGTGCTCCAAGTTGGGCGTTGATAAATGAGGACGATTAGCGGGATTACGGCTCGTTTAAGAGAAACTTTTAGGCCGAGAAACAGGTCATTGAACCCAATAAACTCTATAGCATGCGTTATCACCCGGAAGGAAGGTTGTCGTTAGCCGAATATTTTCTGAAACAAATTAATGACTATTAATGACTATCGCCTTTTTGATCCTCCCATCTCTGAGAGAGTTATTTTGTATGAGATTATGCGTCAATATCCCCATGCCACACAATTATTATGGGGAGCCTGTTCAAATCGGACCTTGGATGGAGCTCTTTCCTTTTTAGAAAGGTGTTCTACATTTAATAAATGTGTACTGAAAAATCTTCAATGGTAGAAGTATACATGGTTCAATCACATTTAAAGCAACAATTAATGGAACGGAAACATGAAGTCTTTTTGCCAAATCAAGTTAACACTATGCTGGTAGCTTTGGTGAATGAAGGAGAAGACCTAGCCGTAACTCAATTTAAAACGTCACTGACCATGTTTTATACTACACCTGGACAAAGTTAGCTCCGCGTGTGAGAATTTCAGCCTGTTGCGTACACAAAGAAGAAAGAACGCATACGGAGGGAAAAAGACAGATACTAATTTGGTTGTTCTAATTCAGAGATTATATAAGGATCAAATTCAACATTTTTAAAATGTGATATTTCGTAAGATCAAAATCATTGGGGGCCAATTGACTGTAATTTCTGGAGAGTTAATTGCATCTATTAAACGTAAACGTTTTCAATGAAGGTATGGGAATAAAGATTAATGTATGGCAGGAGAAATAGTTCAGATTAATTATTATTAATTATTGTTAAAATTATTATTGCATGATCATCAAAAAGATAATTGTTCTATTAGAGGAGAAATTCTATCTTGCGAATTAAAATTTAATCAAGTAGCTATTTCTAATAACATATGTATTTTTATTCGTTTCCAGTTTAAAGTTAAATGTTAAAATATTAAAATGAAAGATAAGAACGTATTGATTCATTTACATATCTAGAGTTATAGATAATTCAGTTGCCAAAATTTACATTGCTAATTAACCATAATACGAGATATCCAGGTACAACTTAATCACTGTTTCGACAGCTTAAAGTACATGAATAGATATGTATTATTTAAATAGTCGTCACTTATTTTTCTTCATCATTTTTTTTGATTGGCAGTTTGCGAATTCACAATCTACTTCAATACAGAGTATTGAATAAATGTGTTGAATGTATTAGACTTGTAAGGGAATCATCCACTAATGCTTCCCCTTGTAGATTGTGGTTTTATCATTACGGTAGGTTTTGAGACCAGGTTCTACGTAGTTCTCTCACAGTGGGACCGCTGTTGTTGAGTTGCTTTATTCGGCCGTTCTTGTGGTTTGTTACTTGATATTTGTATTTGGTGGTAACTCTTCTGTTATAAAGGGGATCTTTAGGTCGTTATGGAACGCGTCATTGGTGATATACCATGGAGCATCCACCAATGTTCTCAGCATTTTAGATTGGAACACTTGTATGATTTTTAGGTGTGTTGGCTTGGCGCACCCCCACAGCTGGAGCCCATATGTCCATATCAGTTTGATTATAACTTTGTATAACAGTAACTTGTTTAGGGAGATCTTGGATGTTCGTCCAACAAGTCAACACATCTGTCGAAATTTAATGTCCATCTGTCTGCGTTTTGTTTGTATGTGCTTTTCCAGGTGAGTTTTTGGTCCAGGATGAGTCCAAGTGTTTCGCTTCCGTTTTAGTAGGTATAGAGACGTTATTGATGGTTACAGGAGGGCAATGGTCGTGATTGGTGGTGAATGTGACTTGCATTGATATTGTTTGATTGATTTTTATTCTCCATCGGTTGTACCATTCGGTGAGGAGGTTCAGATGAGTTTGTTGGTTTTCAGAGGCCAATACTGGGTTTTCATTGACAGATAATACAGCTATGTCATCGGCAAACGAGGCAATTGTGGTGTTATTTATTTGGGGTATGTCAGCAGTATAGATTAGGAATAGCAGGGGTCCTAGAACACTCCCCTGGCGAACACCGGATTCGATAGTATAGTAGTTGGATTGACTGTAATTATATCTTACTGTGAAGTTTCTGGCGGTTAGGTAGGATTTTAAAGAGATAGGAATTGTTGGATAATTTGTTTTTTATTTTGTAAAGAAGACCCGTGTGCCACACTTTATCAAAAGTCTGCTAAGTGTCAAGGAATACTGTATTGAAGAATTTCTTTTCTTCAATACTCTTGGCAATTTCGTTGACTACCCTATGAATCTGCTGTGTAGTGGGGTGCGTTCCCAGAATCCGAACTGGTGGTTAGGTAGTAGCGTCATGGGGCCATGCTCTATGTATATTCTTTTAAGTAGGAGTCTTTCGAAAATTTTACTTACGAAGGGCAAGAGGCTGATAGGACGATATGACGATGGCTCATGTGGAGGTTTTGGTGGTTTGTGTATCATGATAATTTCGGCGTATTTCCATATTATGGGGAAGTAGGACAGACTTAGCATTCGGTTAAAGATTACGGTTAGTAGAACTATGGTTTTGCGAGGCAATTGCTGTAATATTTGTCCGGTTATTAGGTCGTTGCCTGGAGCTTTGTGTATGTTTGCATTATCTATTTCTCTCTTGACTTTTGTTGGTGAACAGGGTTTTGTGGGAGGGGACATTTCGAGTGGAATATCGATTGAGTCTTCTACTTCCCTGTCATTTCCACCTGGCTCGGCTTTGAATACTTCAGCTAAATGTGTTGCAAAAGTATCAGCTTTTCTTTGTCAGTGCGTGTCCATTCACCAGCCCGTTGGCATTCCAGGTTGCAATTCGTAGAATGTGGACCAGTATTGATTTAATTTTCCGATGACCGTCGTTATTAGGTTTAACATTATGCTGTTTTGATTTATTAGTTGGGCGAACATAGCTTTGAATCCATTCAAAAATGTGGTTAGTTGCTCTCCTATGTTTAATGGCTGTTCTGTTTTGGTGGCATTAGCATTTCTGTTTGCGATCTGGGCGTATGTTGTTTGGCTGTTTGTTGTCAAGGGAGTATTGTGGGATAAGTTTATATTTGGGAGAGAGGGATTAGTACGTTGTATGTTGATTAATTGCGGCTGGTTTTGGTAGTTTGCTGTTCTTGGTCTGTTCCTGCTGCTATTAGATTTTGGTAAGCATTACAGCCCTTGTAGTTAGCAGAGTGATTTCCTGCACATAATGCACACATGGCTGGAGTGTCTGGGTTTCGTGCATGTCTTCGAGTCGTGCTGTACGCCACATTTTACACAGTTGAAGGGTTTGGTGCAATACACTTTGGAGTGGCTGTAGGACTGGCATCTCATGCACTGGATTATGTTGTGGCTTTTCCTAGGAGGTTCTACAGTGATTTTGGTGTTACATAAGGATGCAAGCTTGAAGTTGAACACTGAACGTCTTCTATTCAAGTGACTACTCTCGTTCCAATCTCTTTGTCGGCCACTGCGCAACAATAGGCTGGGTTTATTTTTATTATTTCAGCCGCAGAGCTATGCTTGCCAAGAATACTTGTATAGCCTATTTCGATAAATGGACGCAACGCTTTAAAGATTAGCAAGCGTCACAAAATAGAAGAGTGGCAAAAAATGTTTGTTTCTATTGACAAACAATGGGTCCAGTTTTTTAACCACTTTAAGTGTGAAGATATGTATGTATCGCACAACATATTAAAAATTCTTGAAATGTGCATGTGTTTACCGGGATCCAACGCCGCCACGAGAAAGATTTTTTCTGATATGAATAAAATTTAGACTAGTGAAAAAACTAGCCTTATTGTAAGAACTTTAAAACGACATTTAATGACAAAACATAATCTAGGAATGAATTGCCTTGAATTTTTTAAGTATCTCCAAAATCTCCTACTATCTTTGCCACCAAAGAATTGACCTACGTCATCGATACATGCAGCTAGCTAAATAAAACATTTATTTTGCCATCGCACATTTAAGTATACATCAAAAAAGGATGGTTAAGATTTCAAGTGTATTTTGAGCAAGCGACGTATGTTATCGACTGTTTAAATGCATTGAAAAGAGATGACCTATAAATGCTTGTTGTAATTTTTGTCTTAATACGATTATGAAAATGCTTCTTTGACTAACCTAGTTTGTTATTCTTGACATAACCTCCTTTTGCTTGTTAGTACTTGTTACTTTCTTTCATATTTCCTACGTTTCCATATTTCATTTTTCATTATACATTTTCAAAACAGTTCTTTTCAGAACTCTTCCTTTGTTCAATCACTTACGTTTATTCCAATACCTTTGTTAGTTTTTCCGAAACCGCCTAATGTCTATACAAGGTACAACCCTGCATACGCAAGCACAACAGTTTGTGTTGAATTTATTACAATGTTTTGAAAAAGAGAAACAAAACAACGGCCCTTTAATACCACTTTCTAGTGTCCAAGAGGTAGGTGTTTTTAAAATTGCCTTAAGCTCATTTAATAGTGATCTCAAATTTACAGCGGCAAATGCCTTGGGTATATCTGTCACAACAGTGAAAAATATCAAGTCTCGGGCAAAATCCAAGCCAATTCCGTCTAGTCCGGGTAAAAAACGGCCACGTAAGAAAGTAAAATCCGAAGATCTTGCAGATACCATGAGGAATACCTGATATAATGTGTACGAACAAAGTGAGTGTATTATAGTTATATATAAATTGTATTATTTATAGAAAAACATGTCACAGAAATTCGTAACACCCATATTCTGTTAAGCGATAGAAGTTTAAATAGTGCCTTAAGTTCCAGAAGAAGTGTAAAAAAAGAAATATAGCTGAAATGAGAACACACTTTTTTAAACAATACATGCGAGAAATCAAAGCACCAATTCGTAGGCAAGCAGTTTTTATTGACGAAACATGGATGCGTACTCAAAAGGAAATCCTGGAAAGTCATGGCAAGATGACGATGTAAAGAGTGTACGAAAACCTCAAGGATATGATAGTAAAAGAATTATAGTTATTCATGCTGGAACTACCGCAGGATTTGTACATGCTTCTTTGCTATTTCCGTCGAAGTCATTGAAAGAAGATTACCGTGGTGAAATGAATGGGGATATGTTTAAAAAATGGCTCACATTCCATGTTAGTGGAAAAACTACCATCGTCTTGGACGAAAGGTCACATGATTTCATGGTTAATAAAAAATAACATTAATTATGATTCCACCTCATTCAAAGCCTAGCTCTCTATTCATTAATAAAATCACAATGAATAGTAAAACGATATGAGGTCGATGAAATAATGAGACATGAAGACGTCATGTCCGTAAGTCCTTATTATTTCATCGACCTCATATCGTTTTACTATTGATAAGATTGCCACCTTATCATTGTGAATTCAATGCGACTGAACTAATATGGGCACATGCTAAAGGATACTATGACAAGCGCATAGACGAAAATGTAATTAGTATGTGGAACGAAACTTTACAACAGTGTAATCAACATATTTGGGCTAATTGTGTACGCCATACAGAGGAGATTATAAAACAGTGGTATAAACGTGAGAAAGTGCTAGATTTTACAGTAGACGAAATGATTATTAACGTTACAAGTGATTGTGATAGTTGGGATACAGATTAATCGTAGTCTTTTCTTTAATCAATGCGTTACTACAACATAATTTTGTATTTCACAAATATATACTAATTAATTGCATTAAAATTTATTTAATCATCTGGAAGGCCACAGCATTGCTAGCTATTACAATTACAGTTGTACATATTCGAAGATCTTCAAGGATCGTAATTACAGGGTGATTCTTTAATACTGCTGACAGTTTGAATTTCCCACAAAACAAAAAAATTTAAAGGTTGGTAATTATACATTGTCATTTATTTAATTCCAGTGGTGTATGTAGTATCAGTCTCTAAATTAATAATTTATTTTTAAATTGCAAATAAATCTCCCGTTTTACAACAAATTTTATATTTATATTAAGCACAGTTATATTATTAATATTTTATTAAATAAACTATAAAAATTGCTAAAAATGTCCACCGTTATGTTCATGACACAAATCCACTCTACGCTTCACTTCACTTTTTCGAGAGATGTCGCAGGTGTAATTCTTTCTTCCTCTTCAAAATTATATGGATTTTCAATTGCCCACGTTCGATAATTTTGACTATTAATATAGTCAGATAGATGTTGGGTGACCATATTTATTTTCAGAAAAATAAGTACAGAAATAAAAAGTAACAAAAAGTTGTATTAGGAATAGATAAAAACGGACAAATCAAAGAACTAAATGTAGAGTGACATAGCCAAGCATCAAAATGAGAATAAAAAATAAAATAATTTTTAATGACACATGCATATACATAATATATGTACCTATATTCCTATATTAGAAAAAATACAAACACATAAAATACTCTGGCAGAAATGTGTAATGTTATTAATTATTTTGACGTGCCTGCAACGCCTTTGTGCCAATCGTATTTTTGAGAGCTTAGGATAGATTCCAAAATTTGCTTTCTGGTCTTCAAAAACTGGAACATTTCACTGCAAGTCTCATCGAAGTTTGTGTACACTTGCATCACAGCTTCTAGTGTCGATATTTTCATTTGCGATTTTTCTGCACTCCTACCTTCCTTGGCTGCAATTAACATATTTTCAGAGCTGAAGTTTTCACTTTTGAAAAAAGTGTTTAGTGTAGCGCTTTTAGACTTCGTATTTGCAGCTAATGTATGCTTTTTCTTGGTTAGATGAGCCTTAATATTGCTGCGACCACTGTTGGAAATATCAACATCACTTCTACAAATTTCACAGTACACAATATGCGGACTCAATTTATTTTTATTTTCATAAACGGATATTCTTTCTGTAACTCCAAATTAAAATGACACTTTCTTCGAGGCGGTGCCATGTTTACGCAAATAATGCACAAGTAGGTAACTGAAATCAAACGACGTTGCTTTTTAGTAAGCGAAACCAGCACAGAAAACCAGACTGCATTCATCAAAAACAATTAACAAATAATATGTTCGCTTGCTGTCGAACGGTAGAACTCGTGTAGAATTGAACTTGTTTAGTCTTAGTCCGAGCGCTGTCGCTATTTATATGCGGCTCGCTAAACTTCGCTTCGATTCTCGCACATTCCAGTCGCGGAGCATTCTGGGCTGTGCGTCTAGGATAATCGAGGGCGGACTGGAACGTTCGGGAAACAAACTACGCGAACATTCTCAACAACTTCTTAACGTCGTTATTGCATCATGATCAGTGAATCACCGATAAGCATTCTTTTTAAATAAAAAATAAATATTTTGGTATACCTATTTGCGATATTTGCATCTCCAAGAAAAAGAAAGTACATTTTAGTGTACTTCATGCTTCTATTAAGGACGTTAGGACACTGGCAGAAAAGAAAGTACTGTCCTACTAAAATAAGTACGTATGGTCACCGTAGCATAGATGAAACCATACTTCATTGGTCATAATAATAATCAGGGCCGGCTCTAGCCTTCATGTCACCCCGGACAAACAGACAATTTGCCACCAGTTTTTTTTAAATAAAATAAAAATTATGTTAAAATCATTTATTTAAAAAAATATATGTAATACATTACATAATAAACATTTAAAAAGGACAAAACTTAAAAGTACTGGTACATATAAGGTGCATTTTTATATTTCTATTAAGAAAGTACAAAAAATATTGCATAACCAAACAGAGAAATTTTAGATTCTATAAAAATATAACTATAAAATAAAGTAACCTAAAAGAAATTTTTCTTTCTAACTTTGATTGCCGCAAATGTTTTTATTACATCTTTTAAGTTAACTTGATCAGCAATTTCATGCTCAATCGTTAAAATGGCCAACCCATTAAGACGATTTTGCGTTGTAGTTGAACGTAAAAAATGCTTAATCAATTTTAATTTGGAAAAATTTCTTTCTCCACTTGCAACAGTTATTGGTATACACAGGAATACTCTTAAGGAAACACTTAGGTTTGGGGTACAATTTAACATTGTTGTTAATTTTAGAACAGTGCTTGCTGCTTGGGCTTTCTTTTTTGCCCAAAAGCTCAGATACTGCACAAATTTCTTCTGCTAATTCTACCCCATTAATATCAACAGAATCACCGTGAGTTAAAATACTTTCTAGATCGTTGCAATGTTTTAAAAGATTTTCTTTAGACATGCCCTTTGTATCATATATATATATATATATATATATATATATATAAATTGAAAATAATTACTATGGTGACTAAGTTGTTTAAATCCAGTATCTATTGCATTTAGTGCCTGGTCAATTGTAAAAAAAAAAAAATCTACCTTATAATTTTTTTTAGGATTCTCGGTCGGTTCATCTCGAGCTTCGTATGAGAAATTCCTTTTTTTTCTTCTTACGCGGTGTCGTGGTATTGTTGATTCAAAATTGGCTTCAACGTCAATTTTGTCAGCCAGTTCTCTCGCATCAACCAAAGCTTCATTAAAAGATTTATCCGATCGAAGATCCTGAAAAAACTTTTTGTAATTTTGCAAAAGATCAAGTGCAGATGCTAGATCATAATCTTTTGTCTGCAACAATTTGCTTATTGGATTAATACAGTTTAAAATTTTATACCAAAGAACTATTGAACACAAAAATTTAAATTGTTTAATACAACTTAATAAACCTGAGGCTTCGTCCCTTATTAAATTATCAATTTCTTCTTTCTCATAAATGCTTAGGAAGGCGTCGTATACGCTTCCGATATAAAATCTTAAAGGCTTTAAAGCATCTATCCTACTCTCCCATCTAGTATCACTTAATGGTTTTAAAGTCAAACCCTGGACATGGTTTAGAAGAATTGCCCAGAGAAAAGTAGATGCTGAAAAAAATACATATATTTTTTGAATCATATTAAAGAAATTAGCGCCTTCCAAAGATGCTTTTGCCATACCGTTAACTACTAGATTGAGCGTAGAAAGCTCGTGGATTTAGGTTCTTAATCCTAGATTGCACTCCTGATGTTTCGCCCCGCATATTAGACCCGTTGTCATATCCCTGTCCTCTCATATACTGTAAATTTAAACCCAAATTATTAAGTTCTGCAATTATAATTTCAAACATTTGCTTTCCTGTAGACCTTTCAACTGGAAGAAAACCCAAAAAGCTTTCCTTCATTTTAATTTCAACCTCATCCTGATTGGAATCGGTTTTATTGATTGAAACATACCTGATTACAAGAGTCATTTGCTCCACCTTAGAAATATCAGGAGTGCAATCTAAAATTATCGAATAATATTTGGCTTTTTTTATTTCATTAATAATATAGGATTTCACACTTTGATGCAGCAGGTCTATTATCTCGTTTTGAATATTTTTCCCAAGATAGTGAGCTTTCGTTTCTTCTTTTTTTAAGCACCCTACGTACGTGTTATTCCATGACGGGATCAAATTCAGATAGCAGCTCAACTATTTTTAAGAAGTTACCGTTATTATGCTCAAACAGCTTGTCGCTTGTACCTTGGAAAGCCAGACAACTTTTACCAAGCATTTTAGTGATTGCTACGATTCTTAAAAGCACTTCTTGCCAATGGTTTATTTCAGAGTTAACAAGTCTTCGGGAATCCGCATTTATAGTTTTACAATACTTTAATCTTAGGTTCAGTTCTAGAAAAGATTTTTGGGACTGAATATTATTTTTAGAAATTTCGTGGTCTTTTAGAGTTTGATTCAGATGTTTCCAACTTTTAAACCCCTCCTTTGAAAGGGAACTAAGGACACAGCCAAAATGTATGCAGCAAAAGCAATATACGCAATTTTTTGAGACAGAGTACACAAGCCAGTCTCTTAAAATTTGCTCTCCGTTACTTAAAATTCTTTTATAACAATTAGGGCTAAATTTTCTACCAGTCTCATCGTATGGAAATCTATAATTGTACAATGGTTTAGGTGGACCTTGCCTTACTAAAAAGATTCTTTCGGCGTCTGGTAGTATCATTGGCCAGAGTGCTGGATTTGTAATTAAAAGTTGTTGAGCGCTTTCTGTAGGTGCCACGTTGGTATCAATAGTGCTCTCATTTGGCGACGGAGGGCTGCCACTGTCAGTTGCAAGTATTAGTTCAGGTATATCGTTCATTTGTTGATCCTCATTTTTCTCAGGTGAGTCTCTGTTGTCACTGTTGTCATTGTCTTTCAATGCTGTCTTTGATGTAGAACATTTTGAGTCGTCATTTGTTTTGGTACTGTCCGGCGTACTCTGTAAATAATTTAGTAAAGTGCCAGTTTGTCTTTGCCTTTGCATTTCCTTTTCCACCCTTCGTTTTTTATATTCGTAACCAGATAGTTTTTTCCGTCCCTCGGACATTCTGGAAGATACACAAAATATCTGAAATAAAACAAAGTAAATTATAAGGAAATTGTCTTACAATAGGCTTAGTTAAATTAGACAAGTACTGCACTTTTTATGCTCATTTAAGATCTAGGGGAACGATTAAGCAGTTTCATATGTTTTTTATATTTACAAATTATGTAATAGTAGTAAAATAGTAACGAACCTACCACACCCGATACCTATCAAATTTGAAAAAGTATAAGCACTTGCATTTTACACAATTTTGCTTCAAAATCCAAAATGGTATAAAATAGGGCAATTTTTCTTGTCCAATTTAGTCAGATCATGCATAGATTTATTCTAGAATGCTCAATGTTTAAATAAATATTTTGTTTTAATTTTATAAAATACCTAACAAACTTTTGCTATTTTTAAGAAAATTTTATTTATAAAACTAGGTAAAAATATTCGTAGCTTTACTTAAAAGGGATCGCATCCAATAGTTGATAATAAAAAAAAGACTCAGGGTCAGTAAAAGGTAGGAATTATTCAAGCTTTAGGGTATTTCGTATATTTCATAACCTTTTTTAAGGTATTTGAAAAAGCACCTTCGCAGATAAAAATTAAATTTCAAAGACGATTTTTTAACGAAACATAAACAAATTTCAGTCCTTTTAAAATTATCAAAACAAATCTTTTAACTTTTTAATTAATTTATCTGTTTTGTTCAAAAATCGTTTTCAAAATTTAATTTTCATCTGAGAAGGAGCTTCTTCAAATACCTACCTTGAAAAAGATTATGAAATTTAAACGAAAGTTTGCTTTTGACACGCTTATATTAGTTTCACCTATATGTTTGTTTGCCTGTCTGTCTGTTTGTAACCGACTTCTTTGAACAAGCATGCACGCGGTCGGCGATACATACGATACAAGATACGGCGCATTTGGGATCCAATGCCTATCCTCCAGACCGAGTAAGTCCTTTCCAATTTTAGCTCCAAATAAACTGTCATGTTATTTTTGCAAGGAAAACCATCTCATTTTTGATTGTGACGAATTCAAGGCATTAAATATTTCAAGTAGAACAAGTCAATTATTTGAAGCTATGTAATAACTGTTTCGATACTACTCATTCTACAGCTCAATGTAAATAAATATAGTTTAAAAAAACTAAAAAACACGCTTTAATGATCAATCGAACTAAAAAACGAAATATATGGCACAAAGCACCCCACGCTTTTTTCACAATAATACTAATCCTTTTCGTTTATTTATATTTTCTGCCTATATTAAGAATTATTTTTCGTTTTTTAGTTCGATTGATCATTAAAGCGTGTTTTTTAGTTTTTTTAAACTATATTTATTTTTTAATAATTTTTGCCTTTTACTGATCAAAATACCCTAATTTCGCAGATTCGCTAAGTTAATGGTTAACTTACCTTAAAAAATTACAAATCACATTGATTATTGAACCAGAACAGTATATACAATTGAGAGTTGCACTTGTTATCACCATCGACGAATGAGCAAAAATAATGCTGTGCTGTAATAAGACAGCCCTTTTATAATTGAAGACAATAAACAAGTCATTTGTTGTCTATTCCTAATTCAGACAAGTTCATGCGGCACCCTGCTTGCTGATTTATATGGTATATATGCGATGCGCGGTTATATTAGGTAGTGTATACAAATAACACCCGTGTTCCTTATTTAATAATTATTATTGAATAATTAATTATTTTTTCGTAATTATACCTATTTTCTTTACAACTACATATATAGATGAAAAACAAGTATTTTAACTTTCTTGTAAAAACAGTGATAAGAAATGTTTTTACAAATGAAAGGCGGCATGCTATTATTATTAATATTTTAATTTTAATATTTTCTCACATTCTGAGAGTAAAAATGTCGCCCCTAAGATTTGCCGCCCCGGACAAATGTCCGGGTTGTCCGGTCTTGGAGCGGGCCCTGCAGTAATAACAATGTTCAACAGACTGAAAGTCCAATTACAGAATAACTTTACGATATCTAGCAAGTTACATTTAAAATATTGTTATTTAAATTTTTAGTCAACCAATCCAATAATTACATCTATTCTCATTATCAACAGCATGCAGTTGCTGTATAACAGAAACTCGGTATGGGTGCATATGATTTTTATGCAAAATCCGTTGGCATGGCAATAAGGTTAGTAGTTATCACAAATTTATCCGTTGCCAACTTAACAGCTTGATCACTTAACTGACGGATTGATTTTTTGGGATTGGCTTCCATTCCTTGCCTATGATTTCTACCAGTTCATCATTTCATAGTAATGGTCGACCTGTAGGATTTGCCTTACAAATGCAATTCCTATTTTATTATCTACAAAAAGGTTTTTAACCTACAAATGCAAATAAATGTGATGTAAACATTATCTAATCACTTTAATAAATTCATGAATTACGGAGTAGCTCTGAAAAAACTGTTTTAAGAAACGTTGATAATGCATAATGGAAAAGTAAATGGAAATGAAAAACAAATTAACGACAGCATTACCAGTACTGATGTCAAAAAAGAACGAATAAAGTAACTAAAAATATTTAACCGCCAATGCAACACCGTAAAAAAAAACTAGAATCGTACGCGCGAAATTCAAACTGTCATAAGTATTAAAGAATCACCCGGTACATAACCTACAAATGTTATAATAATTACTAATCACATATAAATGTTTGGACATATACCTTTGTAAAAATCAGTATTTTACATTAACCTCATTTTCAATTTTAATTCACCTGTGGGTCAAGGTGCTATTTATCAAACCATATTTCATATTATCACCAGCAATTATAATTAAGATTAAATACCTTTGTATGTATAATAACCATGGCCTTTAATTTTTAGGTTACGATAAAAACCTTTCTAATCGGTTTTAAGTCAATAACTTCAAAATATTTAATCTTTTAAGTTTTTCTACGAAGTATTGTTTTGATATTGAGATTTGCAAACATTACTACATTACCACCATCTAAGAGAACATTTAATAAATTTGATTTTTAATCATTTATTATTATGGATATTAAGTTGACTAATATTTTCATATTAACCCATCCGTTACTAGATTATGACGTATGTCAATTCTTCGGTGGCAAAGATAGTAGATATTTTACGAGTGTTGCATTTAATGGAAAAATATACAAATAAGCAACGTTTCGCTCGCCATTTTATTAACACTAATTTACTTGTAGGAGTCATATTTTTTATTTCATATTTTTGTTTGATGGTTTTGTGATTAAATTTTAATAAATGGGAACTTGACGTTATGAGGTTTTTCATTTATGTGCTTTGTCATGATATGCATATCTTGAGAAAGGCGCCAGGACAGAATACTAAACCGGTAAGCAGTACCATTGAGTAAAAAATCCTGTTTTTCATTCAACGGCACTACTCTGATATAAAGTTTGGGAACTCTGGCGTATGGTATTACAGCCATTTTTCTCACAATACAATAAAACTGATAATAAACTAAAACAATTGATATTCACAATGTAATCAAAGATTATTGCAATTGGTAGAAAATAATGATTCAGGTTTCACGAATTACATCGGAGTAGAAGGGTGTTACTGGTACTGCATGCAAACTGTTTACACCAACTGCAAGTAACCAGATAACATGGATTATTTTAGT
This sequence comes from Vesta saturnalis, assembly GCA_036346205.1. NCBI lineage: Eukaryota > Metazoa > Arthropoda > Insecta > Coleoptera > Lampyridae > Vesta > Vesta saturnalis. The sequence goes on from JARFJB010001320.1 coordinate 1,584,743, forward strand.
GTCGTGCGTGTGCATTAGTGAATAATACCAGAGTGCACTTCCTTCTCAAAACTTGTAAGTGTCTAATTGCGCTACATTAAGAAAAAATGCCTTGTGATTGTATTTGAAATTTTAAATTAATATAAGAGGAAACTTCAAACTTCATTTTGATTTTAAATTTATAATTTGTTTATTAATAATTCTTCATGAGTTTACATAAAATCACCTTGTCTGCATTAGTAATTCCTACATTTTTCTGAATTGGGTTTACAAAACACGATAATCGTAGCCAAGCTATGGTTGTATAAGCTATAATCTGGATACGGTTCTTCCTGCTTTGTTCCTTAGCTCTATTAAATTTACGTATTCAAAACTCATTATATATTTATGTATAAGATACCGGATTGTAAATGAAATGAAATTTTTTGGTCGCTTTTTTTTTATTTACTAACAATTGTGTTATAAAATGTTTCCATCTGCGTGCTGTTCGAAAAATTAAATTTTACCTGCTTATCTGCAAGCTTGATAAATTATGTTTACAAAAATAAACCATGCACATTTCAGTTCAGTAGCGTACAATTGCTAATTAAATCCCACGTCTGAATACACCTATTTTATCTTACATTTTTGTGTGCTACACAATTAAACATAATATCACATGACCATTATACTCGTGTCCATATCGGGTTAGCAAAGAGTATACAGGGTGTATTTTAAAATCACCGACAAACGAAAGCTGGAGATTCTATGATTCAAAATAAGACAAAAATTATTATAAACGCTTTTCCGAAAATGCTTCCTAACCGAGATACATGTTGATTAAAAAATAATTTTTTTAAGATTTTTTTAAGATTCCTCAAAAGATATTACACTGAGATTTGGTACACCTAAATGTTTAATTAAGTACAATTAATCAGGTGATTTTGAGTCAACTGGCTCCACCCAGTGGCGTAGAATCTGTTAAGCTAATCACTTTAGTAAAAAAAAACGCACGTCCCTGCTTTTTTTTTGTTAAATTCAATATTTAATTCAGCAAATAAAATCATACTTAGTATTTTTTCGATTTGGTACCCGTTTTTGAAATATTATGTTGCATTAACATAAACGACTACATTATTCAGTAATAACCAAATTAAATAAATCAGAGATTGGTTTGCATTTGACAGTTACGTATCTTATGTTTGCTAAAATAGTTGCATTTACGCGTGTTTTGTAATTCATTGTTTGTGTCTAATTACTGTGAAAAAATAAATTATTCCAAACGAGAACTGGTCGATATGCATTTATGTTATGGTAATACTAATTGCAATGCTCGTGCAGCTGCTCGACTTTATGAACGAAGATTTCCAAATGGAAGACATCCACATCATACTACGTTTAGAACCGTTCATCGTAACTTGTTAGAGTATGGAAGTTTAAAAGGAAAGAAAAATTCCGGACGAAATGCTCGTGTACCAGTTGAAATTGAGGAACAAATTTTAGATAGAGTTTATGAAAATTCATCAATAAGTACGCGTGAGTTAGGTTTAGAATTTGGTGTGGCGCATAGCAAGTCTTGGAAAGTTTTACGAGAACAAAATTTACATCCCTTTCACCTACAAACAGTGCATGCATTATTGCCTGCTGGCCATCCTCGTCGAATGAATTTTTGCGAATGGTTTTTAAATACAAATGCTGAAGATGTATCGGGTGGCCAACTAAGAACGGCCGTCGGCCATATCTCAGGAATGGATTATAGCACAGGTTCGGGAAAAAAATTTTTATAACAAAAGTGGCCTCGAGAAACGGCTGGAAATTATTTTCAGAATTGTAGGTCCACCGCTAGAGGGCGTATTTGACAGTTAACATTTTAAAAAGCAAAATTTTTCAAAATTTACTCAATTAAGGGGCATATTAAATATTATAATCAGATTCCTCGACAAATTCTGCATATTTTTTATTTGATAAGTTTTAGTCTATCTCTTCAAATAAGGGCGGGGGAGAGTGGGAACCTTGTTACGAAAAAACGCCTTTAATTCAGGTTCTGCTTGACCGATTTTAATAAACTTGATGATGTTTGAAAGAGATTTTGTTAAACAATAGAAAATTTGTAAATTTGAAGCAATCTGATTAATAACATAAATGCTAGAGGGTGCTGTTTAATATTTTTTTAGTATTGTGTTTTCTCTTTACAATTTTAAATGGAAGCATAAAAGTTTAAGTAGGTCTTTAAAAAGTAGACTAAATTAGTAGTAAAACAGTGAAAACCGCAAGTCGATATCTTTTTCCTATTCTGAGATATCGTAAGAAACAGGTAAATGGCGGGAATTGTTCTTCCAACGTCTAGTAGGCTAGTTCGCGTTAACGGAAATTATTAAACTTAGCCTGGATGAAAAGATCTTACATTGGTCTGCAGTAATTTAAACTGTTATCATACTAATGTTATGGTTGCCGCTAGATTACCTAAATGTAATGCTGTCGCTACTAACAATGAGAACAATTTATAAAATAATAATGTGATAAATCCAACATTTTTTTAATTATATAAGAATGTTATATTTGTTTTCAAGCGATGTGTTAGTAGATCAAAAGCATAAAATATAGATAAAAACCGATATTTGCCCAGCAACAACAAATACAGTTTAAAATATGAATTACGATTTACTGATGACAACAAAATTAGTAAAGAGGGCCATGTAAGATATAAAATAAATTCCCTGTTGAAAACAAGCAAGCTATGATTTTCACGCATATGTCACAAATTATTCATCGTGTTGCATTTAATAGACTTTCTTTATCTTTTCGTACCAAAATGATTCTTACAAATGAAGAAGCATTTGATATGTTGGCAGTTTATTTTGAATGTATGAGAAATGCAACCGTTGCTGCTAGGGTGTATGCACTGCAGTACCCAAACAGACGGCATCACAGCAGAAGAGTTTTTCTCCGACTCGCACACCGTGTGCGTACTACTGGAAATGTGAATCTTCCTGTGTACCGAAGACAACGCAGAGGTAGAACAGAGGAAAACGTTATTGATGTTTTAGCTTATGTAAATGTTAACCCTCATTCAAGCACCAGAGCTATAGCTAGAGACTTGGGTATATGTCGAACCACCATCCAAAATATTTTAAGAGAACACAGGTGACTACTTATTTATTAATGCATGTTTTATTCGATATTATAGCGATAAAAATGTTTTAATTTTTTCGTTTGTCGTTATATGTTTCTCATTTTTATCATACCGAAAATGTCATTACATCAAAGTTAACTTGTGACAACATGACTAATGTATTTGCCGCCAGTTTATGTCCAGTTTCAATAAAACACCAAATTATTTAATGAAATTATCTTATGCTATGTGAATAGATTTTAATTAACAACATGATAATTAAGTGACGCAAAGTAAAGTAAAAGGGTACCAATAATAAAAAGTAATGAGAGGCCGGGCGAAAAAAATTCGTAATAACATTACGAGAGTTAATGCATTTAAAGTCCTTTTTCGTTTACTAACAACGAAGGACTTCAATGTGTCTTATTGATCTGATTACTTTGTAATATATACTATTTTAGATTGCACTCATATCACATGGTCCTACACCATAGCTTGAATGTTCAAGATTTCGATACCAGGTTGGATTTTTGCAACTGGCTCTCAAATATGATACACGACGATCCTGAAATACTTACACGAATTATGTGGACACATGAGGCAACTTTTCATAGTGATGGTAGTGTAAATCGACATAATATGCACTACTGGTCTGAAACGAATCCCCACTGGATGCAGGAGGTCCAACATCAGGGTCGTTGGTCTGTAAATGTCTGGTGCGGGATTCTAGGTGGAGAAATAATTGGGCCTTTTTATTTAATGAGACTGTTAATGGAGAAAGATAATTAGATTTTTTAAGCACGAATTGCCACTTCTTTTAGAAGACGTACCCTTGGCCATTCGTCGTGACATGTTCTTGCAACATGATGGGTGACCGGCACATTATTCTTGAGATGTTCGGAATTTCTTAGGTCAATCATACCCTGAAAGGTGGATAGGACGTGGAAGTTTATTTAGCCACCAAGGTCTCCAGACCTAACTTGTTTAGATTTTTATTTGTGGAGGCGGATAAAGATCTCGTTTATGCCACAAGAGCTGACATGATTGAAAGAATACGACAGTCAATACGAAGTATTTCAAGGGCAGAAATTGAAACTGCTGTTCTCTCCACCCGTCAGCGATTGATTTCATGCATTAAAAATGATGGACGACATTTCGAACATCTAGGGCGATACTAATTACGTAGTTATTTATTTAAGGTTTTAATTGTTAGATTTATCACATTATTATTTTATAATTTGTTCTCATTGTTAGTAGCGACAGCATTACATTTCGGTAATCTAGCGGCAACCATAACATTAGTACGATAACAGTTTAAATTACTGCAGACCAATGTAAGATCTTTTCATCCAGGCTAAATTTAATAATTTCCGTTAACGCGAACTAGCCTACTAGACATTGGAAGAACAATCCCCGCCATTTACCCGTTTCTTACGATATCTCAGGATAGGAAAAAGATATTGACTTGCAGTTTTCACTGTTTTATTACTAATTTAGTCTACGTTTTAAAGACCTACTTACATTTTTATGCTTCCATTTAAAATTGTAAAGAGAAAACACAATATTAAAAAAATATTAAACAGCGCCCTCTAGCATTTATGTTATTAATCAGATTGCTTCAAATTTACAAATTTTCTATTGTTTAACAAAAGCTCTTTCAAACATCATCAAGTTTATTAAAATCGGTCAAGCAGAACCTGAATTAAAGGCGTTTTTTCGTAACAAGGTTCCCACTTTCCCCCACCCCTTATTTGAAGAGATATACTAAAACTTGTCAAATAAAAAATATGCAGAATTTGTCGAGGAATCTGATTATAATATTTAATATGCCCCTTAATTGAGTAAATTTAGAAAAACTTTGTTTTTTAAAATTTCAACTGTCAAATACGCCCTCTAGTGGTGGACCTACAATTCTGAAAATAATTTCCAGACGTTTCTCGAGGCCACTTTTGTTATAAAATTTTTTTTCCCCGAACCTGTGCTATAATCCATTTCTGAGATATGGCCGACGGTCGTTCTTAGTTGGCCACCCGGTGCAATTTGTTAGAAACTTATTGACCACCGATGAGTGTTATTTTTTCCCGAAATGGAATAATAAACTTGCAAAATTCCCACAAATGGTTAGATGAAAATCAGCATCCAACTGTAGTTACAGCCCACCAACATAGATTTAGCGAAAATATTTGGATGGGTATACTAGACGATCACCTAATCGGACCTATCCGTTTTCCTCAAAGACTTACTGGCGAATTCTATTTAAATGTTTTGAGAGAAGATTTGCCGGAATTGTTTGACGACGTACCCTTAGATGTTAGAATGAACAGTATTTCATGCATGATGGTGCACCATCACATTCTACACGAAACGTCAGAGAAATTTTAAATGCATGGTTCCCTCGTGGCCGGCACGATCCCCAGATTTAAACCCATTGGATTTTTTTTGTGTGGAGGTATCTGAAAACTCGTGTCTATTCTGTTCAAATTGATAATCGAGAGCAACTTTGGAATCGCATACATATGGAATGCGATGAGATTAGGGCTATGCCACAAATTTTTCAGCGTGTTAGGTTTCATTTGCTAAGAAGAATACAAGCTTGCATTCAAAAGCAAGGAGGACATTTTGAACAATATGTATAAAAATAATTATTATTTTGTTTTGATTCCTTCAATATCTCTTTAATAATGTACCTAATAGTTAACTGCGTTATTTTTTTGTAAAATCAAACAAATTGTGATTTTATTGAATAATGTGGTCGTTTATGTTAATGCAAAATATTTCAAAAACGGGGTGCCGAATCGAAAAATACTAAGTATGATTTTATTTGCAGAATTACATGTTGAATCTATCAAAAAATATTTCTTCAAAAGAACCAGGGGCGTGCGTTTTTTTTACTTAAACTGATTAACTTAAAATATTCTACGCCACTGGATGGAGTCAGTTGTCAGTTGACTCAAACTCACCTGATTAATTGTATTTAATTGTTCTTTTGGGTGTACCAAATCTCAGTGTAATATCTTTTGTAGTTTTTGAGGAATCTTAAAAAAACCATAAAAAAAGTATTTTTTAATCAACCTGTATCTCGGTTAGGAAGCATTTTCGGAAAAGCATTTGTGATCATTTTTTCCAGTTTTCGTTTGTCGGTGATTTTAAAATACACCCTGTATACAGTAAACAAGAAAAATATGATTAATCTATTGATATTTCGGCTTTTATATAAAATAGTGTATTTTAGCATGTTCATATTGATCAATACAGAAAATAAATTATTTAACATTGTTCCCTAGAATTTTTTTGAATGAAATTTTGCACAGTAATTATTTACATGATAACTGCTAATCTGGCCAAATATAGAAGTGGGCCGGTAATTAGTTTGGCAGTAATTAATTATTTACTTCTCATCACCCTAATTTCAACATTACTAAGTGTATTTTAGCATGGTCATATTGATCAATACAGAAAATAAATTATTTAACATTGTTCCCTACAATTTTTTTGAATGAAATTTTGCACAGTAATTATTAACATGATAATTGATAATCTGGCCAAATATAAAAGTGGGCCGGCGATTAGTTTGGCAGTAATTAATTATTTACTTTTTATCACCCTAATTTCAACATTACTTAGTGCATTTTAGCATGTTCATATTGATCAATACAGAAAATAAATTATTTAACATTGTTCCCGAGAATTTTTTTGAATGAAATTTTGCACAGTAATTATTAACATGACACCTGATAATCTGGCCAAATATAAAAGTTGGCCGGTGATTATTTTGGCAATAATTCATTATTTACTTCTCATCACCCTAATTTCAATATTACTAAGTGTATATTAGCATGTTTATATTGATCAATACAGAAAATAAATTATTTAACATTGTACCCTAGAATTTTTTTGAATGAAATTTTGCACAGTAATTATTAACATGATAATTGATAATCTGGCCAAATATAAAAGTGGGCCGGATTAGTTTGGCAGTAATTAATTATTTACTTTCACCACTAATTTCAACATTACTAAGAGTATTTTAGCATGTTCATATTGATCAATACAGAAAATAAATTATTTTAACATTGTTCCCGAGAATTTTTTTGAATGAAATTTTGCACAGTATTTATTAACATGATAACTGATAATCTGGCCAAATATAAAAGTGGGCCGGCGATTAGTTTGGCAGTAATTAATTATTTACTTCTCTTCACCCTAATTTCAACCTTACTAAGTGTATTTTAGTATGTTTATATTGATCAATACAGAAAATAAATTATTTAACATTGTTCCCTAGAATTTTTTTGAATGAAATTTTGCACAGTAATTATTTACATGATAACTGCTAATCTGGCCAAATATAGAAGTGGGCCGGTAATTAGTTTGGCAGTAATTAATTATTTACTTTTTATCACTCTAATTTCAACATTACTTAGTGTATTTTAGCATGTTCATATTGATCAATACAGAAAATAAATTATTTAACATTGTTCCCGAGAATTTCTTTGAATGAAATTTTGCACAGTAATTACTAACATGATAACTGATAATCTGGCCAAATATAAAAGTGGGCCGGCGATTAGTTTGGCAGTAATTAATTATTTACTTCTCATCACCCTAATTTCAACATTACTAAGTGTATTTTAGCATGTTCATATTGATCAATACAGAAAATAAATTATTTAACATTGTTCCCGAGAATTTTTTTGAATGAAATTTTGCACAGTAATTATTAACATGACACCTGATAATCTGGCCAAATATAAAAGTTGGCCGGTGATTATTTTGGCAATAATTCATTATTTACTTCTCATCACCCTAATTTCAATATTACTAAGTGTATATTAGCATGTTTATATTGATCAATACAGAAAATAAATTATTTAACATTGTACCCTAGAATTTTTTTGAATGAAATTTTGCACAGTAATTATTAACATGATAATTGATAATCTGGCCAAATATAAAAGTGGGCCGGCGATTAGTTTGGCAGTAATTAATTATTTACTTCTCACCACCCTAATTTCAACATTACTAAGAGTATTTTAGCATGTTCATATTGATCAATACAGAAAATAAATTATTTTAACATTGTTCCCGAGAATTTTTTTGAATGAAATGTTGCACAGTATTTATTAACATGATAACTGATAATCTGGCCAAATATAAAAGTGGGCCGGCGATTAGTTTGGCAGTAATTAATTATTTACTTCTCTTCACCCTAATTTCAACATTACTAAGTGTATTTTAGCATGTTCATATCGATCAATACAGAAAATAAATTGTTTAACATTGTTCCCTAGAATTTTTTTGAATGAAATTTTGCACAGTAATTATTAACATGACACCTGATAATCTGGCCTAATATAAAAGTGGGCCGGCGATTAGTTTGGCAATAATTAACTATTTACTTCTCATCACCCTAATTTCAACATTACTAAGTGTATTTTAGCATGTTCATAATGATCAATACAGAAAATAAATTATTTAACATTGTTCCCTAGAATTTTTTTGAATGAAACTTTGCACAGTAATTATTAACATGATAACTGCTAATCTGGCCATATATAAAAGTGGGCCGGCGATTAGTTTGGCAGTAATTAATTATTCACTTCTCATCACCCTAATTTCAACATTACTAAGTGTATTTTAGTATGTTTATATTGATCAATACAGAAAATAAATTATTTAATATTGTTCCCGAGAATTTTTTTGAATGAAATTTTGCACAGTAATTATTAACATGATAACTGATAATCTGGCCAAATATAAAAGTGGGCCGGCGATTAGTTTGGCAGTAATTAATTATTTACTTCTCATCACCCTAATTTCAACAATACTAAGAGTATTTTAGCATGTTCATATTGATCAATACAGAAAATAAATTATTTAACATTGTTCCCTAGAATTTTTTTGAATGAAATTTTGCACAGTAATTATTAACATGATAACTGATAATCTGGCCAAATATAAAAGTGGGCCGGCGATTGGTTTGGCAGTAATTAATTATTTACTTCTCATCACTCTAATTTCTACATTACTAAGAGTATTTTAGCATGTTCATATTGATCAATACAGACAATAAATTATTTTAACATTGTTCCCGAGAATTTTTTTGAATGAAACTTTGCACAGTAATTATTAACATGATAACTGATAATCTGGCCAAATATAAAAGTGGGCCGGTGATTATTTTGGCAGTAATTAATTATTTACTTCTCAACACCCTAATTTCAACATTACTAAGTGTATTTCAGCATGTGTATATTGATCAATACAGAAAATAAATTATTTAACATTGTACCCTAGAATTTTTTTGAATGAAACTTTGCACAGTAATTATTAACATGATAACTGATAATCTGGCCAAATATAAAAGTGGGCCGGCGATTGGTTTGGCAGTAATTAATTATTTACTTCTCATCATTCTAATTTCAACATTACTAAGTGTATTTTAGCATGTTCATATTGATAAATACAGAAAGTAAATTATTTTAACATTGTTCCCGAGAATTTTTTTGAATGAAATTTTGCACAGTAATTATTATCATGATAACTGATAATCTGGCCAAATATAAATGTGGGCCGGCGATTGGTTTGGCAGTAATTATTTATTTACTTCTCATCACTCTAATTTCAACATTACTAAGTGTATTTTAGCATGTTCATATTGATCAATACAGAAAATAAATTACTTAACATTGTTCCCTAGAATTTTTTTGAATGAAATTTTGCACAGTAATTATTAACATGATAACTGATAATCTGGCCAAATATAAAAGTGGGCCGGCGATTAGTTTGGCAGTAATTAATTATTTACTTCTCATCGCCCTAATTTCAACAATACTAAGAGTATTTTAGCATGTTCATATTGATCAATACAGAAAATAAATTATTTTAACATTGTTCCCGAGAATTTTTTTGAATGAAATTTTGCACAGTAATTTTTAACATGATAACTGATAATCTGGCCAAATATAAAAGTGGGCCGGCGATTAGTTTGGCAGTAATTAATTATTTACTTCTCATCACCCTAAGTTCAACATTACTAAGTGTATTTTAGCATGTTCATAATGATCAATACAGAAAATAAATTATTTAACATTGTTCCCTAGAATTTTTTTGAATGAAATTTTGCACAGTAATTATTAACATGACACCTAATAATCTGGCCAAATATAAAAGTGGGCCGGCGATTGGTTTGGCAGTAATTAATTATTTACTTCTCATCACTCTAATTTCAACATTACTAAGTGTATTTTAGCATGTTCATATTGATCAATACAGACAATAAATTATTTAACATTGTTCCCTAGAATTTTTTTGAATGAAATTTTGCACAGTAATTATTAACATGATAACTGATAATCTGGCCAAATATAAAAGTGGGCCGGCGATTAGTTTGGCAGTAATTAATTATTTACTTCTCATCACTCTAATTTCAACATTACTAAGTGTATTTTAGCATGTTCATATTGATCAATACAGAAAATAAATTATTTAACATTGTTCCCTAGAATTTTTTTGAATGAAATTTTGCACAGTAATTATTAATATGACACCTGATAATCTGGCCAAATATAAAAGTGGGCCGGCGATTAGTTTGGCAGTAATTAATTATTTACTTCTCATCACCCTAATTTCAACATAACTAAGAGTATTTTAGCATGTTCATATTGATCAATACAGACAATAAATTATTTTAACATTGTTCCCGAGAATTTTTTGAATGAAACTTTGCACAGTAATTATTAACATGATAACTGATAATCTGGCCAAATATAAAAGTGGCGCGATTGGTTTGGCAGTAATTAATTATTTATTCTCATCACTCTAATTTCAACATTACTAAGTGTATTTTAGCATGTTCATATTGATAAATACAGAAAGTAAATTATATTAACATTGTTCCGAGAATTTTTGAATGAAATTTTGCACAGTAATTATTAACATGATAACTGATAATCTGGCCAAATATAACAGTGGGCCGGCGATTAGTTTGGCAGTAATTAATTATTTACTTCTCATCACCCTAATTTCAACATTACTAAGTGTATTTTAGCATGTTCATATTGATCAATACAAAAAATAAATTATTTTAACATTGTTCCCGAGAATTTTTTTGAATGAAATTTTGCACAGTAATTATTAACATGATAACTGATAATCTGGCCAAATATAAAAGTGGGCCGGCGATTAGTTTGGCAGTAATTAATTATTTACTTCTCTTCACCCTAATTTCAACGTTACTAAGTGTATTTTAGCATGTTTATATTGATCAATACAGAAAATAAATTATTTAACATTGTTCCCGAGAATTTTTTGAATGAAACTTTGCACAGTAATTATTAACATGATAACTGATAATCTGGCCAAATATAAAAGTGGGCCGGCGATTGGTTTGGTAGTAATTAATTATTTACTTCTCATCACTCTAATTTCAACATTACTAAGTGTTTTTTAGCATGTTCATATTGATAAATACAGAAAGTAAATTATATTAACATTGTTCGAGAATTTTTTGAATGAAATTTTGCACAGTAATTATTAACATGATAACTGATAATCTGGCCAAATATAACAGTGGGCCGGCGATTAGTTTGGCAGTAATTAATTATTTACTTCTCATCACCTAATTTCAACATTACTAAGTGTATTTTAGCATGTTCATATTGATCAATACAAAAATAAATTATTTTAACATTGTTCCGAGAATTTTTTGAATGAAATTTTGCACAGTAATTATTAACATGATAACTGATAACCTGGCCAAATATAAAAGTGGGCCGGCGATTAGTTTGCAGTAATTAATTATTTACTTCTCTTCACCCTAATTTCAACGTTACTAAGTGTATTTTAGCATGTTTATATTGATCAATACAGAAAATAAATTATTTAACATTGTTCGAGAATTTTTGAATGAAACTTTGCACAGTAATTATTAACATGATAACTGATAATCTGGCCAAATATAAAAGTGGGCCGGCGATTGGTTTGGCAGTAATTAATTATTTACTTCTCATCACTCTAATTTCAACATTACTAAGTGTATTTTAGCATGTTCATATTGATAAATACAGAAAGTAAATTATATTAACATTGTTCCGAGAATTTTTTGAATGAAATTTTGCACAGTAATTATTAACATGATAACTGATAATCTGGCCAAATATAACAGTGGGCCGGCGATTAGTTTGGCAGTAATTAATTATTTACTTCTCATCACCTAATTTCAACATTACTAAGTGTATTTTAGCATGTTCATATTGATCAATACAAAAATAAATTATTTTAACATTGTTCCCGAGAATTTTTGAATGAAATTTTGCACAGTAATTATTAACATGATAACTGATAACCTGGCCAAATATAAAAGTGGGCTGGCGATTAGTTTGGCAGTAATTAATTATTTACTTCTCTTCACCCTAATTTCAACGTTACTAAGTGTATTTTAGCATGTTTATATTGATCAATACAGAAAATAAATTATTTAACATTGTTCCCGAGAATTTTTTGAATGAAACTTTGCACAGTAATTATTAACATGATAACTGATAATCTGGCCAAATATAAAGTGGGCCGGCGATTGGTTTGCAGTAATTAATTATTTACTTCTCATCACTCTAATTTCAACATTACTAAGTGTTTTTTAGCATGTTCATATTGATAAATACAGAAAGTAAATTATATTAACATTGTTCCCGAGAATTTTTTTGAATGAAATTTTGCACAGTAATTATTAACATGATAACTGATAATCTGGCCAAATATAACAGTGGGCCGGCGATTAGTTTGGCAGTAATTAATTATTTACTTCTCATCACCCTAATTTCAACATTACTAAGTGTATTTTAGCATGTTCATATTGATCAATACAAAAAATAAATTATTTTAACATTGTTCCCGAGAATTTTTTTGAATGAAATTTTGCACAGTAATTATTAACATGATAACTGATAACCTGGCCAAATATAAAAGTGGGCCGGCATTAGTTTGGCAGTAATTAATTATTTACTTCTTCACCTAATTTCAACGTTACTAAGTGTATTTTAGCATGTTTATATTGATCAATACAGAAAATAAATTATTTAACATTGTTCCCGAGAATTTTTTGAATGAAACTTTGCACAGTAATTATTAACATGATAACTGATAATCTGGCCAAATATAAAAGTGGGCCGGCGATTGGTTTGGCAGTAATTAATTATTTACTTCTCATCACTCTAATTTCAACATTACTAAGTGTATTTTAGCATGTTCATATTGATAAATACAGAAAGTAAATTATATTAACATTGTTCCCGAGAATTTTTTTGAATGAAATTTTGCACAGTAATTATTAACATGATAACTGATAATCTGGCCAAATATAACAGTGGGCCGGCGATTAGTTTGGCAGTAATTAATTATTTACTTCTCATCACCCTAATTTCAACATTACTAAGTGTATTTTAGCATGTTCATATTGATCAATACAAAAAATAAATTATTTTAACATTGTTCCCGAGAATTTTTTTGAATGAAATTTTGCACAGTAATTATTAACATGATAACTGATAACCTGGCCAAATATAAAAGTGGGCCGGCGATTAGTTTGGCAGTAATTAATTATTTACTTCTCTTCACCCTAATTTCAACGTTACTAAGTGTATTTTAGCATGTTTATATTGATCAATACAGAAAATAAATTATTTAACATTGTTCCCGAGAATTTTTTTGAATGAAATTTTGCACGGTAATTATTAACATGATAACTGAAAATCTGGCCAAATATAAAAGTGGGCCGGCGATTAGTTTGGCAGTAATTAATTATTTACTTATCATCACTCTAATTTCAACATTACTATGTGTATTTTAGCATGTTCATATTGATCAATACAGAAAATAAATTATTTAACATTGTTCCCTAGAATTTTTTTGGATTGAAATTTTGCTCAGTAATTATTAACATGATAACTGATAATCTGGCCAAATATAAAAGTGGGCCGGCAATTAGTTTGGCATTAGTTAATTATTTTATTGTCGCTATTTCGTGTAATTTGATCAATTCATCACACCTAGAGAAATATTTGACGAATCTTTAAAGCAAAAATCAATCAGATTGATGAATTGGTTTGGAAATGGCGTTGTTTTGAAAAATGTATTGAAATTGTCATTTACGTGTCAAGGAAAGTCGCACTCTTAAACACAAATTACCTTAAAGATATAAAATAAATTTTTATTGCGATATGCTATACGAAAGCTGATTAAATTCTGCATCCTGTGACGTAATCGCATATCTGTTGAATGTTGACTAATAGTACCATAAATACTATTGTTCGTTAATCTCCCCATTTAAGCTTATTCAAGTTAAGTTCCAAGCAACCAGAACGATGTATGTATGTATGTGCATACCTAGCTAAAAATTCACCATGATACCTAACACGTGCTAATCTAATCATTTACTGATAAAATATGGCCAATTTTAAAATTTCAAAAATTTTATTGTTGGGAAAGCATGCAAGATGACGATGAATGATGATTGATGAAGGTATACCTAAAAGAAATATAAAAAAAAATTATGATTTAAAAAAAAACTCATTTTATATATGAGATATTATATTTTGTTTTACATTTTAAATCATAAATGAGCTACACTGTAGTTTCTCATTAAAAGACATTGGATCTGTATTACTTTTTATTGATATTTGCTTGGGGTGCTCTGGGGAGAGGAAATATCAATGTAACTCATTTTGCGTTATCCAGGATGCACCACGAGGGGGTGAGTTACTTTACATCCCAAAATTTAGAAAAAAAATTTAGAAAAATATCGAAGCTGTTTATTAATGTTTATTATGTTAGTAATGAAAATGCCAAAAATTTACCGATAATTTATTTTGCTTGTAATGGCAGCTGTAATCCAGAATGGTAAAATGTTATAAATAATGTAATGTATGTGAGGTATATAATATAAAATATATAAAAACAATCTACAATCTATAATCTACAATAATGTAATAGTATATTACGTAAGAAGTGCGGTAAAGAGAAAATTACGCACAAGCGAACGGGTAACGCACAAGCCGCGTAGCGGCGAGTTCGTAAGTTCGTGAGTGCGGAATTTGCTTTACCGCAAGAGTTATGTAAATTGTGTATAATCTGCATAACAATATCTACAATCTACAATCTACAATAATGTAACAGTATATTACGTAAGAAGTGCGGTAAAGAGCAAATTACGCACGAGCGAACGGGTAACGCACGAGCGTGAGTGCGGAATTTGCTTTACCGCAAGAGTTATGTAAATTATGTATAATCTGCATAACAATATACTTAAAATATACTTAAAACTTATAAACTTAAAACTTTAAAGTCGAAATTTTGTGCACAACTGACAAATATCACTGACTTCTTTTTGCACTGGTAAACAACGTTGGTGACTTTTTCGTAAACATTTTAAACATGTTACGTAATTTTCATTGCACTCTATGCCACATTTAACACATTTATGTGTCATGTCATCAGAGTAATGTAACAGCATAGACATTATTCGTATTTTTCTTCATTGGCATTGAATGAGGCAAGAATTTCTGTATTTCCTTGTAAAAAACTTGCTATATATCGAATAACATATACTCCACAGTTATAATAATCATTTTGCTTAGGAAATTCGTCCCAATATCCGATACTTAATTCGTCAAAATTGGTATTCCATTTTTTTGCATTTAGCGCATAAATTTTGTTAAAAATTTTAAAATAATTATTAGTGTTTTCTGTGGTCTGTGCTATTGCCTTTTTTGTCATTGTGGAAGAATTCGTAGGATCGATGTAATAAAACTTTGCTTGATAAATCAACAACGATCAGTGTAAAATGATTTCTTTTGGTATCAAGAATTGGCCATAAAATCATTTGCTTAGAAAATGTTTGCAACAAATTTGCATTCATCAACATTTCTGCTGAATATTTTTTAGGATTTGTTAAATATGCACTTAATGTGCATGGTACAACTGTACAATTATTATTAGGATAAATAGTTGTGCTCCTTAAGGAAACATATGTATCCAATAAATGTTCCGATAACCACGATTTTTTATCCAATGTTATGAAATCTTCTATGACTAATGATTGATGAAGCAAAGTTAACTTTGAAAATTTAGCAATTACATAAAATTTTAATTCGTTTTCGTATCTGATATAACGTTCAATTCGACATCCAATATTTGGATTGAATAATTCTTTAGAACATGGTTTTACATCAGGTATAGGTTTATCGACTACTCCTGCACAACTTTCTTCAGTAATAACTGATAACTTAACAACTTTATTTGGTGTAGAGCAATCTTGTTTTCTTTTATTAGATTTAATGTTATTAATCCGAACGGATTTAATTGATGATCCGCTAAAATTTGAGAAAACCGACGTTCTTCTTAAATGCTTACCAGCCAAATGATTACCTACTACTCTAGTATTACTATTCCAAGTCTCTTGAGAAAACAAGTGGCCAAATGTATCTTCCAATTTATTATCACATATTGCTTCTATCGCTCGTTTCCGATTTAAACCTTTGTCAGGAATATTTAAACGACAAAGTTTATAAGAAGAGATGACTGTTTCTCGTACTTTTCGTAAAAATACAGTAGATCTATGTTTCCTGCTTGTCATTATTTTGTGCTTTATAGTATTGTGGAAATATTCTACACGAGAATTGCTAACATGGTCAATCTCTCTGCATTTTACTTTTTCTGGCAAATATTTTCCACAATAGAAAGGTAGGAATGGTAAGCAGCTCTCCAATAAAATTTTGAACAACTCTGGGTTAAAATACACATTTTGTGTTTGGTGATCTTTCAGATCATAAATTGAGTTGTTTCTTTCAACTTTATTGAGCATCAGGCTCTCATAAATTCTATTGAAATGTATATAGAAAGGGTTACTTTTCCGCAAAGACTTTTCGATGAAAAGATCATCTTTGTTCTTATATTGTGGTTTTTCTTGTTTACCCTCATTTGAATCATTTTCTTCTACATCAAGTAGTTCAGATTTTGTCACCATTTCTTTCAATTTTTCTATTGTTTTGTTTACATCTTAAGTGTGAAATTTCGAATTTAATAAAATTACAACGCATTCAAACCATTCATTCACCTTCTCCAAAGTTTGTAAACGAATTTGAATGGCTAATATATCAATTAAAGTTTGTCGCAATTTACTTCTTTGTTTTTCTTTAGGTGTGCACTGTTTTACACGGTTTGAAAAAATTTTAATTAAATGTGCACAACATAAGTGAATCGAAATAAACTTGTTAAAGTTTGAAAAATTATAAAACGCGTCAAACAAGTATTCTTTGAAAGTAATTTCATTAAATGACATTGAAATTGCGTGTATATACGCCCACGAGGAATCCACCACTACTCCTTTAAATGTTGGTGGCCATGCTTGGTTCTTAATAGAATAAATTTTAAATCGATCAAAGAAATTACGCAATGCAATTGTATCATGTTCTGATGCTACCATTTCAAGCAGTGGAACTGTATCACTGATGTTATTGAGGCTTATTACCCCGCAATAGTAATAAACTCTCGGGTTTTTAATTTTATCAGGATGTCTCACCAAACTTCCTGTAGTATCAAAATATAATAGTGGCAAATCAATGGATTCTGCCATTTGTAATTGCTGTTTGCTGTATATGTACACAGTAAACGGTCGATAAAAGAGCAATTGAATGAAATTCTTATGTGCATATGAAAATAGAGGTAAGTCATTGAAGTCGCCATTATCTCGATTATTATATTTCAATGCATCTGCTCTTATTTTACGTACAGTTGCCTTAGAAACAATATTTTGAACATTTTTTGTTTTTAATACCATTTCTTGGTTTAAGGCTTGCGCTTGCTTGTCTCTATATTTTTTGCAGCCCATTGTCAAAAGCGTATTTTGAATTTCTTTTCTTTTCTCCCCCCGTACCTGACCAGTTCTTAACTTGTCATGGTTGAAGTTAATGGATGTGCTATAAAATATAATTCCTTTTTCAAGAACTTTAATTTGAAATTTATTGCAATTAGACCAAGTGCAATAACCATAAATGGTTATAGATACTGTACGTTTACAAAAGAGATTAGATTTTCGGACTGCAAAGTCACATACATTATTAGCATATTTTTGGAATAGCCTTTTGATAATATCTTTGTAAGCAGAGTGCAACCTAACATTATTACCATCTGTACTCACAACACTTGAGTATTCTTCCAAAGTTAACTCTGCTTTTCCTAAGCGTACAGAGCACGCATGAGTTTTCTTAAAATTATCAGGAAAACTTTCCTGCTTTCCGTAATTTGATGCTCCCAATTTGTAGGAGACATTTTTCTTACAAGCTTATTAATAGGTATACTTTCGCTAGTAATGTTAAGGTTGCTAGTATTACTTAATTCCTCTACGAGACAAGACTCGTTATCAGTAGATATTTCTAATGAATTAGAGTTAGCGTCACTGAGATCAACACAATTCTTTGCACTAACGCTTTCGCGATTGAATTGAATTGGGGCACTGTAGTTAGGAACATGCTCAATTGGAGCATGTGCAGTCCTAACAGTCCCATTCATAGTTTTCTCGTAAGAATTGAATTCTGAGAATCAGTTGAAATATCTACTGGATTAATATTATTTTGTTCAATATTATGAAATAAAGAAATAATTGCATTCTCATTAGCATTATTCAAAATATATTTACGAAAACGTCTGTATAAATTTCTTATAGAACAATTAGACAGATGATGGTGTGTCTTAGCAATACTTATAAATGTTTCACAACTTTGCGTTGCTATTTTCAATTGATCAATTGTTTTAATATCTGTATTGCTTAAGATCATTTGTCTTAAAATTAGTAAAAAGTCAATAAAAAGTTTTTGTTTTACCATCGTGTCGATGCGAAGAAAACTGCGGGGCGACTATAAAAAATAGTATAAGCACGTCAGCCTCTCACGAAAGTTCCACAGAGCTGATCGCAGTAAAAGTATAAAGCATAAAGAAACTATAAAAAAAGAGAGGTGTAAATCACATGGTACGGTTTTGGAACACTGTTAGCAGCGCCCTCGTTGGCTACGGGAAACAATTAAGTGAGCGCGGGAGGTTCAAAATTTGATTTTGTGGTATTTTGAAATTAGTACAGTTTTTGTAAATTTCCACATTTAACCAATTTCATCCTTTCTTGTGGAGGTGATGTATTAACTGATGTGATAACACTTTTCAATTGATTTCAATTATTCTAGCAATTTTTTCGTTTTTTGGACGGAACAGTTGCAAAAATTCGAAAAACTTGGGGAATGTTTGTGGAGATATATATATATATATATATATATATATATATATATATATATATATATATATATATATATATATATATTCAGAACACTTTTGAGAATATATATTATACAAAGAATCGTTCCCTTTTTAGTTTATCTTTTTAGGATTCAAAAATTAGATTTTTATGAATAGCTATTAACACATCACTTACCTAACTGTCAAGTATAATAAAGGTAAAAATTTTAAATTTTATGATTTTTTATAAAATCGCATTTAAACAAGGATTTAAAATAACAAAGATGTTAAACGTAATATATTATTATTTTAACATAAATAATTTAGCTCCTAATATAAACGATAAACATAAAGAAATATACAAAACAATTTTGTTTCTATAGTTAAGTAGTTAACAAAATCCACTTTTTATTTCCTTGTCTTACTTTTATCAATACATTCTTCTGTTTTTCTATATATGTCGTCACAGTATTTTTTTATTAATAGGTCAAGTGAATAGGCAGTCAACTGCTTTTCAATATCATCAGCATGTATCTGGCAAGAGAGCCAGGGAAAACCTACATTTTTTCTGACTTTCAAACTTAATTTTTTTGATACAAATAAAACATGGCCAAAATCCGGTAACAAAAAGAAAACAATATCATGAATTTTGGCTAGCGTGTTACTTACATTTCTAGATACATAAATCAGTCTTTTTCTTTTATCACAATATTGTTTAAATTGTGTGTATGTATGATAAGGCTCAACCACATCACTTAACATATCAGAAAAACATTTATCACAGTTTAAGAAATTAATTTTTTTGGTCAAAAACCCTGCAACATATGATATTATTTGTAAATCATACTCGTCATTCAAGTTATTGATTTGTGGTATACTAATTTCTTTAAATTCAGATTCATCAATGTCTATCAGTGGTACTTCATCTGTCTTCCGATCTTCTTCAAGGAATATCTGAAGATTGGCTAACACTCACAATTTTTGCCTTTTTTGTTGGCAAAATTAATCAAGTTATTTACCATCCAAGTCTTAGGAGCGGATGAGAATTTATAACACCTAGGATTGATATTAGCGGCATTGAGGCTTCTTATAGAGGAAAAAGAATTTTCCAGAAGATCTTGATTTAAGGCTCTGGTTCGTAAGAAACGAAAGCCAATTTTCCGACATTCCTCAAACAGTGCCAAAGTTGTCTTGATTGTAGTTATCCTGCCTTGTTTACAAGGCATTTTAGTTTTTCGTAAAATACCATCTCTTGAGACAAATTCCCATGTCTCAATCTTCGGCAATAACTTTAACCATAAATTTCTGTGAGGAGATTTTGATGACATGCACCTTTTGAATTGTTTACCCTGTTCAGGCTTGGGGCTCCTTCCATTGAATGAGTCAAACAAAATGTCAATGTCATGAATAAATTCAGCTGTGTTCATAGATTCTGCTGGTAAATTATTGGAGGCACTATTTGTACCCACCATAGATTCCATTGCTGCAGCCATGGTATTACTGAACAATCGGGCAGCTACAGAAACTTTCATTTTTAAAAATTTTTTCTTGAGATATCTATATAGGACTGTCGAATTTTTCGAAGTCCTTGGAACCTTTTTTTTTGTCAATGGCGAAACACTGTTTAATATGGACAAATTTTGCAACTTTTTTCCCATTATCAAATTTTACGTTATATTTTAGAAAGCAATTTCTTAGTGATTTCAAAAGATGCGGAGGGTCAAAAAGTGTACAAATTTTAGCACCATTTACAAAAAAATAAGGCCCCTGATGTTCAATTAATGAATGACTGGACAATTGCTTTATAGCTGCCCGATTGGTGCTGCCCTGATCACAAACTGTCGCCATTACCTTTAAACCTATGTTTTGCAATGATTCAACATTATTCACAATTAACATTTTTAAGTCAACAGTTTTTACAGTTCCCTTAGTAAAATAATAGGCTATGGGCTGCTTCCAACCATGAAAACTAACGCATGATCAGCCAAGTCATTTTTTCGACCCAATTGTCCTAGGTCAACATAGCCTAATATCTTGTCTTGAGCTTTGTCAAATGTTAATTGTGAACATAGTGAAATTTCATCGAATAACAGAATACAAGTCCTATCTAGAATTTGTAGTTGTCTTACTTTTTGTGACAACTTTTGAAAAAAACGTTCATTAAATCCTGGTTCAAATGAAATATTTTTTAATGTGGTATTTAAAGTGGATCTTGAAGGCAATGGGATAAATTTTTTCAGTAATCTATAACATTTGGGGGCTTTACAGTGAATAGCAAGTGCAAATGCCTTGTCCTGTTTGGTCCATATAGGTTTTTTAACGGTGAATTATAGATGGTGCTTTTAAAAAAAGAAATACCGGCTGGATCTATACTGTTTTCTAAGTTTGTAAAGATCAAAAGCTTTTTTAATTTTTTGCTTTGAGATGGCTATAGAATATTTTAACTTTGAGATTGTACACCTCTGACTTTTAGATATAAAGTATAGTTTTTTTTACGGGGAGTTAAGTTCTGAACTCTAGATTCATTAATACATGATAGAATTGTATTGTTTTCTATCTACTGGGTTTTGCGATGTTGATGCAAAATTACAGTAAGAATCGTTATTTTTTAAACAAAATTCGATGTCACTCTTTAATGCTTTGACAACTGTTGGAGAGATATTTATTTCCGGTATGACATTGTGACTGCTAGTTTGAGGTAAAGATGAATATTCATCTACTGGTGAATTTAACAAAATATTGCTATGAATTATTACTTGTGAGGTGTTATTAAAGGGAACTGCAAATTTTGTGAGCCTTTTTTTTGACGAATCACAAAAAAAATTATCATGAAAGTGATATTCACAAAGATATAATCTTTTTTCTGTAAAAGATAATTCCATAATGTCAAACCATTTTTGTCGTCGTAATTCATCTTTTTCAGGAAAGCGAAAAAATGATTTATTAACGTAACCACTACTTTCAATCTTCGAAATAAAGCAGTTTTTACAACCTTTTGCAGAGCACCGGTAACTGATTTTTCCTTCGCTACTCATAGCTGCAGGTCAGCTTATCATACATACACACTTGTATATTAAAATGACATAGGTGCTTACATTTACTGTCTATTTCTATTAATTTAATCATTGTCTAATTTTTTTTATAGACAATGATTTAATCGAGGTATCACATTTTCAAAAGAATTATCTTACGTAATCAGTCCAATTTTGTTTTGTACATTTGAAGCAATTACTCAATGTATTTCATTATAATGCATGTATCTATTTCATATGAAAAGATCTAAAACAAAACCCCACATTTAAAAATGTTTAAAGCTATTTAATTGATAATCTTACTTTGCACAAACTATAGATATCTTTCAAATAAGCCAGCAATTTTCATGTTTTCTCGTCAACAAAGGAATGAAAAATCTGAAATAAATAACTTGACATTGACCAATAATGCAATATTAGAAATGTGATTACTTACTGCAGTGCTAAAGTAATACTGTTACAAAAGTATAATCCATTAATTCTCGTTTATACTACAATTCAATTAATTTCTTTCTTTCTTTCAAGGCATTTATTTATTCCTGAATACTCAAGGGTTTTATTCTTAGAGAAAAGAAAAATACGTTTATTTACCCTTTCGGAATGCAAAAACGTAGGTTATGGCATAGACAAATGAAAAAAGTTTCTCTATGGGTTATGGTTTACAGAAAATAATAATTAAATTATTCCAAAATACTACTCTTTGTTGGTTCTATCGAAATAAACAAGGATGGCTTCAATCCAGTATGATAATTCTTAATTTACAAATAGTTCCTTTGTTAACCGCCATGCGCTATGCGCTACGGAAATGTTGTACGTGCGCAATCCTATTCTTTTGAAGGTCTTTTTATTTTTCATTTGTCTATGGTATAAAGTAAAATGTGGCAAGTATATTCTCATTAAGAATTCGCCAAAGGGATTATTAGTTAGGAATTAGCCTCGACCGGAATCTTCTCCAAAGGTCTGGTCACTTGCATAGCTCTCATAAATACAACAAACTCTTATAAACTCTACTTGTTAAAATAATGGTAAGTATTATTCGAGGAAAATAGTACATGAAAATAAGGAACTCATAAAACGATAGCTTAGAAAATTATCTATCGAATACATACACTGCCAAACGTCAGCCACGACACAATTAATAGTTAATTACTAAATAAAGGATGTTTGAAATCAGTATAGTGTACAAAACATCCATAAGAACATTCATAAGATTTAAACACAATTACCATAAAGTTATATAATAAATTTTTATTGCTGATATGCTATACGAAAGCTGATTAAATTTTGCATCCTGTGACGTATATCGCATATCCCAGCCACGGTTTCGTACTTAGAAAATAATTGATAAATTGAAAATTGAAAATAATTGATTACATTAAACTTCAAATTCGAAGAAAGTTATACAATACATTTTTGTTGCTGATATACTAAACGAAAGCTGATGAAATTCTTGTTCTCGTGACGTTATCGACTGTCCTAGTCATTTCTTGATACTTAGAAATTAATTGATACTCATAGGTTTGGTGAATTTTTAGCTAGGTATGTACATACATACATACATGTTCTTGTTGCTTGGCACTTAGCTTGAATAAGCTTAAATGGGGAGATTAACGAACAATAGTATTTATGGTACTATTAGTCAACATTCAACAGATATGCGAATACGTCACAGGATGCAGAATTTAATCAGCTTTCGTATAGCACATCAGCAATAAAAATTTATTTTATATCTTTAAGGTAATTTGTGTTTAAGAATGCGACTTCCCTTGAAACGTAAATGGCAATTTCAACGCATTTTTCAAAACAATGCCATTTCCAAACCAATTCATCAATCTGATTGATTTTTGCTTTGAAGATTCGTCAAATATTTCTCTAGGTGTGATGAATTGATCAAATTACACGAAAGCGCGACAATAAAATAATTAATTACTGCCAAACTAATTACCGGCCCACTTTTATATTTGGCCAGATTATCAGTTATCATGTTAATAATTACTGTGCAAAATTTCATTCAAAAAAATTCTAGGGAACAATGTTAAATAATTTATTTTCTGTATTGATCATTATGAACATGCTAAAATACACTTAGTAATGTTGAAATTAGGGTGATGAGAAGTCAATAATTAATTACTGCCAAATTAATCGCCGGCCCACTTATACATTTGGCCAGATTATCAGTTTTCTTGTTAATAATTACTGTGCAAAATTTCATCCAAAAAATTCTAGGGAACAATGTTAAATAATTTATTTCTGTATTTATCGATATATCTACGCGAATGCAGGACAATTCAATGATTAATTTCTGCCAAACTAATTATTATCCCACTTTCATTTTTGGCCAAATTATGAGGTATAATGTTGTCAGCAAATGTGTAAACTTTCATGCCAATAGGTTTACCGATACTATGTGGTTTTATTATTTTTTCCTATTGTGGTCAGGTTTGAAATCGGGTGATGAGAATTCGGGTGATAACTTCACACCGCGAAAATGATGTAGGTTCGCGTTTAACCATCAAAACCTTTTAATGTCAGCAATTTTCCAAGCCACACAATGTGAGTATTAAACCCACTATAAAACTACTAGAACTGCAACAAACAAGATAAGGTAAACAAATAGCATTCATTCATTGTGTTGATGCATTTTATTCAGAACGTAAATTATTAAATTAGAATAATCTTTACTCGTTACTCTAAAAATTGTGATGATTCAAACAGTTATAACAATGAAAATATGTTTTTATTTTAAAGCATTCACGATTTTTGTGGATTTTATGCTTCTCCTAGTCTTATTAGCAGATATTTAAGAATCTCGCAAATTTTTATTTGATGGGCGTTTAAACGCGGGTATCGTGTTTATTATAAGTACTCGCTTAATAAAATCTATTTATTAAACTTTGCAATCCTAGTAGGCTGGAGTAGTACAGATAGGAAGCGAAACTCGACAAGTCTTAACATGAAAATTTTGTTCACGCAGTTTTGCGAGTTTGGGGAATTGATGAAACTTGTAAAAACTGGCAGAAAACGCTCAGCTGTATAAAATGACACGCATTTAGTTATTAATAATATTTTTGGTTCTGTGGGTAATCTAGCAAGACATATGGAGTCATGGCAAGACGGGGCACAAAGGAAAATTTGTATTTAACAACATTTTGTAAAAAAGAAAGTGGTTGTGCAACGGGCGCAATACCTTTAGATATTACTTTTGTTTGTTTAACCCGCTACAAAGAATAATATTTGAGTTCTTTTAAACTTTTTTTATAATTTCAATATTATTGAAGAAAATTTAATATTGTTATTGTGAAACTGAAATGATTATTTTTTATTACGTTTTATTAAAACTGAATCGGTTCAATTTATAAAGGTATCATTTACTAGCTAATTTTACTTTGTTTGCTAATTAATTTCGGTTTGAGTAAATGAACTTTAAGATATACGTTTACGAATTCCTTTGTTAATTGGTTGTGACGGCTAGCTCAAGTTAAAATAAAGAAACGATTACTGTTATCACCAATGATGCTCATTTCGATTTATTTATCTGGATTCCTATTGAGTTGACTTCTTTCTGCATTTATATATTCAATATTTGTATAAGATTTTAATATTAATAATCCTTAGCAATAAAAGTAAACCACACGTTATACTCATTTAATTAACACGTTGCTGGACAGTAGGAAAAAGTTGCCAAAAATGACACTGGTACTTTTGAACAAATTAGGGCTCGGGGTGCCTTATAAACTAAAGCAAACCGCTCAGAATTTGAAAAAAGTTAAAAAATTTTGATTTACAAGAGTTTGAAAGTTGACGCCAATAGACGTCCTACCACATTTGAAAAGGGAAAATCGCTGTGACTGTGACGTAGCCAGAGGGGAGGAAGCGGCTTCCTCTGAATCCCTAAAATGTTGAGGTAAATATTTTTATGTCCCTCTAAAATACGTTTTTATTAAATTTATTGGCAAATATAATACAATATGTCGAAGTATAGGACTCCCTCTCCCTTTCTGGCTGCGCCACTGAATAAAGCAACAAAGATCTATCAAAAATTGTTTTATTCTCAATTAGGAGCTTAAGCAAATGGTAAAAAACACATAAATAAAAAGCACGAATATAACTAACTAATAAAAACATTTTATTTCAAAACCTGAAAACAGAAAAAATCTAAAATAAGAAGTAATAAAACTTTTATTGTCTTTGGGCATGCCATTACTCTAAGCATATTGAGCATAGAGGAGGTTTTCCAGGACAACCTTTACACCTTAAGCTTGTTTCTCGCCTGATTTCCTTTTTTGAACACATCCTGCATTTTAGAAAAACAGATTTTTTTATTGGTTTTTGTCCAGGAGGCCCTGGATTTTTTCGTTCAATTGAATTCCAACAAGAAACTAAAATTTAACATGCTACATTGTTTTATTCTTAACTAGGTACGCCACTGACCAGTTTAATGACCATCATATTGAATTGTTATTTAGGTTTAAAGTCTGTCACGTGTAACAAAATTATGACCCTACAAAAACGGCGGTATTATAATGCAATAGGTCTCACATATGGTAGAAACCATGCGCTCTTAGCATTTTATACGAGAACATCCTCCGTTTATCAGCGATATTGGTTTAAACGCCGGACGGCGTCCTGCCACTTTTTTTACGCAAGCGAAGACGTGTTAAGTTCCAAATCTGAACGAAAATGTATCAATATGTTATTTACAAACATATATAAAATCAAACCTATATCTACAATAACCTTCTTAAAACTAACATATAGCAAATAAAATCTTTATCAGAATTAAACGCTTATTTTTCGTTTAACCGTGATAGTCAAATGTAAAAGTTCGAGAAATCAAACACAAAAATGCTTTATTTATTAACACGAACAAAAAAGGTTGTTACTTATCTTCGTTGAAAAACTGATGATGTAATGCTTGCGTTCCTTTTGACCACTAAAAGGGCCTCAAATAGGTTAGAGACTGCTCTTCCGATGATGTCGCTTAGCCGGCATTCTGGAACCGTTCTCCTGTATTGTCCTTATCTTGGCTTATAATTTTGGGTAGCTGAATACACTTCTAATTTTCTTTCATCAGTTAACGATTTTCGTAAATAATTGTTCGATATATTTACAGTATACAGTTTTTACTTAATTGTTCAGTTTTAATCATAAACCACGTGCGCAACCAACTGCAAGCGAGCTACGGAAAGCCATACTTTCATTATCAATGTTTTTTAATTATTATACTTTATATACCGATCTATGAATTGGGTCGATTGCTTTATTGTACATTTATTACTCGCTACCAAATCATCACGCAATTAAAACGCTATTGTAAATTAATGCGCAATCTTTTTATTATCGCCAAATTTACAATTGCACTTTTTATTATTCTAATAAGGAAGGTAATTTTCTACTTCTTCCCTATCACCATTAATGAATTATTATTTGTAGTTTTCACACTATATTACAGCGTGACTATACAATGTCATTTATGCGTCAATCGACCGACCAATATCAACTCTGATCACTTATTTTATGCAACTCTTCTTGTTCGCTTTCTTAACGGGACTACTTTAAAAACTGCACATCATTGTTATGACAGCGTCATTATCCTTCCTAGATATCAATGCACTTGCAAATGCCGCGTATTTTAAATACTTTCAAATTGAATATATAGGTAACTCATTGAAATAAACTTACGCTGTTCCTCTTAATATTAATTACATTCAAATACAAATAAAAAATAGCCATTCCTTTATCCAGAAAATAATATATAAATATCTAATCTAGTATGATTTAGCGCGAAATTTTTATTTTTTTTAAAGTTCCCGTTACAGTTGGCAAACTAGGTAGTAGAGCAGTGTGTAAAAAGTGTGGTAAAGAATTGCAAGGTCTGGTGGACAGACTAAGAAGTGACTGGGAAATCTGTGGAAGTAAAACTAGAAACATCATTGATGTTGAAACTCTTCATGGTGATTGTTAGTCACAGCCTGGAACTATCCAGAATGAAATCCAGTTGGAGAAGAAACAGAGAAGCGAGAACTGTGAAAACGGAAGTATACGTGAAAGTGAAAATAGTGGAACTAGCGGTCATTTGGGTTCTTTTTTTGTGAGAACTGGACAAGATAAGAAGAAAGAATTGATCAGACAAATAGCCAAAGCCGTTTACGCAACAAATTGCAGTTTTAGAGCGATAGAAAATAAGGAAATTCGAAAAGTCATAGAAATGCTAAGACCCGGTTACGTTCCTCCATCTAGATTTTAGTTATCGTCAACATTCCTGAATGAAATTTCTGAGAAAGAAAAATCTAAATGTTTTAAGAAGTTTTCTGGACAGTCTGTTTGCATGTCCTTAGATGGATGGTCCAATGTACATACTGAGTCGATAATCTGTGTCGTCTTGATAGCAGAGGATCGAAATAGTGTTCTCTATAGATACGTCCAATCATCCCCATGCAGCTGAATATCTTGCTGAGTAGGTTATTAACTCAATAAATAAGTGTAAAACTGAATATAATTGTAAAGTTATCAGTATTGTGACAGATAACGCGCCCACCATGGTCAGTATGAAGGAAAACTTTACCGAGTCGTTCAGTTATCCTATAATTACATATGGTTTTTCTATATTAAAAGGATGGCTCAAGATTTTCTTCAGTTGCTAAAACCAATTTTGTATAGCACTTGACGTAATACATCATAAAGGTGCATTTTTAGCTTTAGTAGTTTACACATGGACAAAGTTAATGGCTATTTTTGACAGTTTTGTAGAAGAAAGAAGTTTGCGGTAGTATCAAATATTTAATAAAAGATATGTTCAAGCTCTAACCCCCTTTAACTTTTTGGCATATATGTTCGATTCTACAATAAATATAAACAAAGAATATCCATTACTAGCTGAAGAAAAGAGAGATGCTTTAGATATTGTTTCCTAATAGTTTGCAGACAAATGGTTATTATCATTACTAATTAAATTGGAAGCCACGTCAGACCCTTTTCACAAAACTATGTTTTCGGATTAAACAATAAAAAATGTAACAGCAGTTCAGTGGTGACGATCCCAAGATGTTCCAGAAATTAAACACATGCTGCCTATAGTGATTTCTGTTTTGTGTGCCAGTGCATCCTCTGCTGATATCGAGAGGATGTTTTCTACCTATGGATTCATACATATATAAGAAACAAACTTGGTGGTAACAAAGCAGCTAAACTAGTATTTCTATTTAAGCATTATAACACTTAGGTTAAAGACGTTCAGCAATATTTAGTCTTTTTTTTGAAATATAGTTCTCTTTTTTGGATTAAAAACATTTTTTAATGGTTTTTTTTTTGTAAAAACAGCTGAATGCTGAATTTCTTTTCGACTATTATAATACTAGTAGTACACGGGCACTTGTGTTGACGTGAAGATAAAAAAGATTTTCATCTATTCTGTTTATTATTATTAATATTTATTAGGGCTAATTTCGATTTTTATCAAAATATTTCAAAGATATAAAAACCTGGACATAGACCTTAAACATTTCGATTATGTTCTATGCAATTTTTAATTATTGATTAGAAGTCGACCTTGGCGTTTTAAGTTAATACGTATTTTATGGTGATTAAAATTATTCCAGGTAGCGTAAGACCAAAATTAAGTATGAATGAAAATGATAAACCGTATTATTGATAGAAGCAGATAGACTTGGTGTTTTTGAAAGCTAGTGTTTATGTTTATCTAAAATGAGGTTTAAATATCATTCTGCCAGGGATAACTTTTTACAATGTGGTTTTATTTTTCGTAACGCATATATTGTAAAAGAGACATTGTAAATTGCTACCTTGTCTATATACGAATTTTATTACAATAAGATACTTATTTTACCTTGAGAAAAAGTCACCTTCAACATTATACATATAAATGAGTAATTAAGTTGCCAGTTTGCTTTACAAAACATGATTTAAATGATTTTCACCTTGAGAATGTTAAAACAAGGTTTAAGCAGAAATAAAATTCATTAAATGGTTACACACATATGTATTCTAGATTGTTTACGTTTCATTGTGTACTCTTTCTAATAGTGTTATAATTTTATCAATTAAAAGTAAATATTGAAGGTCGACTGTTAAAATTATATGTACATGATTTAAGCGGAAAATAAATCCATTAATACGTTGACTAATACGCATATGCATTATAGGTTTGTTTTTACGTTTCACTGCGTGCTGCTCCCTTTAATAGTGTTATCAATTATTAATTAAAGTAAATATAGAAAGGTCGACTGTTAGAATTATATGTACAAGGTTTAACCAGAAAATAAATGTATTAAATGGCTACACATATGTATTATAGACTGTTTTACACTTCATTGTGAGCTCCTTTTAATGACGTAAAAAGTGTATGAATTTTACTAACTGACTGTCTTGTTTTAGTATTAATAATGATTAATTGGGATCTTCTTTATACCTCACCCATAAGTAAGTGTGTGTTTAGGAATGACGTTTTAAAATCAATTGTATTACTCTTAGCACACTAATTAAATTACGTAAAATTGATTATTGATATGGAGTATCATACTTTCTTTAAAAAACAGTAAAATATATTCATAGCCATAAAGTTTATAATACAGATTAAAAGTAACTACTCTTTATTTATGTAGGCCAGGGTTGCAAAAACGGTGCTACGTCTAGCACTAAATTATCGAAAATATCCCAAATCTACGTAATCTACAATTTCCTATGTTAAATATTAGTGTAAAGACATTTTCAGCAGTCAAGACTTTTGGGGTGGGCGGTTGCACTTACCTTATTTTCAAATCTGTAATTTAGCTTAGCTGGATCTTCATAGACATCACTATCAGTATCAGGAGTTCGAGTTACATTTATCTTACTAACTTGATCGTTTTCATCTTGAGCGGTTATATTGTAATAGCTTATTAGCAGGTAAAACAGCTACTACCCCTGATACTACTTCATAATAATAATAATAATACTCATTCGGTGGTAATCATACTTTAAATACATGCAGTGGATAATACACAATCTTTATTTGCTACTATTATTATTATTATTATTACACTGACATGAGATTATTCTTAAATTAGCTGTTTTCAGCACGACCCTGGAAATACTACACACGCTTTCAAACCTTCCTCGTTCTCAGAAGATGTACCATATTCATCATCTTCTTGAATTTATCTTTACCCGATTTCGAACCAGTAGTACGTTTTCCATTTTATCTCGAGATATTTTCTATTGTTACTAATTAGGGAACTACTAATATTAGCACATATATAAATTACATCGTATTTGTAATGAAATGACCCTGTATAATTGATATTTTATAGAAACGGTCGACCCTGGAATTTTTAAATGTTAATCAAATAAGACAGATATAGGAACTTGCTCTCAGGACTTAACACATTGCCCTGGCCCCCATGGCTGACTTGAAATAGTATTCTAATAAGGGGGACCCTAATTCTGTCTAGGAACTTGTGTTAGTTACTGCGCCCCTCGTCGCGGCTCCTTAACCAAAAACAGTATTCTAATAAGGGGCCCTAATTCTAACTTATAAGATAAATATAAGAACTTGCGTGAGGGTCTGTGCTCTCCTGTCGTGGCCCCCTTGTTGCACAATTTGAATTTATGTCGCCATCTAGTTGTGTATGGACTAATGAATATTTTCTGTAATAAAGGTGGCACCACCTAGTGTAATATTTTTAAACTAGCGAATGTTTTCTGAAATGGAGGCGCGCCGCCTAACGGTATATTTCTAGGAGTAATTAGGGTGTAAAGACTAATGGATGTTTTCTGTAATAGAGGTTGATCATGTTCGTCTCTCCCTAGTCTTTTTCTGAAACAAACAAATAAATTAAGCAAGTCACGTTCGATCAAATCAAACAACCAGATCAATCTCAATCAATCAACCAAATAAATCTTAATCAAATAATAACTTACAGCTTGCGCAAACCAGTTTACAGGTCAAAAATACTGATTGGACTAACTTATACTTTGCTAAAACCAACCAACCGCAATTCAAAAAATACCAAATTGATTTAACTTAATCATACAATATCAGTTCCCAGTAAAAAAAATAGCAGTGTGATTTAACTTACAGCGTGCAAAATAAAACCAGTCACACTTATTGTAATTACCCATCTAACCATCCTTTCGCATTAACTGCAGCATTGTTAGAGCAGGTTCGAACGCGTTAGGAAAACAAGTTTATTAATACAAATTGAAGGAAAGCTTAACGTTTGTAAATATATTAAAAAAAACAATACATAATTTATTTAATAACATTTTCTATAGGTCTTATTCGTCTTCGACCGTGATTCGTCGCTATCATCATGATCACTGTTTTGAAACTCGTCCTTCTCCTCTATCTCATCGCTCTTCTTCTTTTTCTTCTTCTGTGAATCATCACCATCATCTTGGATTTGAGATACATTCATCTCATCCACGTCATCATTTCCACCATCATCTCGAATGGTTATGTTGTAATAGTTTATTAACAAGTCAGTAAAATCTCTAATGTCCGCTGATGTTGGGTCATAAACAGGAGAATACATTATAATAATGCTCAGTCGGCGACTGTTACACTTTAAAAAGCGGAGCGCGCGAGAAACGAGAATGTTGCCGGCTTTGGGCTTTGTGCGCGGACGCACTCGTCAATCTTCGGAGAGGATCGGTTATCTTCGGGGAAACTTGGAGTGGGGGTCGTCGAAACAGTGTTCACAGCCCCCTTTTCTAAAATAAATTAATCATGATTTTTATAAAAAAAATCATGCTGATTAAAATCATGATTTTAATCGTGATTATGGTCAACTGATTTAAATCATCTCAACCGTGGTTCAATGCATAGATTATTATTACATAATAAAAAAATTAAATTGTTACGGAAAATGTGTTACGTAAATAACTTTGTTTCCTTAAGAAAATGTTTCAAGTGCTGTAAATTTAAACATAATGCAAAAGATTACTTGTCCATTATGTGCTAAAAACCACGATTTAAAGCACTGAAATGTAGAAAGAAAAGATTTTAAATGTGCTAATTGTGTAAGCTAAAATAAATTTACAAAAAATTTAGACAGATGAAAATCACCCATATTTAGATAAAAAGTATCCTAGTTTATCAGGCAATACTTTTTAAATATAAACAAAACATCGATTATTAAAATGTTAAATGAATTTAACGTAGAAAGATCTAACAAAATAAAGAAATTATATAGCACAAGTACAATCATAAATTGTCACAAAATCTGTTACAAATTATGATTGATTATGATATACACAGACTTCCATAAAAATTGCAACACCTAGAATTTGTTGAACGATTTTATTGAAATTTTCGTCAACGATGTCTTTCATTAGAACAAACAAACGATTAAAATTTGAATAAAATCTAGCTAGTAGTTTTTTTTTGTCCTTTCTTTTGCACTTAGTAACAGGAAATTTCAAGAAATAAACCAATTAGTGTGCAATTAACTGTCAATTTTGCAAATTGTTTGTTCACAATTTCGTTCTGAACTTGGGAACAATGCCAAGAGTACGTCAACATCAACATTTTTCCCAATTGACTGATTTTGAACGTGGCCGTATTATTGGCATGAGAGAGGCCGGACTTTCGCAAAGAGAAATTGCTCGTCATGTAAACCGAAATGTTACAATGGTATTGAGATGTTGGTCCAAATTGTCCGAGGAAGGGGTGCAACAACGTCGCCCTGGATCTGGATTTCCCCGCAGGACTACAGATCGCGAAGAACGCCGCTTAAGATTTTTGGTCACAAGAGACAGATTTTCAACAACTCGATCGATTGCAAATTATTGGATGAGAGGTGTAGGACCCAGAATGTCAATGTCATCTGTTTATCGCCGGATAAGGTCTTGTGGGCTGCGTTCATATCGTCCATTTTTGTCTTCCTCTTACACCACTTCACCGTCTAGACAGGCTAGAATGGAGCAACGAAAGAGCGAATTGGGCGCAAGAATGGCATCGAACTGTGTTTAGTGACGAGTCCCGATTTTGCTTGTGGGCCCACGATGGTCGTAGGAGGGTCAGAGGGATGCGTGGAGAACGTCAAAATCCAACATTTTTGTGGAACGGAAGACAGCCCTCACGCAACGGGTGATGATATGGGGTGCAATATGTTACAGTAGCAGATAACACTTGGTCTTCATTGATGGCAACTTAAACGCCGCTGGTTATATTGCCAATGTGCTAGAACCCGTTGCGCTTCCATATCTTCAGGGGCTGGAAAATCCCATTTTCCAACAGGATAATGCGCGCCCTCATACGACAAGGGCTACAACACGTTTTTTGGAAGAAGCTAACATTGCCGTCCTCCCATGGCCTGCTCGGTCGCCTGATTTGTCGCCCATTGAACATGTATGGGATGAGGTCGGAAGGCGACTGGGTAATTTACCACACCCTCTAGATTACTTAGACGATCTCCGGCTACGGATTCAAGAAGCTTGGGTTGATATACACAGGCAGCTATAGATCACTTGATGATAGCATGCCACGCCGTCTAAATCAGTGCATTACAAATTGTGGCGGAGCAACTCATTATTGAAAAAAACATTTTTAGTTTTTGTTCTTTTGTTTTCAAATTTTAATCGTTTGTTTGTTTTAATGAACGACATCGTTGATGAAAATTTTAATAAAATCGTTCAATAAATTCTAGGTGTTGCAATTTTTATGGAAGTCAGTGTAGATATAGCAATAATACAAGAACGTTGTATAATTAAAAACAGAATAGTGGGAATATCTTCAAATTATATAGTGTATACTCGGGGAGGAAATAAAAAAATCTTATGTGTTCAACACATGACCTCACAATACAATGCAATTGATAATTTAAACAAGCACAAGTAAAATTAATAAAAATTGATGTTTTATAACTAATTATATACCGTTTTTTTGCTACTAAAAATTTTTTAATTTTTTCATATTAAATTGTTTTATTAAAAAAATAGTAAGACTTCGACAGAAACAATTAGATATGACGACTTAAAACGTGTCAAATGAAAAAAAAATTTCGAAAATTTTTGACCTAAGGGCTAATAATTTTTTTTTCAAAAATCGTCAAAAATGGACCAACACGTGTAAAAATGCAAAAAAAATACGGCTCCCAGAGCATGGCCTGAAGCATCAGTACGAAGAATAAAACGGTTATCGCTCCCGAAATTTGGATATTGTAAAATTTTGACAATCTGAATTCCAATTAAAAATAGAATTTTTTCGCGTTAAACGATTTAAAGGCTCTACTAAATCAGCAAAGTTGTTTACGAATTTCCGACAATGGTTAGCAAACGCGACAAAACGTTTAGTAGCATTGGTGTCTGTTGGCACTGGATAGTTTTTTATAGCGGCTAGTTTGTCTGGGTCGGGCAATACACCCGCCGATGAAATGACATGGCCTAAACACAAAAGTTCCTTCTGAAGAAAGGTACACTTGCTTGGGTTTAATTTAAAATTTACATTACGTAGTCGTTGCAATACTTTTACTAAATTTTGATTATGATGCAATAGATTTCGTCCAAAAACAATAATATCATCCAAATAAATAAAACATGACTCATAATTTAATCCTGACATAGCAATTGTCATTACTCTTGAAAATACACTAGGACTAATTTTTAATCCCATTGGTAACCTCGTCATTTGATGTTGACCAGTAGCTGTAGTAAATGCTGTACACGGTCTACTGTCGGGGTGCGAAGGTACTTAATGATAACCTTGCGCTAAATCCAAATGTGAAAAATAAACTGCACCGGTTAATGAATCTAAAATTTCGGTAATACAGGGTAAAGGAAATTTATCGTTTTCAATACGTATATTTAATAATCGATAGTCTATAACCATTCGCCATTTTTTCTCACCTAACCTATCTGATTTTTTAGTAATGATTAGTAACGGAGATGACCAATCCGATCTGGTTTCTTCAATTATTCCGTCTTTAAGTAATTTGTCTATCTGTCTGCTGATTTCCTCTTTTTGTGTATGAGGTAAGCGGTAGGGCTTAACATATACTGGAACTGTGTCTTGTTTCAAATGAATTTGTGTTGACATATTTGTTATCCCGAGTATGTCGTCATCTAATTGGAATATGTCCGCGTATTTAGTACAAATTTTTTGTATAGAGTCGTGCTCTTCTTGATTTAATGACTCGAAGTCTATTAATTTTAAAACTCTGTGTACTCGATTAACCGTTGTCGTTTTATGTTTATGTTGGTAAGTACATACATGAAATTTATCTAATGTCTCGATTTTTGGTTTATAGTTTTTTATTCTAATTTCCTTGTCATTCGTATTGAGCACCCTAACGGGGATAAAACTATCTATTGGTTTAGCTATAGTAGAAGCTACATACACACCTTCACACACTTCATTATTCATAACAACGCAATCATCTGCACATTTAACCGAAAAATACCTATAAACTTCGCAACGAGGCGGTCTTAAAATGCAGCAATCGTGCATGGATTGCATACTTAAAGAAATATAATTAGACTGCACATAAAATGAAAACAAAAATTTTTCGTAATCTAAGTGAGCTGAAAATTTTGTGAAGAAATCACTTCCCAGAATTCCATGAATATTGTCTGCAAACTGATCTAATATATAAAATTCGTGTTGTAAGCAAAAGTTTTGAATGTTTAAATTTAAATTTACGGCACCATGAGCTTTGATGGAACTTGAAATACCATTAATTGTTATATTTTGATTTGAATTTATGTATTCGTCCTTCTGAACGTAATTTTTAAATAAAACGCTAATTGTTGCGCGTGTGTCGATAAGAAAATTTAAATCATTTTCTCGATATTTCAGTTGTACGTAATTTATTCCATTCATACTTATAATTGCAGCGTCGGTACTAAATCTACATTTTGCTGACTCGAAAAAACTGGTTTCTAATGGCTTCCGGATTATGATTTATTTTACTTTCACGGTCCTCGTTATTGTTATCATGAGTTTTTGCGAAATAAGCGTTTGATAGTTATTTTCTCTGCGTGTATTACGCGACATTTGTCCTCGTCCGCGTTCAAATATATGACTACCTTGACTGTGTCCTCTGTAGTTTGAATAATCTTGACGATTACCGGTATTATGATTATTCTGCGAATTATGTAAGTTATTAGAAAAATTGTTTTGTGGATGTCGGTAAACCCTATAGAATCTACTTTGAAATCGTTGTGTTTGTAATCGACCGCGAGAGTTTTGATAATTAGTACGCCCCTTTGTGTGGAAAATTAGAGACGGAGAATTTGGTACTTCCTTGCTTTCTATTATCGCTGTATTTATGACATCTGCTAAGTTATTTTAACCCCTAGCTAGTACGATTGTCCGCAATTCATTACTTTGTAGACCCCTAATAAAAGCACTAATAGCCAACCTTTCGTTGACTTCTTTAAGAATTGTCCGTTTTTCATTGTTACCCGCGGCTTCAGTAATGGTCAAATCCAACATTAGTTGGCAAACAACCTTAACAAAGTCCTCTATAGATTTCTCGTTTTGTTTAACATTATGTAATTCTACTGAAAGTGCTGTTGCAGATTTCGGTGTGAACAATTTACTTTGCATATCTTTAATCAAATCATCTGTTGACTCATAGTTTGCGAGTAGCATAGCTTGCGCGTTTTCTGATAGGCGTGTTGCCAGTACATATTTGATTACTAATTGCTTATCGGTTTCTTTTAATAGGTCAACATATAATTTGATCGCGTTTATTAATTTCTTAGTGGTACAATCAGTATCGTCCATTTCAGGCAGTAATACTGCTGCCGTTCTTAAACTAAAACGTTCTGTACCCATTTTAACAATTTTTGTATTACTAACTAACCTATCTTCTAAAATATTTCGCGATTCTCTCAATAACGCAACTATATTTGCTGAAATTTCTGTAATTTTTATTACTTGAGGATCTTTATCCGCTTTATGATTAATTTCAATTATTAACCCATTATAGTCTTTTTTTATACGTTCTAATTCAGCAAGTTTCCTGCTTATAACACTGTGACTTTCCCTACAATGTTGGTTGTCCTTTATTAGATTAGTTTCAAATAGCTTAGTTTCTACGTGCAATTGTTGAAATTTTTGGAGCATTGCATATTTAAAAACTTACACTTATATTTCCTTATCGCACTGGATATGGATTGTTGACTGCTTACACTGTATTGAGGGCATCTGTGCTGCGGATTCGCTTGTCCACTTGCTTGAGCATCTGTTGTTTACATTTGTTGTACAGGATGTATCCTACAGCTAGAATGCAGATTAGGGTTATTACTATGGAATAAACGAATAACGACGATGACGTTTGTTGTAGCACTGAGTTTGTTTGACCTCCGCTATTACCCGCATGGTTGATGAATTCTTTGCTTGACTCACTGCCCATTTTAACAAATATATATATATATATATATATATATATATATATATATATATTTCTTTTTTTTCTCTTACAAAACCATAATGTATTCCTGTCTATGGCAGGGACTCGCTGCAATATCTCCACAGTTAGTTAGGGATACCCTTCCCTTTTTCCATCTTTCCTACTAGCAGGGACTGGCCGGATCGCCATGTGATATATGTGGCCTCAGGGTTTCCAGGTGATAACTACTTTAAGTTGACGTGAATAGTTACAGATTCGAATTGGGATACATATTTATTGTTAGTACATGATGTGAGTATTCTTACATATTCTAACCCTACACTTCACTGGTACTCTAACACTACGAGTATTATAATAACTATTGATTGGTGAACTGATTAACTTATTTATTACTGTACGGAGCTATATTTATAACCTATTATCTATGTCATGTTACAATTTAAAAAGAGCTGACTTTTCTTGCAATAATGACTTATTCTATTCAGCATGATTGTAGTTTGTAATATTGGCCTAGTTGTGACATAGATATGCTTTAGAAATAATACATAACTAATTATTGGAAAAATAGATAAATGTTTCTTAATACTAGATATACGCTACAATATATAAAATTGGGATATTGACTTAGAAGAAAGTTGTTCCGACCATAAATTAATATCATTTAGTATAAACCTTACATGACGTGACAGAACTTCCGGAACTCGCAAAAATTATGCTTTTGTGGAGTTTACCCTTTTTTTTCAACATTTCTTTTCCATCTTGCATTAAAGAAATGTTTTTAATATCAGGAACCTTTCATTATATGTGGAAATGTAATAGAACTATTCGATCTCAAAACCAAATTTTCAAAATTTTTCGAATATTGCACTGAATGAATATGAATGTTTGCACATTTCAGAGAGTTACTACGTTTTTATGAAAAATTTGAAGATGTTTTGTTGTTTCAGCTCATGTGTTTGGCAAAGGCATGTAACATTTAAACGCTTTGAGAGTGGTTAGTTTCGATTTAGCGGGTAAATATTTGGTAACGTTTTGAAGATGGATGTAAGGATCTATAAAAGAGGAAGAGTTTTATGTTAAAGAGATCTATTCTTAGCGGACGCTTAGCTAAAACGGTCGCACGCATGAGTTTATTTCTCAAAGAGGACATAACGGTCTGTGCTAATTTATATTGTAACCGTTAGGAGTTCAGTTAAAACAGTGTCGTGTTTAATACTAGAACACATTTTAGCGATAGAATATATTACGTCAAATAGTTTGCTGTATAATTTTTACTCGAAAAACAGTGGTTGTCATTAATATAAGTGTCATATGTCAATTTAATAAATAATTAGAACACCACAAATTGGCAACAAGGTAAGGAAAATTAATTATGAAGTTTAATGTACCCTGGAGTAGTGTTAATGTTAGGGTTGAAGAAGTTTCAACATGAATCCAGATCAAGTGTCAAATCTTCTGACAACTTTAACAACTGCCATTACAGGTATGCAGTCTTCCCAGCAAGAATTCTTCAAGCAAATGCAGAAGCAAAACTCAGAGAACCAAACTCAAAGTTTTAATCCAGGTGTGCTTATTACTTAAATTTTAAAAATTACCTAAAAATGAAAAATGTCTTTTCAAATAAGGGAATGTCACGGCAATTGGTGATTAATTCAATCGGTGCTTCAGAATTTAAGGTTATGTGTGCCATAGTTGCTCCGGGTGAATCTTCAAATGTCAAGTATGATAGTCTAATAGATAAAATGGCACATCACTTATGTCCAACGGTAAATTGTGTAGTCGACCAGCATGGGTTCTTCAATTGTGTCCAGTTAGAAAAGCAACCTGTGGCAAATTTTGTTTCTAAGACATTAGATCTAAAATTGTAGATTGCATTTATTCAATATAGAGTAGTACCAGAAATTCAAGTTATTCCCCTCATCATAAAGAACTAGCAAATCAGAATCAGCCACGACGCTCTAAAAAAATTTGCTTTCCAGATAATGTTTAATTCTACTGTACGACTTCAATTACGCGTAGGAGAATTATTGTATCAAATAGTTTGCTGTGTAAGTTTTATTCAAAAAACAGTAGTTGTCATTAACATAATTGTCAAGTGTATCATTCAATAAATAATTAGAACACCACAGAATATTAAAACGTTTACAAGTAAAATTAATGTTTGGAGTTGGAAATTGCT
The DNA here is from genome assembly GCA_036346205.1 of Vesta saturnalis. Lineage (NCBI taxonomy): Eukaryota > Metazoa > Arthropoda > Insecta > Coleoptera > Lampyridae > Vesta > Vesta saturnalis. The sequence goes on from JARFJB010001320.1 coordinate 1,625,657, forward strand.
GTCAGACTTTTCCAAAAATTTATATAGTGGCTGAACAGGTTTGAGATAAATGGAAGCAATTGTGTTAAAAGCAAGTATTGTGTATAAAATCCGCGCTATACTAAGCGAAACTTTTAAAGTAATCCTTTATAACTGAGTAATGGTTCTGGATACTGTAAATTGAAATTAAGACTATATCAAGTAATTATTAGTGCTGAAGGAAATACATAAGTGTTTGTTAACAACGTTAAACTAATTAAGTTAATTAACAATTTTAAATTTAGACACGAAGTGAGTTAAAATACTACGTTCTATGAACATTTGAAAACACAATTAGTAAACAAATTGCCCAATTAATACAAGCGAAGCATTCAAGTTTGCATGGACAAATCAGTAATCCCAAAGCGTTAATTAAGGGAACACACCCTTATTAATCAGGATACTTTATCTTAAAAAAAGAAGCAGGAAACATATGAGTGAGAATAATCTTAGATATTGTTAAGTAATTTTTTATGCCAAATATTCTATTTTTTGCAATCTGTATGATACAATCGACAAATGTGTTATACGATTAAATGTGACATGTAATAACATGAAGTTATGGTCCAGTAACCATAATTTAATAATTAACTACCGTATTTACTTATTTCTATGGATATACTGTAACAGATTGTTAATGGAGGATTAATTATCCTACAAAGGTGCCATTGCTGTTATCGTAAATACGATACGGGCAACCAATTCCGACCACTACATTTTTTGTGTGCTTAATTAAGAGAATAGAATAAGACTTAGTAGGGAACTCTTCATAGAAGAGAAGACAATTCGTTTAGTGCGTTGCTTAATTGCTTTAGTTAGTTATTCAACTTATTCTTTTATTCTTACCCAAGAATTTTATTAGGAGAATTAAAGTAAAAAGTCAATCTAGGAACTAAGAATTAATAGTATTTTATTAAACTTTTTTATTTTTTAATTGTAAAGTCATACAAAGGATCACAAAGGTTTAGTACAGTAAATTTTAGTTATTTTTGGTTGTATTGGCTACGACTAGCATTGAGATTTGGATTTATCCTGGACAAGCCGATTAGGAAATTTATTTCCCTTGTTTCGTTGACTTAACCAGATTAACAATATTCTGTTGTAGAGTATCACATTACTAGTCAGTATTCACTCAGATATATTTATGAGAATAAAAGAGACAATTTGAATCAAGGTGAATTTTACTTGTAGACGCTTAAGATATTGACATTAAAATTTCAAACAATAGTGGATAGAACGCAACTTCCAAATTACGCACAGATCGTTACGTTTGTTTTAGTTTTGAGATAGGATTAGTGATTTCGTCATTGAAAATAAGTAAGCCAAATAATTATTTTTTTCCAAATCCGATATTCATTTATTTCAGAATATTGATGACAATTATAAATATTAGTTTATGTTTATACGAGGGCAATTTCTAAAGTACACAGACAATGGCTTACCACATTGGTTTTACGAGTATACAAGGTGCAATCAATAATTTTCTGATGTCTTATATGCTTCAAAATTTCTTTAAGCTTTGGGCGATTGTATTTTTATTATTTATTGAACTTAAAGGTTTTCAAAACTGAATGGACGTATGTGTTTGTTGTTTTGGATTAAGATAAGATTATTAATATCATTGTGATGAAATTCAACATGCTTTTTTAAAACGAAACATTGTATGTCTTGAATGTTTGAGAGATAGTTAGTTCTACCTGTCACAGTCGGGTAGGATTAATTAAGAAGTCGCCTGGGGCTACTTACTTCAGAGAAATTTCTAATTGTGGTGGCGCCTAAAGACCATTTTCCCAAACCGAACTTAGCTTTTAGTAGTTTTTGTGGTAAGTGTAGGGGTTTTCAAAGTAAATTTTAACTAATTTACGTCTTATACTGAATGCGCCCATCTTCATTCTAGTTAGCTTGGCAACCCGCTTATTGTGGTAAGCCCCCATGAAGCCGAGTGCGATTTGATCATGTAATAACTTGATTTCAGTTGAGAAAGTAGACGTTTTAGATCAGGCAGCTTTAAATAAACTTTCGCACGCTTGGCTATTGAACAAACGTAAACCGAGCATACGCGGTTCGAGAAGATCGCTTCTTTGAAGTAACAGTATAAGTTTTACAATCATCTGAGCATTCAATTCTATGCAGTATACTATAATTGTGCTGTAAAGTATAATCGGGGTGACTTTTAACCAACCTCTTCACAGTATTTTTACTCGTTCAAAAACTATTAGGTTTGCTAGAATCCGGAGCCAATTTGTGTTATTTATTTGAAGAAAATACCTCTATTTTTATTAAATCGTCTGTTGTAGTTTCACGTAAAACTGAAATTGAATAGTAGCACGTAGCTGGCAGTGAGTTTTTTTGAAATTAACTGTAATAGTTGATTTTGTTTCTTCTTTGATTTGAAATAATTCGCACGGTCCAGTCCTAGCCATTGTAAGGGTGTTGGCCGGTTGCAGGTGAGGCCTGCCTTCCACCAATACACGAAATAAGCCCCGCTTGGAACGAATGCCATTTTATTTTTAAGTGTAACCATATTTACGGTTTTTGAATTTATAATTCACGGTCTTCTCAACTCCTGGGGCAGAATTCGGATGACGGTACTTCGGTTTCAGGGGTTTATAGGGATTAATATTGCTGGCTCGGATGCTACCCAAAGGCGCAACACAATCCAATTTGTCTTCGAGCTCCCAAGCGGAATGACCTAGGAAACCTCAGTAGAGGATTTAGGCAGGGTTTAAACGGAGGTTGAAGATGTCTCTAAAACAAAATTATCGTGGTTAGGAATCTAGCCAAAGGTCACAGCATCCTTCCCGACACGGGTCTTTCACTAATGATGATGATCACTGATGAATGTTTAATATATATATATATATATATATATATATATATGATGAGAATATTAAATTAACGAAACCAAAATCCTTAATAACTAATTGACTAAGTATTAGTTTTCATTTACGCACGAATTGCCCATCTACTTCGTTCTCTGCACAGTCTCTTTCATATGTTAATTAAAGTCTGATTTATAATCCAAAAACGTGCAACACATAATAAAGTTTTAGGGTGAAACTTTAAAATATATTCGCGTTACACTCGATTATCTAAATGCACCTTAAAACCTCTACACTATTAGTGGAGTTGATCGGTATATTTCCAAGTTTTTTGCTTTTTGAGCGCGACGTTTCGGAAGCGGACTCTGCTTCCGTCATCAGGCTTATTAGCCCTGAGAAGGACTGTTTTCGCACTTGAGTCGAATTCATATGTTATATATAATTTTTCCCAAGCACTTGACTACTCTCAGATTCAAGCTTGGTACCTTTCACTTACTAGTCTGACACCTTTACTGCTGAGCCACTGAGCAATCCAATATATATTTTTTAAAACACACACACACACACACACACACACACACACACACACACACATATATATATATATATATATATATATATATATATATATATATATATATATATATATATATATATATATATATATATACATCAAACTTTCTCGTGGTTGCCCAGAAGTTTATTTCGCATGTTGCGCCGTAACTTCTTGCGCAAGTGTATTGCGCTTAAGCTCTTCGCGCATATTGGAATCCATATGGGTTTCATTTCTACACTAGCTAGGCTTATTGAATTTTCTGCTAGTGCGATGTATGTGGCTTCTTTGAGTTTCCGACGAGTTGTGTTCTCTTCTTTTGCCACTATCTGTATGTTATTCCATTGTGTGCGGTGGTCTTCGTTCCAGACATGTTCGGCGATTCTTAATCTTTCTGTTTCGCCCTTGCGGACGTTGTTCTTATGTTCCTGCGTTCTCGCTTTGAGTGGTTTACTGCTCTCTCCTATGTATGCTTTGTCGCATTCACATGGTAGGTTGTATACACAATTCTTGGAATTCTGATCTTCTTTGTATGGTTTGGTTTTGGTTATGAAGTTTAGTGGTGTCATTTCATTTTTTCGCTTTTTAAGTAATTTTAAAATTTATTTTAAGTCTAGAATCAAGCTTAACTCAACCAAAATGCCCACGTACTGTTGCGCGTATGGGTGTATGTCTACTTCTCCTTCCAACAATGCAGAAAAAATACATTTTCACAGGTTATATGGCCTCTTACTGGTTTTTAATAGTGTAATTTTTCTTTATAAGCTTATTCACAACCAAATTGACCATCCTAACCTATTATCGCAAATTTACGTTAACATTCCTATATATTGTCAAGAAACCTTTTTACTTTTCATTATTCTACTCCTAGAACGAATGTTTTGCAAACATCAAATATTTACAATGGACCGCAAATTTATCATTATGCCTCACAGAGTAGATATATTTAACTGTGCGCTAAGGTCCTTAATTTCAATTACAAAACCTGTAAATAAAATATAAACACTTTTCTATATTATGAAGTGGCAGATTTTATATTTTCATGTAGGTATCATTCAGTAAATATTTTTCATTGATTTGCTATGTGTAGAAAGCTTAAAAAACGTATAACCTATAAAGAAACAGAAACGTACATTATCCGAAAGAAATAAATGATCAATTTAGAAAATATAAGGTGTGTAGGGTTTTTCCCATAAGCACAAATGAGTGCGCCAAAAAGAGAAATACAGACAGCACTCCCTGTCTCTTTCTATCATAAGGGCTTCACTTCGTGGCCGCTGTGAGCGTTCCATTTTATTGAGTTCAACGGTGCGCACTGGATGTGTCTATAAAAGTAAAGGTTTAATTCTTTACATATATTATTTTATAAATTGAAGATTTTTTATTTTCACTCCAATCAAAATAATTACAAATTTTAAGTTGTATATTCTAATTTAAAGGTGTTTTTTTAGCTCGTTTGCCGATCCGCATCTTAAACAGATCGTGTTTTAATAAAGTTGCAATCAAGTGGAAAGAAATATTGTGTGAGAAAATGGCGTCACCTACCTCCAATGATTACCCTTGGTACAATGAAGTTGTTTTTGATGTAGAGGATGCGTTGCAGAAAATTAGGCCAGTTTCAATTGAAGTGAACAACATCCATTCTTTATTGAGTGATAAATATGAATCTATACAGGATTATTATAAAATTATGTGGACAAAGGAAATGGCTAACCGTATCCAAATTATTAAAGATATTCCAGATTTTTGGGCAACTTCTGTATCCTTTGCATTAACTGTTACAATTGTTTAATAATACCTATTATTTTCCTTAAAAAGCAACAGTTCCGTAATCATCCACACTTGCATGATCTACTTGATAATGAACTTTTAAAATATTTAAAAGAACTTCGTGTTATCAATTTTCAATGGGTACAAAATTATGATAGTTTCAAACTTATTTTCATGTTTCGTAAAAATTCATATTTTTGTAATCCTCATTTGAGCAAGGACTATTATGTAGGACCATGTAAATATCAACTAAGTTTTTATTGTACTTTTTTATATCAATTTTGTTTCAGTACAGAATAAAATAATTCGGACTGAAGTTATGTTCAACCCAGAATATGTTGTAAATCGTTTTAATAGAAAACAAATGGTTGGTTCCAAGTTTTTTAATTGGTACACAGACAATGGAGATTTAAAAAATGATATAATTGCACAACACGTTTATCAAAATTTATGGCATGATCCTTTGAAGTATTATCTACTATCTCATAATCAAAATAATGTTTCAAAGAAAAAAAATAAAAGACGAAGAGTATAAAAAAAAATTATTCTTGTTTAGGTTTCGTAGTTCGTCTAAGTGTTCTGATACAATGAGTTACCATTACAAACCTACAAAAATTCTTCTAAGCTAAATTGGTTTCTTAGATTTATGATTGCTCTATTGTTCCTCAAAGTTTGTATTTTGTACCTATTATAAGTTACCATTATCAACATATATTGTAAGTTAAGTTAGTTTTATTGATGTTTCAGAAAAAATATATGCTTACACTCATGATTCCTCAGAGTTTTGACAGGATCATTGGAGGTGTTGTGTCATAAATAAAATGAAATTTAAAAAATACTAATAGATAAAATGTGAAGGGAATCCAAATAAGGCTAAATTTATCCTTATTTGGGTTTCTAATGTGTTCTGTAAAAGAGTTCGAATTTGATCAAGTATAGGACTGCAGACAAGCTGTATTGTAGTCTCTTGAATTATATCTTAAACAAAACAGCTAATAAATAATGTGATTGGCACCACCCAGATAGGATTAAACTTATTCTTATTTAGTTTGTATAGTTTGTACTCTGCTTAAGTGTTCTGATTAATTATATGTATTTATATCATAATAATAAATTTGCTTATATGATAAAATATGAATGGAATCCTAATAAACCTATTTAGGTTTCTGGTTTGTTCTTCTGGCTAAGAGTTCTGATTTCATCATACAACTGAAATAAAAGCATATATTGTTCTAAGCTAAGTTACTTTTATTGTAGATTTAGAAAAATATAGGACCATACTCATGATTCATCAAAGTTTGTGGCAGCATCCTTGACTCAATTGATTCTTAATTAGCTTTTTATAGTTGGTGCTCTGCTTAAGAGTTCCAATTTAATCAAATGAGTTATATATCATTACAAACATAAGATTGTTGCAGGCTAAGTTGGTCTATATGACAAAATTTGGTGGGTATCCTAATAACATTAAAATTCATATTTTTTTAGGTTTCTGGTTTGTTATTCTGATTAAGGTTCCGATTTAATCATATTACTATAATAAACATACATTGTTCTAAGCTAAGTTGGTTTTATTGTAGATTTAGAAAAATATATAACCTTACTCATGATTTATATGTTTGTGACAGGGTCGTGTGACATATTGTCATTAAGAAAATAGCGCTCAACAAAAATTATAAGTAAGATATTAAGGGTATTCAAATATGAATAAATTTATTCTTATTTAGGTTTTAGTATGTTCTATTTAAGAGTTGCAATTTGATAATATGAGTTAATAATATTACTTCATACAAGATCTGTTGTAGTCTCTGACAGGATTGTTTTATATATTAGGTCTTCCAAATAGCTAATAAATAATATGAATGGTTTCCAAATAGGACTAAATTTATTCTTAATTGGTTTTTATAGTTTGTGCTATGCTTATGAGTTCCAATTTAATCATATGAGTTATGTCATTATAAACATAAGATTGTTGCAAGCTAAGTTGGCTTGTAAGACAAAATGTGAAGGGTATCTTGATAATGTATTCCTATTTGCAATTCTGATTTGTCCTTATGTTTAACGGTTTCGATTTAATCATTACCATTACAAACATTGTTCTAGGCTTAGCTGGTTTTATTGTATATTTTGAAAAATATATAACCTTACTCATGATTTTCTGAAGTTTGTGGAAGGAAAGCTAATAAATAATATGAATGGTATCCAAATACGGCTAAATATGTTCTTAATTAGTCTTTATAGTTTGTGGTCTGCTTAAGAGTTCCGGTTTAATCAAATGATTTATACATCATTACAAACATAAGATTGTTACAAACTAAGTTGGTTTATATGACAAAATATGAAGGGTATCCTAATAAGATTAAATGCATTCCTTTTTAGGTTTCTGCTTTGTTATTCTGCTTAAAAGTTCCGATTTAATCATATTACTATTATAAGCATATATTGTTCTAAGCTAAGTTGGTTTTAATGTAGATTTGGAAAAATATATAACCTTACTCATGATTTATTGAAGTTTGTGGTAGGATTGTGTGAGGTATTATGTCAGTAAGAAAATAGCACTTAAAAAAATTATAAGTAAAATATTAAGGGTATTCAAATACCATTAAATTTATTCTTATTTAGGTTTTTAATATGTTCTGTCTACAAGGTCCTGTTTGATCTTAAGAGAGTATTACACAAAAGGTCCATTGTAGTCTGAGACCTGATCATTTGATGAATTTTGTCTTAGACAGAATATCTAATAAATAGTATGAGTGGTATCCAAATAGGATTAAACTTATTCTTAATTAGTTTTTATAGTTTATGCTCTGTTTAAGAGTTCCACTTTAACCATATGAGTTATATATCGTTATAAACATAAGATTGTTGCAAGCTAAGTTAGTTTGTATGACAAAATATGAAGGATATCCTAATAAGATTAAATTCATTCCTTTTTAGGTTTCTAGTTTGTTATGCTGTTTAAAAGTTCTGATTTAAAAATATTACTATTATAAGGGTATATTGTTCTAAGCTAAGTTGATTTTATTGTAGATTTTGAAAAATATATAACCTTACCCATGGTTTAGCGAAGTTTGTGGCAGGATCATGTGAGGTATTATGTGAGTAAGAATATAGCACTTAAAAGAAATTATAAGTAAAGTATTAAGTGTATCCAAATAAGACTAAATTTATTCTTATTTAGGTTTTTAATGTGTTCAGTTTAAGAGTTACAATCTGATCATACAAGAGTATTGCACAGAAGATCTTTTGTAGTCTGTGTCAGGATCGTTTGATGAAATATGTCTTAAACCAAATAACTAATAAATAATATGAAGGGTATCCAAATAGGGCAAAATTTTTTGTTTATTTGATTTTTATAGTTTGTGCTCTGTTTAAAGAGTTCTGGTTATATTATAAATATAAGATTGTTGCAAGCAGTGGACAAAATATGAAGGGTACCAATCCTAATAAAACTAAATGTATTCCTATTTAGGTTTCTGGTTTGTTTTTCTGCCTAAGGGTTCCAATCTAATCTCTGATCTAATCATTACCATTATAAGCATAGGTAAATTGTTTTAAGCTAAGTTGGTTTAATTGTATATTTAGAAAAGTATGACTATACTCATGACTAATCGAAATTTGTGATAGGACACTTTGAGGTATTATGTCATTAACAAAATGACACTTAAACAGATTATAAATAAGTAATTAAAATTATTATTAATTTTATTAAATACATAAATAAAAGTTTACCTCGTAGATTGAACCTACGACTTCTTGAGTACTGCGCTCAACTGCGCCACCAGGTTCAAGCCCAAATCGATGAAATTTTGTCTTTATGTATAGAACTGATAAATTCTAAATATAATGAGATTATATTTAGAATTTACATCAGTTCTATACATAAAGACAAAATTTGCATCGATTTGGGCTTGAACCTTGTGGCGCAGTTGGTAGCGCAGTAATTCTAGCGAGTACAGGTCGTAGGTTCGAACTTACCGAGGTAAACTTTTATTTATGTATTTAATAAAATTAATAATAATTTTTAATTACATATTTACCTTTGAACTTATTCGTTCATAACAAAAACTTATAATAAGATTATAAATAAAGCAAAGGGTATTGATCGTAGTTTGTTGTAGGATCTTTTTACGTGTATCATAACCAAAAACAGCATTAAAAATACTGAAACAAAGTATATAGGTATCCAAATTAAAACCAGACTTGTTCTGATCTAGATTTTGTAGGTTATTTTTCTGTTTCAGAATTAAGTTTAATCATATTATTTACCATGGCACCCAAAGATTGTTGTAATCCAAGTTGTTTTTTTCTTTAGATTTAGATTAACATATGACTACACCATAGTCTATCAAAGTATTGATGTATCATATCATGGACGTAATAGCACTTTAAAAAGTAAATACAATATGAAGGGTATCCATAAAAATAAATTTATCCTTATTGATTTTGTATAGTGTGCTCATCTGCTTAAGAGTTGTGATTTAATCATATCAGTTAACACTAAAAACATTTAATGATTGTTGTAAGCTAAGTTGTTTTTTTTAGAATTAGAAATAAATATGACTACACATCGAAATTAATGAATGGATTTTTGAATTATTGTCATAAATAATATAGCATAAAAAAATAAAATAAAATAAATATGAATTGAATCCAAATAATAAATTTGTCTTTATTTAGGTTTTTGGTGTGTTCTCTGCTTAACTCCTTTTATTCCACTGTACTCATTTGAGTACAACCGTTGAGTAAATTCAATGGTACAACCTCATATTTTAACCTTTCCCTGGATATGTTATCTGCCAAACAAGTTTTAGGTCCACGGTAGAACTAATGGTATAGTTTATTACCATAACTGCAGGAGTTATTTCAGTTGAATGTGTAGTGAACTTAGACAAGTAATCTAAGGTAGTGAGGCATGAAAGGAGAATTTTAATATTCGAAAGAGAGTTAGTAGAAATAGTATTGTTTTTATATATACGTAAATTACAAGATGCGTGTACTAAAATCGGTTCTGTGTATATGTTTGAACATATACAGCGTATTTGCTAAGTATATAGTTTTGAGTTTTGGGTACATTGAGATGATATAATATGTTTTACAAAAATATTTGTTATAAGAAAGGAATCTGATAATCCAATATCACGTTAGGGAAAACGTTTTGAAAATCTCTATCCTATTATAGATTCTATTCCTGAAACTGCTGACGAGGAAATTGACATAGAAATAATTCTAACGTCTACAGTGATTTAAATGTTTATGCTACATTTTAATTTCAAATTTTAAAATAATTTTAGGTACATCGGGTATATATAAAAACTTAAAAGTTTGTGATACCATCGTTCTCCGAAATTTCTGTTTCCTCTCTTGATAACAAAGCCTGGAATTTTTTTTACGGTAAGTAAATCTTTCATTAAGTTGACTAATAATAAAAAAGTCAATAAAATGGACCCTAAAGGGTAAACTTAAAATAGTTGACGACTGATGACACTAGATCTGGATGGTCCGAAATCATAGGGTTCGCTCGATTTTTTTTGTCGTGGAACTATCCTTTTAATTTTATCTCGGTGCCAATACTTGAAGCAAAAACACAAAATTTGTATAAATTAAAAAAAACAACAACAAAACGTCATGTATATCTATGGGAATACCTTAGTCTTATTAAAGAGAACCTCAAACTATTTATCAGCATTCTGGTGTAATTCTTTTAAACATAAAACAGTATTTTCTGTTATAGAAATCGTCTCTTTTAAGTCAATATCAACTTTCTGTAGGAAACGACTGAGACGCAAGCCAAAGCTAAATATTTGATCGGCGACTTGAGGTGCAATAAAAAATTCGGAATCGTAGAGACTGTTTTGTGCATCACCAGAACCTTTCCAATGAGATATTTCTTCTAAGCTTTCTATGACATAATTAAATAGCTCTAAAACATCCTGTACTGCTTCTTATTTTGAAGTCCAGCATGTTGCACATAATCGTTTTAAGGGGTTTCGCTGAAGGATTTTCAGCAGATTCTTTAATATTGTTTAGGAGGAAATTTTTTCTTTTTGGTGTATTAAAAAGGTCATACAGTCTTTCAATGATATTAAGACAATTTCCTATTTGTTGTACCAGGCAAGTTTTTGAAACTGCTAAATTCCGAGTGGACAGCACAGTGTACGTACCGGGTGATTCTTTAATACTGATGATAGTTTGAATTTCCCGCAAAACAAAAAATTTTAAATGTTGGTAATTATACATACATACATACAAGTGAAAAGGACGTATGGAAATATCTAAAGAAAGTAAAGAGGAGAAGAAGGACGCAAAAGGAATACAGATAAACGAATGGGAGAGATATTTCAAGAAGGAACTGGAGGGGGAGGATATACAGGAAGGGGAAGGAGGGCAAAGCAAGAAGACATATGAAACATCTGAAGCAGGACAAGGAATTAAAGAAGCGGAAGTAATAGAGGCAATACCGAAGATAAAAAAAGATAAAACGGCAGAAGACGGGATGCAAGGTGAGGAGTGGATATATGGAGGAGAAAAGGTAGCAAAAAGGATGACCCAAATAGTAAATAAAGTATGGAGAGGGGAAGGATTGCCAGAGAGGTGGATAGAAGGACACATATGTTCGGTGCACAAAAAGGGGGACAAAAAACAAGTGACAAATTACAGAGGAATCACTTTGCTAAACACGACATATATAATATACGCGACGGTACTGGAAGATCGGTTGAAGGTGGAAGCAGAAGAAAAGAAACTGTTGCCAGATGGACAGGCAAGAATTAGGAAAGGAAGAAGTGCGAAAGACAACATATACATTCTGAAACGCATGGCAAATAAGCAACTAGGAAAGAAAGGGGAGAAGATGGTAGCGGTATTTGTGGACCTAGTAGCCACATTTGACAGGGTCAACAGGCAAAAGATGTGGAATATTTGAGGAAAAAGGGGATGAACGAAAAATTAATAGAAAGGATGGAATAAATATATGAAGAAACGAGAAATAGGGTGAGGGTGAATGGGGAATTAAGAGAAGGATTTATAACAAGGAAGGGACTGAGGTAAGGATGTCCACTGAGCCCAAGCCTATTCGCGGTGTACACAGGAGATCTAGAGGAAACATTAGATGGGCAAAAAGAAGGAGTGGTGATGGGGAACAGGAAAATGTGGCCCCTGGCATACGCAGATGACATAGTGTTAATAGCGAAGGAAGACAAAGGAATGAAGATGTTAAAAACTATGGACAGATATTTAAAAAGAAAAGATTTGTAAGTAAATGGGAACAAAACAAAGATACTGGTATTGAGAAAAGGGGGAGTAAAAAGGAAAAAAGGAGGGGTGGATATGGAGAGAAGACGAGATACAGCAGGTAAAGGAATTCACTTACTTGGGATACACGATGAGACAAGGCAATAGAGATGGAGAGCATGTAAAAGAACGCGTGAGAAAAGGAAATAAATTAATAGGGCAAGTGTGGAGTGTAGGAGAAAGGCTGTTCGGAATGGACTTAATGAAAAGGAGATTATTATTTGAAAAACTAATAAAAAGTGTGCTGTCTCATCAGAGAGGCGGTGCAAGCAAAAAAAATAAGGGTGGAGGCCGGAATGAGAGCAATGAAGTACGAGGAGGAAATAAGCAGAAGATCAGAGTGTAAGATATTACAAGAATGCTGGAAGGGAATAAAATATGGAAATATGAAGCCAGGAAAGAGTATTGTGAAAGAAATGGGTATACGAAAGAAGAAGTGGAGAGATTAAGAAGGGAAGGTGTGAGTATGAGAGAGGACATAATTAAAAGGGACAGGGATGTACAAAGGCAGGAACGATGGATGGATGGGAACAAATATTGCAGAAGAGACGAAGACAGAGTAGGTAGGCTATGCGGGGAGGTGATGGAAAGGATCAACCATATGATGAAAGAATGCAGGGAGGTAAAGGAAGAGGAGAGGATGGTAGAGGAGATACTGGGGGAAAAAGAAGAAGAGGGGATTGGATGGAAGAAATATGGAAAAGAAGAAGACAGTTAAGAGGCGAGGAAGACAGTGTAGGTAGAGTGAGGATAAGAGAGGCATTATAAAGTCAATTGTAAATAGTAAATAGAATTGTTGTAATAATGTAAAAAGTGTACACAATCCTTTGCAATATTGTTAAATAAGCAAATAAAGATATTAAGTAATATTTATTCTCTTGAAGTTCCTGTTCTTTATCGTTACTAAATTAAAATAATATTCAAAACAGTAAGTTTTCAAATACTTATTCTCTTTTGGTTTTCATATACATATAAGTAAGTAATTAAAAATTATTATTAATTTTATTAAATACATAAATAAAAGTTTTCCTAGAGTAGGATTTGAACCTACGACCTGTACTTTGCTAGAGGTAAACTTTTTATTTATGTATTTAATAAAATTAATAATAATCTTTAATTACATATTTACCTTTGAACTTATTCGTTTATAACAAAACTTATAATAAATATAAGTAAGTACTTTCTATACGATTCAAAGACCCCAAAGATAAGTATTTATAATGATGAGATTAAATGCGAAACATGTACATTTTCATATTTTGGACTTAATTTGGTGGTAGCTTTGTAATGCTCCTGGTATCATTGATGATTCTAATTTGAATGGTGGGGAAATGTGGCTTTTGTCAAAGTTTGGCTAAGTGTTTGATATGGTCTATCCTTGACACCCAGTCTATTACTTGAATGTCGTAGGATCCATCCGAGTACGGTTTGTTGCCCTTTATTTTATCTACGGTCTTTATGGAATGAGTTAAGCATATTTTCCTGTAATCATTTGTTCTTACGGGAGTGTTTATATTAGTCCTGTGGTATTAAATGTAGTATTTCCCAATATTATGATTTTCTAGGATTCAATGTTCCATTCTACTGACCGTAATGGTACCCTTTCTAACACAATCAGCTTTGTTTCCAGAATATATTTACTTGATTAATTGTCCTTGGTGAACCATTATCTCTCTTCCTACAGCGTTTGGTTATGCGCTCTCTAATACTGAAACCTATATCTAATCAAGGCTTTTAGTGGTTGATGAATATCATATCACGAGCTCGTATTTTTGCTATTCCTGAGAGTACTAAATGAGCTTGTCTTCTTTATTTTTAGGTACTCTTTTCATTTACTATGGACGCTTGATATGTCGTTTTGTTTGGATATGACGAATATACTGTTGTAGATCTTGACTATTGGTGTACCAGTATGTGATGCGGATACTCGCAACTTGAGCACTTTATTGACCACTGCCACCTTAATTGCATCTCATGCACCTGAACCACTGTCTCCTTTCATCTAGTAATTTTTGCTCTTACTGCACTGGATAGCTCTCGAAGTTTTGGGCATATTTTTGAACGTTGTTCCTAGTAGTCATAGTTTGGTTTGGACGGAACTTGATTTTATCCGAACATCTTTAATCTTAATGCTTGCTGTACTTGGAACCTCATTTTCAAGAACTCCATTACTTTACCTAACCCTGGAATTGTACAAAGAGCATATTTGAGTCTGCATCTCATTTCCTTGAGATTATTTTTATCACTGTATGGCTCTATGGTGACGTTTATTTCTCTAAGGTTATTGGTTACCTCGAAACACTTACTTACTGCTCCAGCCTGTTCCTGAATGGGCTTATAATGTCTTCTGTTTTGCTGTATTCATTTGTCACCGAAAGCCTCCCGTAGTTCCTCTTGGATTTGGAGTGTTATTAGAATAAATTGAGAAAACTGTACATCTTGCCTTTTAATTTGCTTCTTGATGGTTCATTGTGTTCTAATTTCTGATTTCTATGTTATTCATCTACAAACGCATTGTTGTACATGTAGATATGTCTGGTGCTTGCTTCTCTTCCGTATATCCGTAAAACTTGCGTCTTGTGCGATTTCGATTTTTGGGAAATCGCATACTTTTTCACGTTTACCTACACTAGCTTTATTTGTTAGGTTAAATTTCTTGATTTTTTCCCAAAATTTGCTTTGAATTAAATTTTAATTTATTCTCTCCACTGTTTGTTTGGGATGTTCTTATTTTTAACAGAGATGCGTAAATTCTTCATCTTACATTTAATTCTGGGTCTTTATAGACGTTTTCATCTGTGAAACAGGCGTAAATACTTAGACGCTAGATGATGATTATGAATTTAAAGGTCAATAGGTATCGTTACTTTAAGGAACATGTAAAACTTTTCATAGGCTGCTTTCTGACGATTTCTGGGAAACCGCACTTTTTCACGTTTACCTACACTAGTTTTATTTGTTACGTTAGATTTCTTGATTTTTCCCAATTTGATTTGAATTAAATTTTATTTTATTCTCTCCACTGTTTGTTTCGAATGTTCTCATTTTTACCAGAGATGTGTAAATTCTTCAATCTTACATTTAATTCTGGGTCTTTATAGACGTTTTCATGTGTGAAACAGGCGTAAATACTTAGACGCTAGATCATGATTTTGAATTTAACGGTCATTAGGTATCGTTGCTTGAAGGAACATGTAAACCCTTCATAGACTGCTTTATGATGATGTTCACCGTTTTAAAGGTAATTTGCTACCAAAGGGCGAAGCAGCCTTTTAACATTTTGACTTCATTTTAAAAATTTATTCAGTTAGAAATCGCATATTGGAATTGGAATATAAGTATGTACAAGTACATAAAAATCCAAAAATTTATTTATTTTACTATGCACTTGGTATTACTTAAATAATGAAATGTGGGCAATAATTTTGTTCAAGACAATTGTAGGTACTGTTAATAGTTATTTGTACAACTAGTGAAGAAAGTGTTTTTTCAACTCAAGTTCAAAAGCAATTGAGCGTGTTTTACACATTTTTTTTTCTAAAGCTACTATTAAAATTATAAAGCGCTTTTTAGATTCACACATTTCAGTAAGGTGGGTATTTCGTTATCTTCACCTTCCTACAATCTCGCAATTTTATTCCAGATCCGGTCTTTACATTAGAATCAACGGGAGTAGAAGATACTTAGCGACCCCCCACCACTTTTTTGTGACATCATAGCCCCGCCCGGAGTGGGAGGGGGACTGGGGGGACTAGGAGTTGGGTTGGCTTATTCTCAGGAGCGTTTTTCAAACCCTGGGCGGGGTTTAGCCCCTAATAAGGCCCTTTTGTCAATATTAAGAGCCTTTTTGGCGGTCTAACCCCCTGGTTAGTGGTGTTGGACGCCCCTAAGTTGTGGTCTAGCGGCCATTTTGTCTGCGTTTTTCATACCCACTCCCTTCTGATTGGGCCTTAGCCCCACCACTCAGCAGCTGTGCTCTGATTGGAGGATTCATTCTATGCATTCGGATTGGTTATGGCGGGAAATTTGAAATGGTATTCTAATAAGGGGGACTAATGATAACTTATAAGACAGGTGTAGGGCTTCGCCCCCTTGTCGTGACCGGAACTTGTTCGGGCCCTTCGTGCATTATCGAGACCCCATTGGCGGGAGATTTGAATCTAATAAGGAGCCTAATGCTAACCTGTAAGACAGGTGTAGGACTTCGCAACTTCCTTTCGGGTCTTAGCGGGAAATTTGAATTTGTATTTAAGTCTTTACATTCTGATTGATTATTGCGAGAAATTTGAATTCTAGTGAGGGGGCCTAATGATAACTTATAAGACAGGTATAGGGCCTCGCAAGTTACTCTCGGGGCTTAGACCCCTGTCCCCCTTCGGGGGAAATTTGAATTTGTATTCTAATAAGTGGGGCCCTAATACTAACTTGTAAGACAAATGTAGGATTTCGCAACTTACTCTCAGGGCTTCGCCACTTTGTCCTGGCCCCTAGGTGTAAAATCTGAATTTGTATTTAAGTCTCTGTAGGTTAAGGCGGTAAAATTGAATCTGTATTCTAATAAGGTGGGCCCCTTGACGGAAAACCTAAATTTGTATTTAAGTCTGCATTCTGTTTGGTTATGGCGGGGAATTTGAATTTGTATTCTAATAAGGGTCCCTAATGCTAACTTGTAAGACAGGTGTAGGGCTTCAAAACTTGCTCTCGGGGCATTGCCCCTTGCCACATCTTTGTTTTCAATGTTTTATTAAATCTTTCAGTCTCTAGATTCTGATTGTTTATTGTGAGAAATCTGAACTTGTATTCGAATAAGGGGCCTAATGCTAAATTATAAGACAGGTATAGGGCTTCGCAACTTGCTTTCAAGCCTTCGTCCTCCTGGAGGTAAATTTGAAATTGTATTTGTCTGCAGGTTATGTCGGGAAAATTAAATTTGTCTTCCAATAAGTGGGGCCCTAACGCTAACTTAGGTTTTCGGAACATGCTTTTTGGGCGTTGCCCCCCGTTATCATGGGTCCTTGACGGTAAATTTCAATTTGTATTTAATTCTCTACATACTACGCTTATCATTATCATTAGACAGCCATGATAATAATAATATCACAAATTCGAAAATACCTCAGGTAAAAAGGGCCCTAGATTTATAAACAATATTGAATGCATTGTTTCGTTTTGAAAACGGTCAAACACCCCATGGCAAATGATTTGGTTAGTTTTAGGAAGTCTGATTACGATATCTATTTGATGATTACGATACTTGTTTAACAAAATCTTCTACTTCTCTACCGTTTGGTTTTGTTTTAAAACAAAACCATTTGGACGATAGAAAAGTAGAAGATTTTCTTAAATTAACAGATTTGTGTATGAAACACACCTTTTTCAAAATTAACCATCAATTTTTCCAGCAAGAACATGGTACGACAATGGGCAATGCTTATCTCCGTTTATAGCCAATCTATTCATGGGTAAATTTGAGACAGATTTAAAACGCGATTTGCCTTATTTTCCTAGAGTTTGGATTAGATATGTGGATGTTGCGTTTGCCATCCTTAATACTAAAATTTTTAGCGTTGAGCACTTTGTAGAAACTTTAAATTCTAAATTTCCGACAATCAAATTTACCTATGAGATAGAGGCAAATGACAGTCTCCCGTTCCTTGATACTCTGGTAACAAGAAATGGTAGTAAACTAGATATAGATATTTATCGTAAGGAAACTAGCACTAAAAGATTCATAACCAATGACTCAAATCACTGTAGACAGCATAAACTCGCGGCTTTTAACTTTTTGGTTCATAGATTGCTTAATTTTCCTCTTTCAGTTCAAAATTATAATAAAGAATTGCGCACTATTAAAGGAATTGCTGCATACAATGGGTTTTCAGATGAAGTGGTTATGAATATAGTTAGGAAACAAACACATAGGATGAGGGTTAAGAACGTAACTACATTAGGTAACGCTAGAGAACAAATAGAAACAAAGTATGTAAAGTTACCAAACTATCCTGCTTATACAAAAGGTCTACCTAAAATCTTTTCCAAAATTAATTTGAAAACAGTCACTACTTCAGATAATAGTTTGCAAACTCTTTTAGGCAATCCAAAAGATAAAGTGGATAAGCAGGATAGGTCGGGAATTTATAAGATTAATTGTAAAAATTGTGAACAAATATATGTGGGGCAAACTAAACGACCTATCAAAATTCGCTTTAAAGAACATTTAGCTCATATAAAATACAAACGTTGGGACAAGTCTGCCGTAGCCCTACATATGTTTGATAAAATCATGTAGTAGATGAGGTATCATTAATCAAACATGTTAGTAATAAGCACGAACTTGATTGTTATGAAAGTTTAGAGATCTTCAAAAACAAACAAATTCTAATGAATAATGATGATCAAGGACCTTTAGGCTACTCTGAACTCATTAAACTTTCGCAACTTTCACTTTCACCAGATTAGTAACGAAGCGTTACTCACTGATGGTATATATGTTAGAAATTTTCTTTAGTCCGCCCTAGTCGACCGTTGATGATGATAGCGTAGCTATCGAAACGCGTTTGGTGTTTTTTAATTTTGTGTGGTACGTGGGTGTATTTTGTTTGTTATATTAACTAACACTAACCGCTCTGTTTGAATTGTTCAGCAATCAACGAACATTTTGTTGAGATAACAATTTATTATTAAACCGATTTCGTTTATTTTGTTCAGAATTTTCTAAATTGGGAATATTTATTTAATTCAAAGTTTTATAACAGTTAGAAATATAAATTTAAAGGTATACGAGGGATACTTAAAAAATATTCAACTTAACGTCTTACGCTTTGGGAATTTTCATTTGTACAGGGTGTGTTCCGTAAGTTTACTACGACCCGTGTATTTCAGAGTTGTCTTAAGCTTTTGGATCAATTTATTTTGAAGTGTGGTTAAATTTGAATGGTGAATGATTTTACTGAGTAGGCTGCAATCCACTGTCAGATAGGATTAATTTACCACCCCGTCTAAGACTATGTACTTTAGCAAAATTTAAGATTGTGGTGGTGCCTAGAGACAATTTTTCCCGGCCTGAGCTTTGTCAATTGTAGCTTAATGGTAAGTGTAAGGTGTTTGAAACTACCTTTCAATCATTTTATTCCTTATATCGACCAGGCTTATCTCTACTGTAGCTGGCTTGGGAACCCGCTTATTTCGGTAAGCATACACGACGGCTAGTGCGGTTTGAACGTGTAACAGCATATAGTGATAAAAAGACGTTTTACAGTTAAAGCGGTAAAAATACCTATACAACAGCAGATATAAGCAAACTTGAAATCAGACCACTAGCAATTAAATAAAGTAGATAAAATAAAGAGTAAGGTTACAATAAAAAACGAGCGCTTACCAGGGTTGTTGGCGATAAACGTATTTGGAAGAACACCTTGACAAGTTAAACAACTGATCACAACACATACGCTTTAGACGTCTTGCTTATAACTGAATAATATAAAGTACTTAGAGCCCTCCAATCATCATTAACATAAAGTAATTATTTTCTGATTTCAACAGTTATGTAACCGCAATAACAACTTTTCACTATTCAAGTACATCTAATGTATATGGAAAAAATACCAGTCCTACATTAGTGAAACCTTTATGAAAGTTAATTGGATTCGTATTAATAATATTCAAGTGTCAAACAATTTCTCCAATTAGGCTACACTTATTTTTAAAACAGACTTGTTTGGTTGTGACGTCATCTAGCGAGTCTTTCACCAGTCAATATAAAGTAATTATATTTTGGATTTCCCTAGTTATGTAACCGCAGTAACAACCTTCCACTATACAAGTACATCTAATGTATAATGAGAAAATACCAGTCCTACTTTAGTGAAACCGTAATGAACGTTAATTGGATTCGAATTGTATGATGTACACGTTCTTTGCGCACGACAAAGAATTACAACAATTAGATTACACTCCCTTTTAAAAACAGACTTGATTGTTCGTGTCGTCATCTAGTGGTGTATTTTTAAACTAGTGCATGTTTTCGTTAGTGGAAATTGACTGGGGCGTTACCTAGTGGTGTATTTTTAAAAGCAGATAGATTTGCAACGCCGTCTAGTGATGTATTTTTAAACTAGAGAATGGAAGTTGATCTCTCTCTCTCGACTCCCCTCGTCTCTATCGTCTTACACGCGTTTCTTGAGTGATTAGACCAATACACTTACAATATTAGGTTAGATTAATAAACACACGGTTTTAGGTTATGTCAAGGCTTGCGAGTGAGTATTGCCCTATCCTAAAAACCATAAATTTTTACGTGATGCATTTCAAAATTAATAGTTTTTTACTTTATTCATTATTACATATACATATATAAAACGTATTAAAAGCGTCTTTACATTGCACTGTTTGCTGAATATTTATGTTCTAGGCATAATATTTGCTAAATACCTCAAAATTAACAGTATATTATTACTTCATGTTCACCTTTCATGCTTATAATTTCTTATCTACTCTAATTACACGTTGCTTCATTACGCCCCTTGATGTATTGCCGAGCCGAAGTCTGTTCATTATCCTATCTATTTCATAAAACCCTAAATCTAGTTTTATTTCCTTTATTTTCTTTAACAGCTCGCCTAGCCTCTTTTTTCTCTCGTCTATGCTTAATACCTTTGCTTTAGTTTCCCCTCGTATCGTGCGTACTAGTTTCGTCATTTCTGCTAAACTGAATCGCACGCTCCCAAGCAAGCCTTTTACAGGGATCCTTGTGAAGGTGGAGCATGATTCATTGGTTTTATATGCTTGCCTAGTTACCCAAGGTCGCTTTTCGTAAAAGAAGTTGTACGAACAATGTGACGTTCAAGGTCCCTTTCACATGGCGCATATTTACCTAATTGACAAACCTTCTAAAACGTTTTAGGAGTTTGAATAGATAAATTTGTATTATGCGTTAAATAATTGTATTACTCATCTTTAAAAAATGCTCTTCAAATAGTACATTCAAATACATCCGGTGTAATTAAATAACACATAGCAAAAATAGTTTTATCACCCAAGTTAAAACACACACTTCAAGTATTAGATTCGGTTATGACTATTGTAATTAGCCAACACATAGCGAAAATGGTTTTACTGTTCATCTTAAAAACGTACTTTAAGTAGCAATTTTAGATATGCCCAATGTATTAGGTGGAACCTAATGCAAATAATTTTAATGAATACCTTAAAACACACTTCAAATAATTCAGATGTGTCTAATGTAATTATGCAATACATTTGCGAAAATAATTTTAAGGCCTACTTTAAAAGTACTTTGCAGGTAAGAAATTCAAACACAACCAATGTAATAATAGTTTTAACAACAAAAGGTGTTAGAACTTTAAAATAGAATTGACTTAGTACTTGCAAAATTCGTATAGTACAGCCAGATTTCTCATTTATATGTTTTTTAGATAGTAGTGTCTTTAGATTTTTTCATTCTGAAAATTAACTCTGAGTAATCTTTTAGAACTGATTTTAAAACTTGTTCCTATAGGTAAGATGCTATCAGAAAACTGTTGCTAAATTCAGAGTCTCAAGCTTCCGTTGTCTGATTACAGCAGTCATCACTTTAACTTTTAGTATATGTTTACAGCTAGAGAATATTACTGTGATAGGATATAGACGTTGACAGTTGAATCAGACCTTGTAAATGCTTTTTTCGCCGTAATAACTTTAAATCTCAAATAGGTGAAACTGACTATTAACTTTTACACATTTTGGCGTGTTTCTTGACAGTGTTCGTCTTCAGGTATTCAAATAATCTTAAGCAAGCGATAGTGGTTTGTTTGTTTTTACAAGATGTGATCTTATTCAGCACTATGAAACGTGTCTTAATTTTTCAAACTGTACTGCATTGACAGCTGAACCAGCCTCAGTAAATGTTTCTGCTTTTATTATTCTTATCTTTTAATATGAAAGTGGCTTTTGTTTTCTACAATATAATCATAAAATTATTAACCATTATGTACCTAGTTAATTATCAGATTTTAAATTGCAGTGAAATTTTGTTATTGCTTTATCGATATTGAGTGTGAATGACGACTTAAACGTTTTTACAGAAGGGTTTTTACCCACGTTCTAAAGTAATTGAATAGTATGTTTGTTATTGTTTTCAAAATGTGAACGAATGACGAATTGAAATCTTTACATTATTGTTAACTATAAATATTTTTCTTAAATAACTAATTAACAGTTTTAATAACCTAGTGAAAATTGCCATTACTTTAACAAATTTGGAGATAATGTCGAATTGTACACCTTTAATTAATTACCGATTTTCAGGCTTTAGAATCGTAGTTGAATAAAAGTCTGATATAGTATTATAAATTGTTTATGAATGCTAACTTGGGATTTACAAATATTATTATCCATAAATTCTATATTTATTTTAGATCGTTAACTATTTGGGAAACATTTTTATTTTTTTTTCCTTGCTAACAAAATAATTTTGTGTGTGTGTGTGTGTGTGTGTGTGTGTGTGTGTGTGTTTTTTGTTTGTGTGTGTGTGTGTTTGTGTGTTGTGTGTTTTTTGTGTGTGTGTTGTGTGTTTGTGTGTGTGTGTGTTGTGTGTTTTTTTTGTGTGTGTGTGTGTGTGTGTTTTTTGTGTTTTTTTTTTTTTTTTTTTTTGTGTTTTTTTTTTTTTTTTTTTTGTGTTTTTTTTTTTTTTTTTTTTTATTTTTATTTTTATATATTTTGTTTTTTTTTTTTTTTTTTTTTTTTTTTTTTTTATATATATATTATATATATTTATTTTTTTTTTTTTGTTTTATTATTTTTTTTTTTTTTATATATTTTTTTTTTTGTTTTGTTTTTTTTTTTTTTTTTGTTGTGTGTGTGTGTGTGTGTGTGTGGTCTGCGTGCGTCGTGCGTCGTGGTGCGGGTCGTGCGTGGTGCGTGCGTGCGTGCGTTTTTTGTCTGCGGGTCGTCGGTTGCGTGCGTGCGTGCGTCTGCACGTGCGTGCTGCCGGGTGCGTGCGTGCGTGCGTGCGTGCGTGCGTCGTGCGTGCGTGTGCGTGCGTGTGCGTGCGTTCGTGCGTGCGTCGTGGTCGTGCGTCGTGCGTCGTGGTGTCGTCGTGCGTGCTCGTGCGTGGTGCGTGCTGCGTTGCTGCGTGCGTGCGTGCGTCGTGCGTGGTGCGTGCGTGCTTCTGCGTTGCTTGCTGTGGCGTTGTGGTTGTGCGTTGTGCGTGGTTTCGTGTGTGGGTGTGTGGTGTGTGTTTGTTTTTTTGTGTGTTTGTGTTGTTGTTTTTTTTTTTTGTTGTGTTTGTGTTTGTGTGTGTGTGTTTGTGTGTTTGTGTGTTTTGTTTTTTTTTTTTTTTGTGTGTGTGTGTGTGTTTGTTTTGTGTTTTTTTTTTTTTTTTTTTTTTTTGTGTGTGTTTTTTTTTTTTTTTTTTTTTTTTTTTTTTTTTTTTTTTTTTTTTTTTTTTTTTGTTTTTTTTTGTTGTGTGTGTGTGTGTGTGTGTGTGGTGTGTGGGGTGTGTTTGTGGTTGGTGTGTTTGGTGTGTTGTTTGTTGTGGTGTGTTGGTGTGGGTGTGGTGTGTGGTGTGTGGTGTGTGGTGTGTGGTGTGTGGTGTGTGTGTGTTTGTTTTTGGTTTTGCGGGTGTGCGGGTGTGTGTGCGGGGTGTGTGCGGTGTGCGGGGTGGGTTGGGGTGTGCGGTGTGCGGTGTGCGGTGTGCGGGTGCGGTGTGCGGTGTGGCGTGGGCGTGGGCGTGGGCGTTTTGCGGGGGCGTGGGCGTGGGGGGGGTGAAAATAACAACTTTTCCTATTCAAGTACATCTAATGTATTGGAAAAATACCAGTCCTAATTTGAAACCTTTATGAAAGTTAATTGGATTCGTATTAATAAAATTTTGTCAAAAATTTCTCCAATTA